>JASAUF010000259.1:9762500-10362500 GCA_030180095.1 Magnolia changhungtana
TGCCATCTGAGTCACTGTAGTAAACTTAACTTTTATATTATTTTGAAAAATCTAGGATAATGAAAGAATCTTATGATATGCAGGCGAATGGTGGTCTATGTATGGGACTGACTGCGAGGTTTTACAACGACTGGCTATCCGTGTGCACAGACGGTGTCCTCGTCACCCTGTGAAAGGAATTGGAGTACATTCTCCCTCATACATACAAATAAACGTAATAGAATAGGGTATAAGAGGCTTCAGAAGCTAGTGTATTGTCACCACAATACGAAGTTACGAGAGAGGTTGCTCCGCTCGGAAGGAAAAAGAAAAGCACAGGAAGACCCACTGGACCTGATGACGGTCGGACAGCATGCATATGCTGAGGATGCGGAGGATGACCCAGTTTACCAGTGGGTTAGGTCGGATGATTTAGATACCTCGGATGGGCGACCAGAGCCACATATTGTGGCAGAAGCAGAGACACAAGGGAATGATGTTGACAAACATGTGGAGCAACAGAGGTCTCTTGATGAGACATTCGACCCATTGACGAGGAGTCCGGAGGGCAGCCCGCGACAGTCACTATCACGCGGGACACGTGGCGGGGAAACATTGTTTGACACCGAGACTGAGTCAGAGAGTGATGCGGGAAATGAGTCCGGTGATGATGATGGCAGCGATAAGGGTGACGATGACTCTGATGACAGTAAGGATGATAATGATGGTGACGAGGATGGTGGTGACGTGGGTGGGAGTCAGGATAAGAGGCCTCTTAGCCCTTTTATCGAGGAGGAGAATTTCGATCATTTCACACAGGACCCTGACCATGGTTCTCGCCCTGGAGAACCATGACCCTGTCATGTTTACGATAAGACATACACGCGTCAAAAGCTACTGCAGAAAAAGAAGACTCATAAACTTTCAGATTTTGAGGAGAAGCTGCTGGCAAAATGCATGAGGGACACAAGCGTTCGTGGCAGGTGAGGTGGCTCTAGATTTGGATCACAGACGGGGGAAGGGAGCTCGAGTTATAGGCCACAACATGAATCTGAATCACAAACACTGGACAGTAGCTCGAGTTCTGTGTCACAGTATGGGCATGGATATGGACCTAGTGGATATGCGACGAGTGACTCCAGCAGTTACGGCACATCATTTTTCAACCCTGGTCAGGAGTTCACTTCTGCATATGGGCAAGAATATGAACAGCAGTATGGATATGGCCAACAATATGGATACCAAGGAGCTTCATATGTGCCCTTCCCAGATCCATATCAGTTACAGACTGTAACGATTACGCAATACCCATGGATGGGCGTATTGATTCAGTTCAGAGAGGATGAGTACCAGCGTTATGTCAGAGAGTATCTTAACTGGTACCACTCTACTATGACCTGGGTACAATATTGTCAATTGGTGGAGCAGCAGTACTATGCCTAGCCCCGTCGAGCTGGAGATGATGATTATGAGCCACCACGCAACTCTATGTGGGTCAAGACCACAACTAGTCCCCATTATTGATATGTATATTTCTCAAATTTTACTTCTTCAGTTCTTCTTTTGCTTTTCAATGAATTGGTTGTGTTTTCATACATGACTATGATATATTTATAAATATCATGCATTCAATTTAAAAATAGTTGTGTTAGTTCAATTAAACATCGCATAACTTAGGACCCTATACAAAGGAAATTTATTATGTGCATCTTTTTTTTTTTGAGACATTATGATTTAAAAGTGTGTATTAAGGGCCTTTTTAACAATCCCCAAAGTTTCATTAAAAAATTCAACCATTTTCCGAATGTTTCCCCATGTTTTCTAAAAAGTGCGATAAACTATGCGATACAAACGATATATCTCGTGCGATAACCGATACGTATCTGTATCCCAAGGGTGCGATACATTGTGCGATACCGATATTTCGAACACTAGCCTCACCTAATGGGCGGTCCACATCCAAGGTCTAGCATGATGGATGACCCATATCCAAAGTGGGCCACATGATGAATGATCCACATAGAAGGTGTGCCCCACATTATAGACAATCCAATTCAAAGGTAGAGCCCACACTACGGACACATCAAATGTGGACTCCATGTGATAGGTGATGGGTAGTGAACATTGAGGGGACCCACATAAAGGACAATTAGCATTGATGGTGGGCCCCACATGATGGATGACCTACATCAAGGTGGGCCCCTAATGATGAATGGTCCACATTCAAGACGAGCCTTGTACAATGGATGGTCCACATCAAAGGTGGGCTCCACCTCCATATGATGGTTGATCCACATCTAATGTATGACATAATGGATGGCCCAAATGTCTTAAAATATGAACATTGTAGTCATCCATTCTTTTGTTATCTGGGGCATGGTTCATCTATATGATGAGATCCACCAAAACAACCATTTGGATTGCTCTTATAATAGAGTTGGTGTAATCTTCAAAAATGACGTCAACTACCCCTAAAAAAGCTCTTATTTGAAAGTTTTACCAAACATGCTTATTTCAAATAAGAGCATTTTTTGACTTGAAAAAGTGATTTTACCAGACGAGCTTATTTAAAACAAGAGCTAGAACAAAAGGAGCTTATTGGAGTAGCTCTTATTGAATTAGAGTAGAGATGCCAAACGAGCCCTTAGTGTTAAATGTATTCAGTGAGCACGTTGCCCTTTTTATCACTTAACAATGCTCTTTTTTTTTTAAAGGTGAAATATTTTTAGGCAAGAGCCACGAACAAAAGAACCAAAAAGCTACAGGAAAAAAAAAGAAGGAAATCAGAAAACAGAAAGAAACAAAAACTGAAAGAAATATTACAACTGCCCAGCCACAAAAACTGGGACAACCCCAAAGAAAAACCCCTACGGACCCTTAAAGGACCCCTGGGCCCCTAAGACTACAGGGCCCAATCTCTAAACAGGCGGATAGCCCTATTGAAAGCCCCTGACGAAACAACTTTTAAGTTCCTGAAGCATCTGCTATTCCTCTCAATCCAAACTGTCCACAGGACTTCCATTAAAAGGATCCTCCATCTCTTTTTTTCCTATATTTTCCTATCTTTCCCACAGGACTGCCCCTGACTTAACAATGCTTCTCCAAGGAGACTACATAACTTCTTTCTATTTCACTATTTTGATGTTTTCACATCTAGGATAAGGCAATAATGCATTGATCAAGTCCACATAGTTCATTTATAATCGTTCAAGCAAATAATGTATCAAAGAGGGAATTAAAGAGATAATGGGAACAATAGAGATATCCAACAATATAAAAGAGATACAGCCAGAAAAGAAGAAGAAGAAGAAGAAGAAAGGATAAACAAGAGAATAACATCATATTACCAGCTGTCGTAGTAGTACTCCTGTGGTACAAAATAAAAGTCTTGTTTCCTTAGAACGTTTTGCTTCTAAACGAATCTGGTAACCCACAGTTTCTCCAAGATTTTCACCCCTTTCAGAAGAAACTCGAGCTGCAACAGATATAGCAGATATGCGACGGGGTTGTGTGCATATTATATTGCATGCTGCCCCACGAAGGCGTGAGATCTCCTCTTCTAATATAAATTGGGCTAACTGTGTCGTTTTTCCACAACCTGTCTCTCCTGAAACTACAAGGACCTATTCGGTCAAACCAAACAAATGAGAATAGGCTACAACATTGCTTAAACTCATTTAAGATAGCTCTTCCACCAAAAGGTACACCATCATCTAAGCTTTATACCAACTAATAGGGGGTCCTTGCACAAAAAAGTAAGAAGGATAAAAAGATAAATAAATAAAATAAAATAAAAATCATTAACAAGATAAACATTAGCTATTGCTGTTATACGGGCTGACAACATGGACATAAGATTATGTAGGAAGGTTAAACACATTTCCTCTCCAGGGAAATTATAGAGCATAGAAGATGGAAAACAATGGTAAAATTCTCAGTTCATCATTAAGCAACTTCAACAAGCAAGAAACATATGTGATTAAATCAAACCAACAGTAACAAACACTGCGGCTATGGGTTGAGCCCATATCTCAAGTGAAGGATGTTTTGTGTCGCAACAGCGAGACCATGGGATCAAACCAGGCTTGCCTACCAAAACAAGACATAATTATATTGCATACACATCATATTATGCAAGGAAAAAATAATTTCCTAGTTTTGTGAAATGGGAATATGAGGACAAAATTAGTGAAAATCATACAACAAATTAATGAAGTAATCAACTATATGAGGCATGCTCACCTACGCACCTTTGCACACGTGCACCTTTGCACACGTGTCATGGGTGTCGAATCCGAACGGTCCATAAGATGCAGAATCCCATGAAACCTTAGGGGGTGAATTTTCACCCTGATCTAAGATTCTGGTGGGCCATAGCAAAGAGAAATTCAAATCAAGGGAAGAAACTGTTTGCATTTTTCATGGCCCACCAAAGTTTTGTATCAAAGTAAAATTTCGTACCAGGGGGTTTCATGAGGTTCTACTTCATGTGGACCGTTCAGATTTTCGAGACTCATCAGATATGATGAGTTCTCAAAAAAGTTCGTATGTAATACATACGAACTGGTTCACAGGTGAGCGTTTCCATGTGTGTGTGTGTGTGTGTGTGTGTGTGTGTGTGTGTGTGTGTGTGTAAGAGGTGTGGCCTACTTGCAGAGGTTAGAGAGGGATACGAGGTATACACAAGGAAACACACAACGAGAGAGGTGTGGACTAAAATGCAAAGAAAGATTGGGTGAGGTTTACATGCAGAGAGATGTGGCTATGCGGGATTTTTGTGGGTAACAGCTATTTGCTGACTTTTGCAGATGAAATCTGAACAGTTCAATACGCAAAATTCAGCACTCCAGAAAAACTAATTGTGGGGGTAAAATTGTCCCCCACAACCTGCATTATCTATAGTATAGTCTATACAGAATATTAAAGAACCTAAGCCTTTCAATGACAATACAGTCAAACCATGTGGAGAACATCAATTGTTCCAAAAGAAGAAGAGATATTGAACATCAAACATGGAGAAGCACAAGTTGCCTCAGATGTATACTGCTCAATGCCAAACTCAGATAATATCTTTCTTGCATGATCAATGCCTAACGCAAACAAATTGAGTATTTTTAGTATAAAATCCATTCCATGGGAGTGGGGAGTGGAAAATTCAATCCTGTGATTCTTAGAAATATTTTGAAAGATTGGAAAGGAAAATAGAATAACTGCAAGAATAACAACAAGGCACGTGTACCCATTATAGCTTCCTAATCAAACAACAAAATAGTGCAAGAAATAGCATAAGGAGGCTTGACTTACTAATGCAGGACATGAAATTCAAATATGATGTGCGAGATTTCAGGCTTAAAATCACGTTAGTTCAGAAACAATTACGCAAATTCCATATCCCACACAAAAGTCCAAGCATTCAATCAAGGGGAATCTTATGCGGATCCAGGCCTACACATGTTAGGGCCGGATCAATCAAAATTATAGACCAAACAAGAATCAAAGGGGGGTAAATTCATCCACACATGCACAGAAATAATTTTTCCAATCCAAGGGATTCACATATTTCAAGTCGGGAAAACCTAGGGTTAAAAAAAAAGGCATAGAAATTGGGATTTAGGACAATCTAAGGTTAGGGTTAGGGAAATCAGGTGAGAGAGAAGTGAAGGAGATGAGAGAAAGCACCTGTGATCGGCCCGCATGAGTAGACAACAAATCGGCTTGACATACGTGCGTGGATGGTGGCCCACACGTGTGTGGGGCCCACGAATCTGGGATTAGCCAGCTAGGGTCTGGTCGGCTAGGGATGGGCCACCTTTTCTCCAAATTTCAGGCCAAATGGATGATCGGTTGAACACGGTGCTCCGCCGAAGTTTCAGCCCTCCTGCAGGGCCAGATTCTGGAAATCCGTTGTAGGGAGAAGAATAGCTGCAATAAATGACTGATTCGAAGTGTAGATGATGGGGTGAGATGAGAAGAAGAAATGGTGGAAGATGGGTAATAGAGATGACAATGGATGAGGGCGAATCGGGATAGATGTGGTTTCGCACCACGGTAGTTAGCCCTTCGATGAAGGGAGGGCTTCGCACCCAATTAGGCTTCACAACTCAAAGAGTAGGAAAACACAAAATTTTTATTAATCTTCAATGAATGAAAAAAGCTACAAGGGGTGCCTATTTATAGGAAAACACTATACCCCAAAACTCGCACAATGTGTGCAACCTATTACTTGGTGATGAAGTAAACCAAAATAAAAACTAATCAAAGAAATCTAAAGCGTCCATGATGTTCTAAATAACATTAATAAGAAAAAACTAAAATATGAAATCAATCCGACTAGTGGGCCCCGATCATGAGATCCCATGATGGGCTTTACTTGATTATCGGGCCCACTCCAATGAACCAAAACTCTGTCTTCTAACTAGGAGGCCCTCCCTGGATGTCGTCATCGATCCAGATCGACGGTGGGGCCCTCCTCTCATGTACGTGCGTAGGGGGGCGGCATGCGTGTGCGTGTGATGTCCCCATCAATTCTCCCCGGTTGCGAAGATTTCGCCACTAGCAAAATAAGACTCCTGAACCGCTCTAAGATGTCAGGCTCAAGTCTTTGAAACTCCTCATCAGTGAACCACGTACTGTCTGAAGTTGGGCGTGACTTCCATTTAACCAGGTACTTCTGAAACCCGCAGTCCGACGTTGAAACTATCTGATGGTCCAGGATGTCCTCTATTTCCTCTCTGGGTGTATGAGGGTTAGGTATGAGAGGCAAAGGCTGGGAAGAAAGGTCAGGAAGAGTAGGTATGGGAGGTAGAGGCGGGGAAAATGGGTCGAGAGGGGCTCATGGATCAAGGGATAAATCTGAGGAATCAGGATGGGTGGGCGAAGGGCAGGACAAAGTATCAGTGATCCCCTGAAAAGTAACTAGATCCTCTACATCGAATGGGGAACTAATTTCCATGGAAGGTGGAAGAACTACCTCATACGCATTGAGACCGTTTCGTTTTATAATTTTGAAGGGTCCAGTGCTACACGCGTGTAACTTATGAACGGCCTCCGGAGGATACCGCTCGGGCCTGATGCGGACCATCACAGAGTCCCTGATATTGAATTCTTTGAAACGTTTATGCTGGTCTGCAGAAAATTTGTAATGTTCATTACTAGTAGTGATCTTCTGCCTGATTTCTTGATGTCATGAATGAATGTGATGCGCAAGAGACTCTACAGGCTCTGACGGCCTATGGGACAGTGACACAAGGACAAGATCAATAGGTTTCCCAGGTTTATAACCAGTAACGACTTCATAAGGACTAAGACCCGTGGACCTATTGACAGAACTCTTAAACACAAACTCGACTGTAGGTAATACGGTGTCCCATGTTCTGGTGTGCTTTATATCCCTCATAGGGGGAGACTCATCTGGTAGATCATCAGGAAAGACATCACGTAACTCATCCACTACCGGAATGGCCTCAGTGGGTAACTCTACACTATCATCTGGTGTACTCTCTGCAGCCACAAGGCCACATGTTGTACCCCTCAAAATAGTGGTCTTGATGTCCCTCATGGGGTGGGTGCACGGGTGCACACCCATAACTGATTCCTCGGCCAACTCCATTCATTGGTCTATCCTCCTGGCCACCTGCCTCAGATTGGACATCCACCCCAATGGTGGGGTTTGTCCTCGTGGAGGCCTTTAGTTGGTTAATGCGCAAATCAAGTTGTTCAAAGCATTGGTCCATATCCAAGCGCTTACTCAAAGACTCAATCTGTTGGGACAGTTTATTTAGTGACTCTTGCAATCATTCCATGTTTAGTGTAGGGTGCAAACCAACTACGACCCGTATGTGGGGGCATATGACTGCTAACTCCACCTAAGGACTTTCTAGGACAACTATATGTAACTAAATAGGACTAAATGATCCTATGAGACTCTATATGAGGGAAACTACACAATGCTACCAAAATTCAGCAATATAGTTGTCAAATGTAAGAAAGTCTTTTTTATTTTATTTTTTTTAAAGAAACAACCTAGTTTCTAAAAACGAAAAAGGAAAGTTTCTAAAAACAAATTAGGAAAGTTTCTAAAAAAAAAAAAGCAACCTAGTTTCTAAAAACGAAAAAGGAAAGTTCTAAAAACAAATTAGGAAAGTTAAAAAAAAAAAAAAACAACCTAGTTTCTAAAAAAAGAAAAAGGAAAGTTTCTAAAAATAGAAAGTAAGTTAGTTTCTAAAAACGAAAAAGGAAAGGAAATTAGTTTCTCAAAACAGATTAAGAAAGTTTCTAAAAAAAATTAGTTTCTAAACCTAAAAATAGAAAGCTAAGTTAATTTCTAAAATAATTCAAATAAAGGGATAACAGAAAATTTCAGCAGCTTATGTCAGGGTTTATGGACCTCTAAACAACCATATATGATGAGAATTGATGCGTAATGGACATAAACAACTAAACCCTAAATATGTAATGCATTCCCCTATAAGAACCCTAAGCTTTGATACCAAATTTGATGCAGGACATGAAATTCAAATATGATGTGCGAGATTTCAGGCTTAAAATCACGTTAGTAACACGCAAATTCCATATCCCACACAAAAGTCCAACATTCAATCAAGGGGAATCTTACGCGGATCCAGGCCTACACATGCTAGGGCTGAATTAATCAAAATTATAAACCAAACAAGAATCAAAGGAGGGTAAATTCATCCACACATGCACAAAAATAATTTCCCCAATCCAAGGGATTCACATGTTTTAATTCGGGAAAACTTAGGGTTAAAAAAAAAAGGCATAAAAATTGGGATTTAGGACAATCTAGGGTTATGGTTATGGAAATCAGGTGAGAGAGGAGTGAAGGAGATGAGAGAGAGTACCTATGATCGGCCCGCACGAGTGGATAACAAATCAGCTTGACACACGTGCGTGGATGGTGGCCCACGTGTGTGGGGCCCACGAATCTGGGATTGGCCAGCTAGGGTCCGGTCGGCCAGGGATGGGCCACCTTCCCACCAAATTTCAGGCCGAACAGATGATCGGTTTGAACACAGTGCTCCACCGAAGTTTCAGCCCTCCCGCAGGGCCAGATTCTGGAAATCTGCTGTAGGGAGAAGGATATGCTGCAATAGATAACTGATTCGAAGTGTAGATGATGGGGTGAGATGAGAAGAAGAGATGGTGGAAGATAGGTAACAGAGATGGCGATGGATGAGGGCGAATCGGGATAGATGTGACTTTGCACCACGATAGTTAGCCCTTCGATGAAGGGAGGGCTTCGCACCCAATTAGGCTTTACAACTCAGAGAGTAGGAAAACACGTAATTTTTATTAATCTTCGATGAATGAAAAAAGCTATAAAGGGTGCCTATTTATAATCCAAAACTCATGCCATGTGCGCAACCTATTACTTGGTGATGAAGTAAACCAAAATAAAAACTAATCAAAGAAATCTAAAGCGTCCATGATGTTCTAAATAACATTAATAAGCAAAACCTAAAATATGAAATCAATCCGACTAGTGGGCCTCGATCATGAGATCCAATGATGGGCTTTACTTGATTATCGGACCCACTCCAATGAACCTAAACTCCGTCTTCTAACTAGGAGGCCCTCCCTGGATGTCATCATCAATCCAGATTGACAGTGGGGCCCTCCTCTCGCGTACGTGCGTAGGGGGCGTGGCGTGCGTGTGCGTGCGCGTGTGATGTCCCCATCACTTGCATAACTAAACAAAAGACTGACATACTTGTGGTTTAACTAAGCAATCAAACACTGAAAAAAAAAATTAGAAAAAAAAAAAAAAAGGTTAGATAATCAAACACTACAAGGAGTGATTGGGAAAAGTGGAAATTCTACACAAACCTCTTTGAGACTTTCAAAGAGATTCACAACAAAATAAAAAAAGCAACAGTTTAGCTGAGAAATAAATATACATATCCCACATAGCATGCTACCAAAAAGTAAATGAAAAATAGCATAACGAAGTATGAATGGACAACTGACTTGAATTCTAAACAAAGAACAAGTAGTCTTGGCTCACTTCAGCATAGAGAAACGATGGAAGAGCCAATCTGTGACAAGTTTGAAATTCTACAAATTGACTTGTTCTCTCTTTCATATTGTGAAATTCATTCCATGCTATGGAAAATGCAGAGTTGAGCTTGAAACTTTCAGAAAGATATGGAAAAATAAATAAATAAATAACTGCTAAGTACAGTTAAAGCTGGAGGAACAACTCAATCTGGTGATTCTTTGAAATTTTTTGAGAGATGCGCAAAACTAATTGCAACAATACTCAAGAAAGTACACAAGTACCCATCAAAGGCTCATAGCTTGCTAAACCTTAACCAAAAAAAAGGACATAGCATAATGACATATGCGAGGCAATTGATTCATTTGACTGAAAATGAGATAGGATAGTCTTGGTTGTGGTAAGCATGGACAAAAACTACATTGGGATAAGTTGGAACTCTATAGAGGGACATTTGCTCCCTCATCCCAAGATGAGAATTATCTTGTACTGAGTGGCAAGTTTAGAAGGACAGAGATAAATTCGGATTCATTAGGGTAAACAAATTAAAAGATAAGGATACGGGTGGTAGGAAGGGGTTGTTGAAGAAGACAATGGAAAGAGACTGAATTTATAAAAGGAGGTTGGACACTATGATTGAAATTGGTACTAGAAGGTAAGGGGTGTTGAGGGAACATGATGTTAAATCTCAGTATCTGAAAATGCATCATGATGATTACTCTACGCATAGCCTGAACTGTTGGAATCTTTTGCTGCTCAAAAAAACATGAAGCCTTCATCATAAAAATCAAGAAAATCAGAAAATCAGAAAAATGAGGAGAAAAAAAAGTGTAAAATGCCGATGGGGAGAACTCCTATGAAGGGCCAACAGAATACTGGTGGCTCTATTTTAGGATCTTTCGGTTGAAGGTGATACCATTAAACATCACTTTGGCGTTCAAGAAGCGACCAGCTCCGTGGCAGTTGGCACATATTATCGAAGAATATTTAGATTTGTCATGGTGGAAATATGTTTCCTCTGGTCATCTCATTCAGGAGGAAAACAAAGTAGTCAACACTCTTGCCAAAAAAAGGAAGTACAAGTGAACCTTCATATTATGAAGATGGGTCCTTTTATGAAGATTTGACCCTTTTTTTGAGGGGTAATAAAAAGAATTAAAAAGAAAGAAGAGAGAAAACAAGACTGATGATGAGGAATCATCAGAAAAATACAGATGCAAACCTCTGACTATCCACGAGATTCCTCCAAGAAGTTAGTGAAAATAGAAGATGATTTAGTCCATTCAAACAAGAGCCTCTTGACTTTTTGTAAGACCTCATTTGACATACTCGACTTGTCATGGAAAGTCCTACTATACTCAAACCATATCGATCAGATACCAGCGAGAAGAACAACCCACCGCATAATCTTCCTTGTTCTCCCATGACCTCTAGAGTGTCAGGACATTTATTTAAAATAAAATAAAATTATATATATAACCTCATGAATTAAGCAAGGCATCACCCTAACCAACCTTTAAAAAAATTAAAAAATTAAAATAAAAATCAGAAAATCTTCTAAGAGAAGCAAGAAGGCATAAATAGGTAGCCCACAGATTCTGCATCACAAAGACACAAAATGCACATATTCATAATGATCATTTTCCTATTCCTTAGGTGATCAATCGTGGGAAACTTGTCTATCCAACCAAGCACTCAAAAGCCAAACACAAAGTGAACCAAAGAACTTCCAAACGTGATGGATGTGGTCCAACACCCTAGACGAGGGCTCAATACATACAGTAGAATAAAATGACTAAATCGACCCAATTTCTCTATGTTTCACTTGCATTTGTTCCCGACTTCTGGAACACCACCTTGACCATGTAGGCATCCATGAGACTCACAAATTCTTTAAAACTCACCACAAACAGATTTCGATGAAAGAGGTGGAAACAACACTCTATTCCCCAGCAAAGGAGGCAAACTGAGAGATGGTCAGATTCTTCTCCAAAGCCACTCTGAACAAGCTAGATTAACAAATTCTCAAGAGCATATCCCCATTCCCCACAACAAAATCCCTCCAAAGACAAACATGGGCACCATTCCCAAGAGAGAAGGAATCTCCCTTCTAGACGGAACCAACCCTAAACATTAATTTCCAAGAACCAGAAGCTCCATATTGCAAAGATTGTAGTGTGCCAACACTATAATCCACACCGAATTTGGAGCAATTAACTTTTTTCCACAGAATCCCCTCTTCCTCCCAAATAATCTCCATAGCCATTCTCCCAAGAGCACCATTTTAAAGGATTTCAGAGCTCTTATTCCAAGCCTATTAACTCCTTTGGTTTGCACACCTCTTCCAATCCACAAGATGGAACTTGTGTTTGTCTAAGATAGAACTTGTGTTTGTATTCAACCCCATGCCATAGTCATTTGGATTCCATCCAATCTGTTTATAAGCTAGCGGACAATGGAACATAGACATGAAATAAATTGGTATATCCAATAAAGCAGTTTTGATTAATGTAATGTTGGCTCCAGGAAATAGATAACGACTTTCCCAACCAAATAATTTCCTTTCAAACCTTTCCACACTATTATCCGAAAGATGCTGAGTTGATTTACCTATGCAACGAGGAAGCCTTAGATAAGTAGAGGAAATCTTAACCGACATGCATCATAAAATATGGGCAAAGACATTTAAAACTCGTTCTTCCAATCAAATGCACAACATCACGTTTTGAATATTTGGCTTTTTCCCAAACATCAACATGGCTTCAAAGCACAACCTTCCACGGATTATCAACTTAAGATTGGTTGGCTGGCCTAGCAAAACAATATGGTGTCATCAACGAACGGGAGAAATATGAAAGTCTCAATTTGCAACCGAGAAGCCACTGAACAAATCAACCTCCTAGCTCAGTCCAGCATCCTACTAAGAGCCTTGGCCACAACCAAAGTGAAAAGGGTAAAGAGGATCCGCTTGCCAACCATTCACCAGAATCAAGAAGGTTGAACTCATGCATTGCATCATCCGGTTCATCCATCGAACCCTAAAAACCATATTTCTTAACATGTAAGCAACAAGGTTCCATCGACATATCGTAAGCTTTCTTCATATCAATCTTATAGATTATGCCACGTTTCTGCATCAAGTATCTATAGTTGATGCACTCATTTTTCCAAATTATGTGTAGTATCAACACCAAAATGCCCCTTCAACCTTCAAGATGACCCCCTAAGAACCTCGCATAATTTGGTGCCAACAATTTTAGCCAAGATTTTATGAAGACTACCAATTAAGCTAATGGGCCAAAAATCTTTGAGCCATTCAGCTCCCTCCTATAGGACTAAACCAATAAAAGACGCACCAATGTTCTTATATAATTTCCCTTTTTTTTTTTTGAGAGGCAAAAGGAGATTTCATTAAAAAGAGAGAAACTGAAAGGGGGGAAATCAGACTGCTAAGATAGCGAACTGAAACCCCCAGCTACAACAAAAGAAAGAAAAGAAAAGAAAAGAAAAGAAAAAAAAAAAAAAAAAAAAAAAAAAAACAGCAAGGAAGAAACAGAGAGAGAAAAGAGAAAGCCTGCAGGAAAATCTGCGTCACTGCTCCCCGGAAGATTTATCGGGCGTGAAGGGAGTCCCGCTGAGATTAACAGACGCACAGGCCCATTCGATCACAAGCTGATGAACTCTGTTCCTCACCCAAACCACCTGATGAGAGACATCTCTAATTCTTCCCAGGTAGCCCACTAGGCGGCCAGAAGAGCCATTCTCCAAACCGAAGAAACAGCTTTACCGAGGGAAACACCTTGCCAAGCTTGAAGAACATCATTAATGGATCTTGGGGAGACCCAGGAAACAGAAAAGGAAGATAGGATATAAGACCAGATTTGCTGGAAGAAGGGGCAATGGATGAAGAGGTGATCTGTCGTTTCTTCATTTGACATACCGCATACGCAGATATTAGTGAGAGTCATGCCTCTTTTTCTCAAATTATCAACTGTTAGGACTTTCCTTTTGGCAACTAACCAACTGAAAACTGCGATCTTGGGAGGGACATTATACTTCCAGATGTTCGTTGTGGACACTTCCTCCGATGTTTCAGACTTCCTCTCAAAACATCAGTATAGGGATTTCACTGAGAACAGCCCCTTGCCGTCTAAAGTCCAGATGAGAGAATCTTGCAGCTGAGGGTTAGAACGACACCTGTCAATCCGCTGAAGGAGGGCCACATAATCAACAATTTCCCAATCGTACAAATTTCTTCTACAAGGAGGGAGCCAGACCACACCATTACCTTGAAGAGAGTAACAGTCCGCCACTGTAACAAGAGGATTTGGGGCCAGACGGAATATGGCAGGAAAATCATCTTTAAGAGCCCGTGATCCCACCCAAATGTCCTCCCAAAACCGCACTCTGTCACCTTTTCCTATAGAGAAACCAATATGCCTAGTCACCTGCGGCTTGGAAAGAAGAACAGCACGCCAGATAGTAGACACGTTGTCGGAGGAAGTGCTTTTAGTCCACCAGCCTTCAGGAGACTGCCCGTACTTACTTTTGATTAATCTGTTCCATAGCGCCACATTATCTGAGCCAAGTCTCCACCACCACTTACCAAGGAGGGCCCGATTCATGGCTTTGAGATCTTCTTGGAACCGTCTACAAACTTCTTGCCAGCCCACCAGATAAAATTTCTTCCTATCCTCACTTTCGTGCCAAAGGAAATCACGCCTGAGTCTTTCGAGAGTGGAGATGATCTTCGTCGGGCATTTAAATAAAGACATAATTTTCCCTTTTTACAACTCTGAAATGAAAGCCATCACATCAACTTTTAGATCTTTCCAAAAAGAATAGAAAGAACGTGATCAGATACCCATAGAAACCCAAACTTTACCACTATCATGACATTTAATTACATTTAAAATTTCCTTCCTGAAAGATCTTTTGAACCAAGCTGCCTTAGCCTTGACCAATTCTAAGGAGAATGATGACTAGCGTCGGACTACGATTTTTTACACCTATGCAAAATGTGGGGAGAAGAATTGCAAGGTGATCGTCGATGGTGGTAGACTGGTAGTTGTACAAATGTGGTCTCCACTAGCACTTTATCTCGTTTGGGTTTAAAACCCAAACCGCACCCTCCGCCCTTTAGAGTTTCATGGGTTGACCCATCTTTCATGCCTGTTACCTAGTGATACTTGTGCCTGTTCATTTTGGATCCTATTCAGATTCGTTGTGGGTACAACGTTTTAACGTTTTCCCCATGGTTGTTGGACACATCATTTTTGGGCGGCCTTTGTTATTTGACCACGATGTGACGATATATGGCCGCTTGAATGTGTGTTGATTCATGCATTAGGGTAAGAAGATCACTCTAGTTCCTCTCCCACCAAAAAGCAATGCGGAGAAGAAAGTTGGGGGGAAGTCAAGTAACTCAAGAGATATGTGGAGATCCCAACATGTCTCTCCATGTTATCAATGCCAGGGAGTTTGAGAGAGAGGCTAAGGTGGATTCGATGCTGTACACCTTAGTGGCTAGAGAAGTTCCACCCGAGGTTAGTGTAAAGGGACCTCCTGAGGTGATTCTAATTCTGTATGAGTTTCACGATGTATTTCCAGAAGACTTACCAAATGAGCTTCCATCCATGAGGGACATCCAGCATGCCATTGATCATCCCTAGGGCAACTCTACCAAATCTTCCTCATTATTGAATGAACCCTACGGAGTATAAAAAGTTGAAGAAGCAGGTAAATGAGCTTCTTAGGAAGGGTTTCATTTATGTGAGTTTGAGTCAGTGTGTCGTGTCAGCACTTCTAATACCTAAGAAAGACGGCATGGGGCGCATGCGTGTGGGCAGTAAAGCCATCAATAAGATCACGATCAAGTACCGGTTTCCCATACTGCGTCTTGATATTATGTTAGACATGATGGACGGTGCCGCCATCTTTTCAAAGATTGACTTCAAGAGCAAGTATCACCAAATACATATACGCCCAGGAGATGAATGGAAGACAGCCTTTAAGACGAAGGATAGGCTATACGAGTGGCTAGTCATGCCATTTGGCTTGACTAATGCCCTGATCACATTTATGAGAGTGATGACCCAGGTGTTGAGGCCCTTTATGGGTAAGTCTTTTGTAGTGTATTTCGATGACATTCTTATCTATAGCACGTCAAAGGAACATCTCTACCATCTGAGGCAAGTTTGCGGGGTCCTCAGAACTGAAAAGCTTTATGCCAACCTTAAGAAGTGCACATTCATTTCAAAGAGTGTTATCTTCATAGGGTTCATAGTATCATTTGAGGGAATGAGAGCAGACCCCGAGAAGGTCAAGGCCATAATTGAGTGGCTTGAGCCACGCGATATTTACGAGGTACGAAGCTTTCACAGCTTAACAACTTTCTATAGGCGGTTCATTAGAGGGTTTAATTCCATCATGGCTCCCATCACTGATTGCATAAAGAAAGAGGATTTCATATGGACTAAAGCTGCCTCTAGAGCATTTAAGAAAATTAAGGGCAAGATGAGCGAAGCTCCCTTCATGCGCCTTCCAAACTTTTCTAAAGTCTTTGAAGTTGCGTGTGATGCATCTAGGGTAGGTATAGGTGGAGTGCTTAATTAAGAAGGGAACCTCGTTACTTATTTTAGTGAGAAGTTGAATGAGGCAAAGCAACGGTATTCTACTTATTGCAAAGAGCACTATGCGGTCGTTCAATCCTTGCGTCATTGGCATCATTATCTATTACCGCAAGAATTTGTCTTGTTTTCTGACCATGAGACCTTACGTTATCTTAATTCCCAAAAGAAACTAAACCCTAGGCATGCTAAATGAGTTCAGTGATGGGGACATCTCTTGCACACGCACCCCCCCTTACGTACGTACGCAAGGAGGGCCCCACCTTTGATATGGATCAATGACGACATCCATGGAGGGCCTCCTAATTAGAGGACTGTGTCTGTGTTTTGGTTCCTTGGGGTGGACCCGATCATCATGTGGATCACATCATTAGATCTCATGATCGTGGCCCACTACCCTAGGTAACCTAGGACTTTGAGTTTTGTTTATTACCGTTATTAGGAACATCATGAACAGTTTAGATTGCATTGATTAGTTGTTATTTTGTATTACTTCGTAGTAATAGTATGTGCACATGGCACAACTTTTGGGGTATAGGTTTTTCTTATAAATAGGCAACCGCTTGTAGGGTTTTTTCATTGAAGATTATGAATAAAATTCTGCGTTTTCCTGCTTATCTAATTCTCTGAGTTGTGAAAATCTAATTGGGTGCGAAACCCTCCCTTCTTCGAGGGGCTAACCACCGTGGTGCGAAGCCACACCCATCCCAAATCGCCCTCACCTCTTACCCTCAATATTCATCATCTTCCACAGTCATCCAATCTCCAAATCCACCCCCTTTTGTAGTTAATCCTTCCTCTACAGCAGATTTGCAGAATCAGGCCCTGTAGTAGGGCTGAAACTTTAGCGGAGCAACGTGCACAGACCGGATGTCAGATCAGCCTGAAATTTAGTGTGGGTGGCCCACCCCTGGCTGACCAGACCCAAGCTTTCCCCTTTTGGGTTCGTGGGCCCCACACACGTGGGGGCAGGATCCCATGCACGTGCGTCTGGACCCGGCCACTGTCCACACGTGTGGATCATCTCGGGTTTGTCTCTCTCCTCTTTTTCACTCCTCTCTCACCTTATTTCCCTAACTATAACCCTAGATAATCTTAAATCCTAAGTTCTCTTCTACTTTTGCAACCCTAGGTTTTCTTGAATTGAAACATGTGAATACCTTGGATTGGGGAATAATCATTTGCATGTGTGGCTGAATCTACTCTCCTTTGAGCATTGTTTGGTCTATAATTTTTAATTGATCCAGCCCTAACATGTGTAGGCTTGGACCCTCGTAGATTCCCCTTGTTAAATGCTTGACTTTATGTGAGGTGTGGAATTATTGTGATTGTTTTTAAATTAGTATGATCTAAAGCCTGAAATCTTGCATATCATATTTAATTTTCATGTCCTGCATCATTCAGTTTCTTAAAGAATATTATTTCGTTCTTAAACATAAGGCCGCGGTCGAGAACAAACTTGTTGATGCCCTTAGTTGTCGTGTAGCGCTACTCCAAAGTATGAGTGTGGAAGTGACTGAGTTTGAGCGGCTGAGAAAAGAGTGTCCTACAAGCCCAAACTTTTGTGAGTTGTATGCCTCACTACGAGATGGTCAGTCGAGTGACAATCTCGTGTTTGCCAACATCGATGAGTTCCTATTTAAAGGTGACAGACTCCACATTTCCCGTACTTCCCTCCGTGATTTCCTAGTTTGGGAACTTCATGCAGGAGGGGCATTTGGTTCTTTGGGGAGGGACAAGACCACTGTCCTTGTTAAGGATAAGTTTTATTGGCCAAGTCTCAAGAGAGATGTAGCCAAGATAGTTGGGAAGTGCAGGACTTGTCAACTGGCGAAGCAAAGAAAGCAAAATACAGCATTGTATACACCTTTGTCAATGCCCCATACTCCGTGGAAGGACATCACTATGGATTTCGTGTTGGGTTTACCTAAGACTATTAAGAAACATGATTCTGTATTTGTGGTTGTAGACCAATTTTCCAAAATGGCCCATTTCATTCTGTGCTCAAAATCATCAGATGCCTCCAATGCGGCTAAACTTTTCTTTGGAAAGGTAGTGTGTTTACATGGTCTACCAAAGACTATAGTGTTTGATCGTGATGTACGTTTTATGAGCTATTTTTAAAAGACCCTATGGCACACAATGGGGACAAGGCTTCAATTTTCATATGCCTATCATCCTCAAACAGACAGTCAGACTGAGATCATCAATAGGAGTCTTGGAAATCTACTTTGATGTCGTGTGGGTGATCACGTTAGAACTTGGGATATTGTTTTGCCTATAGCTGAGTTAACATATAATAGTTCCATTAATAGGCTCATGGGCATGAGTCCATTTGAGGTTGTGCATGGCTACAAACATAGGAAACCCGTAGATCTCATACATATGTTTGTGTCCCATCGGCCATCTGAGTCAGCACATAAGTTTGCACATCACATACATGAGTTGCATAGAGAGATCAGGAAGTAAATTAACTCAAGTAATGTAAAATATAAAACATTTGTTGATTCTCATTGCAAATTTCAGGAATTTCAGGCAACAGATTATGTCATGGTTCGTATGAGGCCAAAACGGTTCCCACAGGGAGCTGTTAAGAAATTGCAAGTGCATAGTGTCGGACCATACAAAATACTACAAAAGCTGGGTCCTAATGCGTATGTAATACACCGTCTACCTACCATGGGAATTAACTTTACTTTTAATGTGGAAGATCTAGTACGATATGAGGGTCCTACTACTTCGCCTTCTGATCCATTTTCAAACCCTCCCACAGACCATGATCTAGTTCGTAACCTATGGCCTGTACCTGACCCATCATCCCGGCATTTGCAACCCTTACCTTCCTTGCCTACTCGAAGTGAACAAGTCGAAGATATACTGGATGCGCAAGTGGTTTCCACTCGCCTGGGGGATTTCAAAAATTCCTCGTCAAGCAGAAGCACATGCCAGTTTCAAATAGCAGATAGATTATGGAGGCAGAGTTGCAGACTTTGGATCCTAACATCCTAGAACGTTATAGGAATTTTAGCCTGCTATAGGCGAACTCTTCTCAATTGAGGAGAGTTGATGACGACATCACATCACGTACGCCTTTGCATACGTATTAGAGGAGGTGGGCCCCGGTTTCTCTGTGGCTAGGCGAGTATCCGTATTAAAGACCCCATAGTGCATGTGCGAGCATCTAGAAGACCCCACACAAGGAAGATGTGCATGGGTTGATATAGGGAGCGATTTGGACCATTGGATTTGAGGGATGTGACGATCAGGCTGTTGGATTGCCTTGATTACATGATCGGGTCATTGATCGTGGACCATTCTTTTCATCATAGTGTATATATATATATATATGTTTAAGGATCTAGTTTATGTTGGATTTATGCTTTGGACACTTTATGAGTGGTTTTATATATTTTTTCATTAGACTAGGGTTATTTTGGTTATAAGTCATTAAATGGGTATATAACTTCCTTACAGATAACCACATTGTTTTGCGATCTCATATGGCATGAGATAACATGTATATAACTTCCGTATCCACAGTCAGCAACCCATGTATACATCTGGGAGGCTGCAATTATCACTAGATGAATTCTTGCCTACATATGGATCTGGCTTCCAAAAAGACCCATGTATCTAAATCGCACCACGTTTAGCCAAGAATTTTCATATGAAATTCCTGCATGCATAATTTTTCCCTAAATTTGATCACAATTATGTTGGCCTGCTTGCTGATGCCAAACTGATAATATCTTCAAGATTGAAAACAAGGACCATCTTCAAAATGAGTCAAAACACAAGGAGGTAAGGAATTTTTTCTCATTCGATAGCAACAGACGAGCAACAAAAATAAAAAAGACATGAACAAAAATGTTAATAAAAACCGCTGATTAACAAAATGATGTAGGACATGAAAATTTAAATATGCTATGCAAGATTCCAGGCTTTAGATCATACTAGTTCAAAAACAATCACACAAAATTCCATATCCCACGTAAAGTCAAGCACTCAACAAGGGGAATCTATGCAGGTTCAGGCCTACACATGCTAGGGCTGAATCAATTAAAGTTATAGACCAAACAATGCTCAAAGGAGAGTGAATTCATCCACACATGCACAAAAATATTTCCCCAATCCAAGGGATTCACAGGTTTCAATTCGGGGAACCCTAGAGTTGAAGAAAAGGGAATAAAAGTTGGGATTTGGGACAATCTAGGGTTAGGGTTAGGGTTAGGGAAATCAAGTGGGAGATGAGTGAAAGAGAGGAAAGAGAAGACCTGTAGCCAGTCCGCACGCGTGAACGGTGTGCAGGGCCTGACGCACATGCATTGGTGGCTGTTAGCACGTGTATAGGGCCCACGAACCCAAAAACCGCCACCTTGGGTCTGGTCGGCCAGGGTTGGGCCACACACCCACCAAGTTTCGGCCCGATCGGACATCCGGTCCATACATGGTGCTCCGCTGAAGTTTCAGCCCTCCTGCAGGGTCAGATTCTGGAAATCTGCTGTAGAGAAGGGTTGGTTGCAAAATAACAGTAGATTTGAAAGTTGGATGACTGTAGGAAAAGGCGAATATGGGTGGTGGGAGATGGGGACGGTTTTGGATGGGTGTGGCTTTGTACCACGGTAGAAGCCCTTCAAAGAAGGGAGGGCTTCGCACCCAATTAGGTTTTCACAACTCAGAAAGGAGCAGGAAAACGCATAAATTTTATTCCAATCATCAATGAAAAAAAAAAGAAGACTACAAGGGGTGCCTATTTATAGTAAAATCGCGTCATGTGCGTACCGTATTACTTGGAGACGAAGTAATCAAAAATAACAACTAATCAAAGCAATCTAAACCCTCCATGATATTGCTAATAACAATAATAAATAAAACCCAAAGTACTAGATTATTTAGAATAGTGGACCACGATCATGAGAACCATGGTGGGATTCACATGACGATCGTGCCCAATCCAATGAACCAAAACGTAGTCCTCTAACTAGGAGGCTCTCCCTGGACGTCGTCATCAATCCAGATCGATAGTGGGGCCCTCCTCCTTGCGTACGTGCGTAGGGGGGGAGTGCGTGTGCCCGTGATGTCCCCATCACAAAATTAACAAACTACAACCTATGGAAAATAGCTCTACCAAGTCTTGATTCAGCCATGTCCTGAAAAATGAGAACTTTAACAGTAATATATATATATATATATAGATATATATAGAGAGAGAGAGAGAGAGTAATGGTCTCCTGCGAACCATACCGCAAGGAATTTATGTGCGAGCCTACATGTAAGCTGTAAGATGAGGAGAGCGGTTGGGATTCAACTGCATTGAGAGAAGGAGAGTCTTCAAAAAAAGACTCTCCTACACTCATGGAGACACTCTTGGAATTGCAAGTGGGTTTCACACAAAAGCCTTTCGTTGGAAGATCACGTGCAAGGATTCCGTGTGGGGCCCACTATGATGTTTGTGATAAATCCAACCCATCTATCCATTTTTCGAAATCATTTTAGGACATGCGACCCAAAATGAGGAGGATCCAAAAATTAAATGGGCCACATGAGAGGAAACAGTGGGGATTTAGTGACCACCGTTGAAACATTCATATGGCTACAAAAGTTTTGTATCGGTTTATGTTCCTGGTGTTTTCATTTCGTCTTAAGTAAAAATGACATTATAAACAGTTTGGATGGAATATAAACATCAAGGTGGAGCCTACGAAGGTTTCAATGGTAAGCATTCCTTTCCCCACTATTTTATCTCGTATGGCCCACTTGAATTTTGGATCCTCCTCATTTTTGGTATAATGTCCTAAAATGATATCTAAAAACGAATGGATGGGTTGGATTTCACACAAAGATCACAATGGGCCCCACACAAAATCCTTCTGCGGATCTTCGTGGGAAAGGCTTTAGCAGGAAATCCACGTCCCTGGGTTTGGGAAACGGACTGGCTACTCCCCCGCCACGGCCAATGGGGGGTGGTCAGTGCTATGTTGGCCCCACCATGATGTATGTGTTTAATCTATGTTATCCATCCATTTTTCCATCTAATTTAAGGGGTTGAACCTAAAATTGAAGCATATCCAAAGATCAAGTGGATCATGCCATGGGAAAAAGTGAGGATAATGATTTCCATCGTTGAAACCTTGTTAGGCCCCATAGTGATGTTTATTTGTCATCCAACCTGTTCATAAGATCATACAGACATGGATGAACGGAAAACAAAAATATAAGCTTAATCTAAAACTTGTGGCCCCCAAAAAATTTTCAACAATAGAAGTTCAATTCAACTGTTTTATGTGGTGTGGTCCATTTGAACATTGTATATACTTCATTTTTGGTATCAAGCCATAAAATTATCTGGGAAAATGGATGGACGGAGAAGATAAAATACATAAATCATGGTGGACCTCACACAGTTTACTCAGTAAGCTAAGCAATCCCCTTCCGTCTAGGAGGGAAGCGGATTGGCTGGTGTACCACACACCAGCTATATAGCTAGTGTAGATACGTGTCGAGCAAAGACAAGTGCTAATGCTCCTCGAGCTCCAAGTTGTACTAACAGTTCAAAGGAGATCAAAGTTACATGGCCCCACAATGATTTATTTATTATATCCACACCATTCATCCATTTTTTGATATCAATTTAGACCATTAAACAAAAAATGAATCATATCCAAAGCTCAAATTGACCACACCAAAAATAGTAGCAAGGACAATGATTTTCACCGTTAAAAAATTCGTGGGGCCTACCATAACGTTTATTTTCCATCCAATCTGTTAATAAGATCACAAATACATAGATGAAGAGGAAAAACAAATTTTATATTGATCAAAAACTTCTGTGACCCCCAAAAGGGTTTCAATGGTAGACGTTCAATCCCCAACTGCTTTTTGTAGTGTGGTCCACTTGATCTTTATATCTGTCTTATCTTTCGGCTCAAGCCTTAAGACAAGCTTGCCAAATGGATGGACGTTTTGGATATTAACACATACCTCATGATGGGACCTGCAGAACTAGTTGACGTTAATATACCAGCTATATAGCTGGTGTGTGGTACACCAGCCAATCCACTTCTGTCTCGGAGTGGGACGCGGATTACCTAATGAGATGTTGAGTAGCTTAAGTGACGTCCCCAAGTTCTGTGGGTCCCACCATGATGTATGTATTATATGAGAGATCATATTATGGCATTATCCAAAGAATGAGGCAGATCAAAAGCTCAAGTGGACCCCACCACAGAAAAAAGTGGGGAGCGTGATGCCCACAGTTAAAATCATCCTAAGGCCCACTGTACTGTTTATTTGACATCCAATCTGTTGATTAGGTCATACAGACCCACATGAAGGGAAAAAACAAAGATTAGCTTGATCCAAAACTTTTATGGCCCCCAAAAAATTTTTAATGGTTGACGTCCATTCAACACTGTTTCCTGTAATGTGGTCCACTTAAGATTGGGATATACGTCATTTTTGGTCTCATACCATAAAATGATCTAGAAAAATAGATAGACAGCATAGATGAAACACATACATCATGGTGGGGCCCACATAGCACCGACCACCCGCCATTGGCCAGTGGCGGGGGAGTAGCCAGTCCGTTTCCCAAACCCAGGGGACACGGATTTCCTGCTAAAGCCTTTCCCATGAAGATCTCGCGGAAGGATTCTGTGTGGGGCCCATTGTGATCTTTGTGTGAAATCCAACCCGTCCATTCGTTTTTAGATATCATATTAGGACATTATACCAAAAATGAGGAGGATCCAAAATTCAAGTGGGCCATACGAGATGAAACAGTGGGGAAATGAATGCTTACCGTTGAAACCTTCGTAGGCTCCCACCTTGGTGTTTATATTCCATCCAAACCGTTTATAAGGTCATTTTCACTGAGATGAAATGAAACACCAGGAACATAAACCGATACAAAACTTTTGTAGCCATATGAATGTTTCAACGGTGGTCACTAAATCCCTACTGTTTCCTCTCATGTGGCCCATTTAATTTTTGGATCCTCCTCATTTTTGGTCGCATGTCCTAAAATGATTTCGAAAAACGGATGGACGAATTGGATTTATCACAAACATCGTAGTGAGCCCCACACAAAATCCTTGCACAGGATATTCCAAGCTTTTGCGTGAAATCCGCTTGCAATTCCAAGAGTGTCTCCGTGAGTGACTCTCCCTCTCTCAATGCAGCTGAATCCCAGCTGCTCTCCTCATCTTACGGCTTACATGAAGGCTCGCACATAATTTCTTTGCGGTATGGTTTCACAGGAGACCATTAATATATATATATATATATATATATATATATATATATATATATATATATTCATATATATTCGGAAGGTTAACAGCACCAAGGATTGAACCCTGGATCACTCACACACTCTACACTGTCTATACCAGCTCAACAGAACAAGCTCACTTACAATCACCTCCAAAATATTGAAGGATAAGCACACATCTACAGAAATCAAAAGCCTGCAAGATCACTCCACCTCGAGATGAATTCATCTTATCAGCAGTATGAATGCTAAAGTAGAAATATGAATTGCATGAGGGAACAGAGTTGAATAAAAAAATCAAGAAGGGAAAAACCTCAGATTAAAAAGATCCAGATTTGTCTTCATCAGAAACACACGGATCTTGCAAAAGCTACAAAATTCAGTAATGTAAATCAACTAAAGTCAAGGAGAAAAAGAAACACAAACTCGGAAAATGTTTTGTGTATCCGTTCTGTTTTCTATAAAACAGGCTGAAATAAAAGATAATACCAAAGGGTATGGTCACATTCCCTTATGTAAAAAACAAAACTAATATCAGTATTACAATGAACAAAATGGTAGAAAGAGTGCGGGTCCAACAACCCTCTAGTACAATAAAAATATATAAAATGATGCAAAGACAATAATTCATATAACCATTCAACATGCACATCATCAGAACCAAGTTTCAGCCTACAAGCAACTACCAGGTCCCCCAAAGTCTATGGCTGGCTGAGATCTCCAAAGTAGAAATTCCAGTGACATGAAAAAGTAATTCCACGAAGTCACTTTAAAACAGTATTATTATCAAATAAAAAGGTGTAGAACATAACTAAATATCATCATCGTCATTGCATCACCATCTTCATCATTATAATCATCGCCTTTAGCCTTTCTTCGAGCAATATGGAATGGGGTTTTAACTGGTAGACTGGGAAAATATTTACAGTTGGTTGCCCACCTGACATCAAGTTTCCTCTTTTTCCCTGCTCTTTGGAAGTGGGCTCATATTGACAACACACATATGACAAAACAGTCCTACCCAGTACTAACCCCATACCCGACTAATACACATGCCAAAGGGCAAGAAGTAGAGGATCATGGGCGGGCAGTTCCCAGACATACCACTCAGGTCAAGGAAGAAATAATTACAATTGTTACATAAATGAAATGGTACAAAATAATAAGAAGAAGAAGGAAAAAAAAAAAACTAGCATGGCATATTCTACTTGTTTCAAGTTGCACATAGCACCTGATTCTCTGCCACAGCTTTCAAAAATTCAGCTTTCACTTTGTAGGCTGGCAACTGTTCTCTGAAAGATTGCATTGCTTTTACACTCTGGGATGCCTGCGAGTAACTGGTAATCAGTCATGGCCATCATAATTTAGGAGTCCACAATATACATAAAATTTATGAAAACAAATCAACTGATCTTAGATTTAATTCACACCTTCAATGTGTGTTGCCTGTTCCTAAGCTCAACACTATATTTTTCCTTCACAGAATCCTCCTCTGATATGAACCCACCTCTGGGTACCGCTGGGGCAAGTAAAGATTGTTTGCTTTCCTGACCTGATGGGCCAACAGAATCATGGACAGCTAATGCTCCTTTAGAGCTTTCCAAAAGATTTCCTACTCTTTTCTCTGTCTCTATGGACATCTGAATCTGCAGAGGTTGGATGACAACATAAAATTAGCTTCTTGGTCCATAAAACCTGCAAAGGATTTGGATAGTGTACAGCATTTTGCACCTCTTTCTGTGTTGATCCATGTCGTTCATCAAGATCAGCCCGGTAATTTGGCAATGGAACCTTGCTGACAACAAGTGTCTTACCTTTGTTGTATGCATGGCTTACTTTCCATAAATACACAAATCAGCAGAAACAAATGTCAGTCAGAATTTTACTCATGGTTATTCTAAGCAAACAACCATCACAGCATCATTTATGCAACTCAAGTCCTTAACTTTAATGCAGCAACCTAACGCATATATAGGGGCTGTTTGATTCAAGGAAATGAAAGAAATATTGTTTGCAAGGGGAAGGAGAGGAAAGAATACCAGTGGAAAGGAAACAAAATTTCTGATGTTTGTTTTTCAATAAGATTTTTCATGAAAATTGATCATTTTCAAATCCATTGCTTGGAAAAACAAAGTTTTCCATGGGAAAATGATTTCTTCGTAGCAACGGGCGCAGTGGGGTGCTTGAAGATGGACAGTGGCACATGTGGCACAAGTGCAACATTGGCAAATGTGGCATGTTGAGTGCTTGAAGATGGATGGTGGCACAAGTAGTGTACTTAAAGCTAGATGGTGGCACATGTGATGCATGTTACACATTGGCACAATCAGTTTTTACAGTATCGATAGTATCGATTGATACCATCGACATTGCATCGGCCTTACAGTATCAATAGTATCGGTTGATACCATCGACATTGCATCGGCCCAATACAAAACATGGGAAACTGTAAAATTCCCCCGTATACATGAAAATATCGCGTGTATCATTCGATATATCGTCAATATTGAAATTTTGTGGATTATCTAACACAATACCACGATGTGGAAGCTTGGGAAGCTTAGAAGAATTACTAAATCCTAGAAGGAGGGTGAATAGAATCACTTAAAATTATTTACCAATTATTTCAATTTAAGTCACAAGGTTAAATGGGTCCAAGATCCTAGATTATGAAATATACAACCAGTGTTCGAAATATCGGTATCGCACCCTTGGGATACAGATACATATCAGTTATCGCACGGGATATATCGTTTGTATCGCGTAATTTATCGCACTTTTTGGGAAACATAGGGAAACATTGAGGAAATGTTTGAATTTTTCAATGAAACTTCAGGAATTATTAAAAATGACCTTAATACACACTTTTAAATCATAAAAATCTCAAAAAAAAAAAAAAAGGACACATAATAGGTTTCCTTTGTATAGGGTCCTAAGTTATGCGCTGTCTGATTGAACTAAAACAACTATATTCAAATATGTTGCATAACATTTATAAATGCATCAAGACATGTATATCCACACCGTCCATCTGTTTTGACACCTTAATTTACGGCACCATAGCAAAAATGAAGCATATCCAATTATCAAGTGGACCATGCCATAGGAAACAATATTGATTGAAGGCCCTACCATTAAAACCTTCTTAGGGCTCACCTTAGTGTTTTCATAGTGTTTATTTACCATCCAATCTGTTATAAGTTCACATAAGCTTGGATGAAAGGAAAAAAACAAATATCAGATTGATCCAGAACTTTCATGTCCCTTTAATAGTCAATCACAACTTTTTTCCTTTGGTATGGTCTACCTGATAATTGGATGTGCTTCGTTTTTTGGATAATACACTAAAATGATTTGGAAAAACGGATGAACAACATGGATGCATAATACATACATTAAGGTAGGCCCCGCAACCGCACTGTCTTGGGTGAGTATTGGGTCTCACCTTATCCGCTCTCCTATTCCTGACTTTGATATCTATACTTTTTGATAGGTATTGACTCAAAAAATGAGGCAGATTGTGTGGGCCCCATGCATTGTATCCATGCCGTCCATTCATTTTTTTGGATCATTTTAAAGCTTGAGAAAAAATGAGGCAAATCCAGAGATCAAGTGGACCACATCAGAGGATGTACGTAATATGGTGGTACCCTGACTGTGGGGCCACCTCAACGTAATATGGTGTATATACACCGTCAATTCATGTTGGCATATTATTTTAGGGAATGGGCCAAAAAATGAGGTGGACCACACCACACGAAAAAGTGGTCATTGAATGGCCACTGTTAAAAAAATTTTAGGGGCTACAAAAGTTTTGGATCAAGCTAATATTTATGTTTTCTCTTCATCTAGGTCCGTCAGACCTTATGAACAGATTGGATGACAAATAAACATCACAATGGGCCCTACGAAAGCTTCAACGATGGATATCATTGCCACCATGACTTCTTGTCATGTGGTCCACTTGAGCCTTATATTTAACTACATTTTAGCTTATACCCTAAAATGACCTATCAAAATGGATGGATGGTGGATAAAACATATACATCATGGTGGGCCATACAGAGCCTCTGACAGGACCATCCGTTCAATCCGCATCTGACGCAGATTTCCTGCAAAAGGCTTTCGCGGGAAATTCCTGGGCTTGGATGCTAGGTGGGGCCCACTATGATGTTTGTGAGAAATCCACCCTGTCCATCCATTTTACGAGCTCATTTTAGGAGATGCGACCGAAAACGAGGTGGATCCAAAACTCAAGTGGGCCATACGAGAGGGAAAATTGGGGAAAGAGTTTCCTACCGTTGAAACTTTCCTGGGATCCACCTTGATGTTTATATGTCATCCAAACCGTTTATGAGGTCATTCCCACTGGGATGAAGTGAAAACATAAAAACTTATCCTGATTCTAAACTTATGTGGCCAAAAAAATGTTTCAATGATGGTCACTGAATCCCTATTGTTTCCTCTCGTGCGGCCCACTTGAGTTTTGGATCCACCTCATTTTCAGTCGCATGTCCTAAAATGAGCTTACAAAACAGATGGACATGGCAGATTGCTCACAAACATCACAATGGGCCCCACCTATCATCCCAGCGCATGTACTTCATGCGCGAATATCTTTCGCATGAAATCCACTTTCGACTACGCAATAAAAAAAGGCTCGGAAGCCCTATTTCAAAGCAGAGAGGGTTTCGGCCCCCAAAACCCTAATTTCTCTCCCAAATCTTTGGATTTCTCAGGATTTTTTTCACATTATCTTCCGAAATCAATTTCCTACAAACAACACACTTCGATTCGAATGGCCCACTAAATGCAGCTTCCGATTAGCGCAAACTCTTCTAAAGGTACAGAAATCCACATTGTTGAAAGTTTCTCTCTTTTTTTTCCAATTTTTTTTTTGGATATTTACATACAATTAAAAATTTTAAAATAAAAAAATCTTGTTATCTTCTGACGGGTTTCGTATCGCTGGGTTGCGATACCGATAATATCGGCCGATAGTATTGATATTGCGAACACTGTATACAACTAAATGTGCAAAGTAGTCCAACATGGGAGATGGGAATAAATAGTGTGTGCAATGTATTAAGCGCATAGCATACAATCTATTCATGCATCCACATGAAATAAACAAATGAAATCACAAGCATAAATAAAATAGCATACACAATCGACAATCGCAAACACAACGATATATAATGGTTCGGCTAAATCCCTACTCTGCTCCTGAATGACGAACTCAAACTCAATTTTTCCATATTTCACTATCTCAATGGTTTTTTATATGTTCACCATTAACCTTTACAATGGTTTTCTATAAGTTCGCCACTAACCTTTGCAGTCCCACACAGGGACCTACGTACACTCCCATCGGAGGCTCACACAAACTACATACACTCCCTCCAGAAGCTCACATAGAGACTAACCAAGGTTTTTTATAGGCTAACCAATAACCTACACGTACGAACCCGTGTCGATGGCTCCCTCGGAGACTCACAAGGTTTTCTATATGCTAACCACGAACCGATGTGGTCCTACACAAGGAACTATGTATACTCCTGTCAGAAGCAATCCTACACAAGGACCTATTTGAGTTTGGGTTTCAAATTCGATGGACTTTAATTAAACTCTTATAAGTTTTGGATGAGCCCCATTGATAGCGTTTTCTTAAGACACTCGATCAATCTTGATGCGGCTTCGGATCTTTGATGCAGATCTTCTTCAGCTCCAACGATCGGCTACCTTGCAATGATGCACCTATGAGGATGCCAAGGTAAGGAGAGAGGGTGTTTGAATCTCCTACAACTAATGAGATAGTTCTATTTGGAGACGCCATGATGGGCATTTTAGAGGATGATAGACAAAGGATTTACCTATGGGACTGATGTCTAAACTCTAAAGAATACTTGAGAACATGTACATCTTTAAATGGAGTTTGGAATGCTCATTAGAGTGATGAATCACAAGGAAGATGACATGTATCTCTTTAAATGGAAGCCTAGAAGAGAAGGAAAAGAGTTATGTACACTAAGGCTTCTAAAACGTCCAAAACCCATCACATTTTCAAAGGTCCAAGTGCCACTTTTATAGAGAAAAGGCTCCATCAGACACATAAAGGCTAACTGTCGATTCAATCGATAGCTCTATCGATTCAATCAACTTGACAAGACACTGTTAATTGGAGTCAATTGGAGTTTTGATTCGATCGAAAAACTCCTGATTTAACTGTATAGCTCGTTGGACAGTTTTAGCAGTTGTTGATTCGATCGATAGGATCTATCGAATCGATCGACACTCGAATCGATGGATTGTCAATTTGATCGATAGAGCTCTGATTTATGATGTTTCATTAGTAGCTCTGAACCTCTATTAGCTTGGTTGATCTTATGCATATTTAAGCCTTAGGCTAGAGATGATAAAGCAAAGGTTTTCTTAGTGAAGGTTTATCATATAGAGGAAGGTTTTTTTGGAACTTAAAGGGATCAAGGGCTACTTTCACCAAGGCACCTCAATTTACCTGTCTTCATGCCTTGATGTTGCAAGTCTTCAAGTATTCAGTTGTCTTCGTCTTCCAATGGGGGCTTAACCCATTCAAGACACACAGACTCACGTTATTGACAAACCGAGGCACTAACAAATATATGGCTATGTCGCAAATATCCACACTACCCTTTTACAAATGCTCCCTGATATCATAAAAACATCCAACACATATCAATGATATAGAGGCAATGCACCCCTCTTTTAAAAAATAAGGGAGAAAAAAAAAACAAAAACCAAAAAAAATAATAACTAACTATAAAAAACTCAATCATTTCCCTATTTTTTTTTTCGTGGAATCCCTTAGTGACAAGATTTAGACAACTTCTAAGTTGTTTAGAGAGAAATCAAGGTTTGGGTGGAAAAAATAAGATCGAAGAGTGATGAAAATGGGTCGGAACCCATTCTGAAAAATATTTCTGATTTCGTTTGTTTTTACTTAATTCTTTTGCTCCAATTCGGTATAAAAAGTTACTAAATCATGATTATGCATGTTTTGTACAAAATTATGGATTTGAAGCTCCAATCTACTAATTTGAGGAAGACAGAAGAATTATGGGAAATTTTGAAAATATTTCATTTTTTACCCATTTGAATTGCAAACGGGGTCTTAAAAAGTCAACGGACACAACTTGTAGGCCAATCTACAGATTGGGGATAGTTTCTTGAAGTTCTGTAAAAAGATAATTTTTAGTTTAAAATAGTGGAAAATATTGAAGTATCATTTTTTAAAACTTTTCTGATTTATTTTTTCTTCTTTTTTTGTTATTAGATGTTTTGTTTGTGTTTTGGTAATTGTATTGTATGACTTATGAATTATATGAACTCTTTTTGGATATTAAGTGCATGACTTACTGTCAGACGGTGCATAGTTTAGGACCATATACACTGGAAACTTATTATTCATACTCGGTTTTTCTAAAGTTTTGAATTCTAAGTGTGTCATCATGTCTCTTTTAAAATCTCCCAAAGTTTCATTCAAAAACACCATCATTATCCCAATGTTTTCCTTGGCTACGATCAGTGTTTAAATTATTGGCGACAATATCGAATTGTCGCCGATAATATCGATATCGCTGGGTCATCAAAACTGAAAAACCACTTTTTCGTTTCTCTGCTAGATATCGCTGACAATATCGATTTTTCGATATTTTCTAAATATCGCCGATATTTCACTGTTCCCACCAACCACGGGTGGGAACTATAGCCAACAACCCACCTTTATCAATAAAAGGGTGATGTTTTCGGCGATAAAATTGTCGAAATAAAAAACCAAAAACAAAAAACATAAGAAAATACCTGTTTTTTGCCCGGATCTGTTTGAAGACGCAAATTTTAAGAGTTTCACGGCTATTGAGTGCAGATCGACAACCTTTCAGGTAAGATTCAACCCCAAAAAAATCGGATTTTCCGTCTAAAAATCTTCCAGCAACTTCTCCAGAAAAGAATCGGCTTGCGGGCTATGAAAATCTTGAGATCTTGTTGGAAAATAGAGGTTTTTTAAAAATTTTGGTATGAGGGAGAGGGATTTTCGGGTTGAAAATCCGGAGATATTGGTGGGAAAGAGAGGATTTTTTGAAAATTTGGGATGAGGGAGAGGGATTTTCGGGTTTATAAAAATATGGGGATCCGATTTCAATTGTAAGGGCGGTGGTTTGGCTTTGACGATGCAGGTCGATGCTCCGTGGGCCCCACCATGATGCATCTGTTTTACCCATGCTGTCCATTCATTTTTAAAGATCATTTTAAAGCTTGATCCAAAAAATGAGGTAGATCTAAAACTCAGGTGGACCACACCACAGGAAAACAGTAGTGATTAAATGTCCACCATTAAAAACCTCCTGGGCCCACTGTAATGTTTATTTGATATCCAAGCTGTTGATTAGGTCTTACATACCTGGGTGAAGGGAAAAAAGAAATATTAGCTTGATCCAAAACTTTTGTAGCCCGCAAGTAGTTTTAATGGTAGACTGTAGACGTTCAATCAACATTGTGTGGTCCACTTGAGATTTCGATCTATCTCGTTTTTGGACTATTATCATAAAATGATCTTAAAAAATGGACCGACGGCATGGATGAAACAGATGCATCATGGTGGGACCACGCAGCATGGACCACCAGCGACAGTACGCTTTTTATCATAAAATGATCTAGAAAAATCGGATTGCGTACTATGTTACTTAGTACGTTTTTATCGTACTGAGTAAACTCATTCGGGCCCACTGTTAATGTATGTGATTTATCCACACCTTCCGTCCATTTTTTCTGCTAATTTTAATGGTTGATCCCAAAATTTAAGTAAATCCAAAGCTCAAATGGACCATACCATAGGAAACTGAGTGGAAGAATGATTTCCACCGTTGAAACCTTCCTAGGGCCCACAGTTATGTTTATTTGTCATCCAACCTGTTCATAAGGTCGAACGGACCTCGATGAAGCGAAAACACGAATATCAGTTTGATGAAAAGCTTCTATCGCCCGCAAAAAGTTTTCAATGGTAGGAGTTCATTTCACTCTATTTCTTGTTTTGTGGTCTAATTAAGATTTTTATATACTCCAATTTTCGTTTCTTGTCCTATAATGAACTGATAAAGCAGTTGGACGGCGTGGATTAGACACATGTATTACAGTAGGCTCCACAGAGTTTGCTCAGTACTCTATAGCGTACTGATTTATTCACTACGCAATCAGCTTCCTTTCTGGTGAAGGTGGAGGTATGGTAGTATACATCGAAATCGGTTGCGTATTGAGTTACTCAGTACCCTCTTATCGTACTAAGTAAACTCAGTTGAGCCCACCGTGAATGTATTTGTCTTATCCACTCCGTCCATTCGTTTTTTCATGTCATTTTAGTGGTTGAGCTCGATTTTGAGGTATATCTAAAGCTCAAGTGGACCATACCACAATAAACCGTGGAAATAATGATTTCCACCGTTGAAACCTTTCTATGGACCACACTGATATTTATTTGTCATCCAACCTATTCATAATATCACAAAAACATGGATGAAGTGAAAAACAAAAATATCAGATTGATCTAAAACTTCTGTGGCCCCCACGAAATTTTCAATGGTAGATGTTCAATTCACACTGTTTCTGGTGGTGTGGTGGTGTGGTCCATTTGAGATTTGAATATGCTTCATTTTTGGGCTAACGACCTAAACTTATCTGCTAAAATGTATGGACGGAGTAGATAAAATGCATGACTGACTGTGGGACCCACAGAGTTTACTTAGTACACTAATTGTACAGAGTTACTCAGTACGCAATCCGCTTCCATAGACATCACGCTGCATGAAACTTATATGAAGTAATTTGCTCAGGGTGTACACATACTAGAAAAGCGTGATCGGAACCGTTCTTATCGGGGGACGACATAGATAGATCATATTTATAAGATCGATGGTATTAGATTGTCCTTCTCATCTAAATAACCTTAAAGTGATCAATTTAGATAAGCAGTCCAACTTGAACCATTAAAACAAAAATCAAAAGAATGGCCGGATTTTTCTAATAAATGAGATCTTTGGTTTGTATTTAGGCCTTCAGATCAACGGTCCCAATCATCACATGGATGAAGAGAAATGTGATTTTTTTTTTTAATGGGGATGAAATATGGCTAGAAATGTGTATTTTTTTTAATTCATTTACTTTTGCATGTCTTAATCGTTGTAAGCTTGCATTTGTATTATATAACTCATTTTGGTTACTATTTGAGTGATTTCTTACGACAACGCATGCCGTTTGGCCCCCATTAAATGGAAACTTATTATTTAATACATTCTTTTTGCACTTTTTTCATTCCTGAATATGTAAATATGTGTATTCAGGCATGTCCTGAAGTTTCGCTAAAAAATTCCACCATTTTCTCCATGCTTCCCTTTTTCCCCGCATTTCCGGTTATCGGTGATATTATCGGCGATAACGATATTATATCTTTATCTCTGGCCAGCGAAACTTGTAGCGATACCGACAACTCGAACACTGGGTACGATCAATGTTTTAAATATCGTTATCACATAATGTATCGCACCCTTAGGATAAAGATAAATATCGGTTATCACATGGGATATATCGGTTATATCGCATAATGTATCGATGTTGTTAGGAAACATGGGAACATTGGGAAATTTGTTGAATGTTTCACTGGAACTTTAGGGATTGTTGAAATAGACATCAATACACACTTAGAAATCAAAACATTTCAAAAAAAAAAAAAAAAAGGTGCACATAATAGGGGTTTCCTTTGTACGGGGTCCTAATATATGTGCTTTCCAATTGAATTAATGGAAGTATATTCAAAGTCTATTCATATAATTTACAAACATAAGAAGACATGTATGGAAACACAAGCAATACATTCCAAAAAAAAAAAAAGAAAAAAAGAATCACAAGATCAAGTTACATACATGTTTAATTTTGTCTAGATACAAAGATTGCAAGTGATTTGTGAGAAATTGAGATTTTTTTTTTCTCAATTTTCCGCAACTTGACCCATCTCCCCCAAATCTCAAAATCGAAGTTCCAAATCCATAATTTTTCATGAAAAACACGACGGATCATATATTTATAACCATTTGATACTGGTTTAACATGATATACAATAAAAACATGGATCGAAAATTGAAAATGCTCACTAGATCAAATATGTGCGATATATCAGCATTACCTGTGCGTTTCGTATCGCACAGGTGGGATACAAGATATATCATGGGATATATCGGCTAATATCATCGATATTTAAAACATTGGGTACGATACATTCCTGATACATGCGATATTTCCCTTGCGATACTGATATGTTTCCATATCCCAAGGACACGATACATGCATCGATACCAATACTGCAAACACTAGGCACAACTAGGGCATTCGAAGATGGACGGTGGAACATGTGATACATTGGGGGTGCTTGGAAATAGACAAACTCTTAGACTTCAGAAAAATGTACTATGCCTATGATTTGATATTACAAATCTAGATCACAACTTGAAGAAACATAGGCTTATTGTTAACCAATGTTGTCAAATGGCATATGTGGTCATATGCGGCCCAAGGTGGTTGTGCGCATATGCCATCGGACAATGGCATGTGCCATTGCATAAGCCTTTTTTTTAATAAAAATAAAGGAAAATGGAAAAAAATTATAAAAAATATGAAAAAAAAAAATAAATTATATGTACAAATACTAAAAAATTATATGTACAAATACTACCAAGTGTAGAGAATTGTTTTTTTTTTTTTTTTTTAGTTAATTACCAATTTCATTTCTATTTATTACATCTATTAAACTATTAGACTACAACAAGTCAACTAAGAGAAAGAAAATAGATAACTAGCGCTAGAATGAGAGATAGGAGAGTATTAGAGTGAGAGAGTAGAGAGAGTAAGAGAGTATTAGACTGAGAGAGGAAGAGAGTAGAGAGAGTATTAGAATAAGAGAGCACGAGAGCATTAGAGTGAGAGAGTATGAGAGTATGAGAGTGTTAGAGTGAGATTGTGAGAGAATAAGAGAATAAGAGAGTCTTAGCATTAGAAAGTAAAAGAGTAAGGATAATGGAGGGGTGGGAGTGCCCATTTATTGGCAAAAAGAGAGAAAAAGAAAAAAAAAAATTTATGACCATATAATCGCATACTTATGGCATATGCAGTTGCATACTTCTGTATGTGACCGCATAATGCCCAACAGTCTTAAAACCGCCTATGTCACTACGGCATATGCGGTATATGCGGTGAAAATAGCATACGCAATTGCATAGGTGCATATGTGATCGCATAGACAACACTGTTGTTCATAACAAGAAAATAAGTCTTTGTATATATAAACCCTATAAACTACGTACATGAAATAATGAGTTTGTGAACACAAAATGAAATGAAATTACACAAAAGCTTTCAACAAATAAATTTTACATTAAAGGACAAAAGCAAATCATCATCATTATCTAAGCCTTATCCCAACTAATTTGGATCAGCTCCATGAATCCTTTTCCACAATTCCACTCTATCAAAGGCCATAATCAAAAGCCATAATCAGTTAGACCAAAGGTCATCAAGTCTTTTCTTAATACCTCCACCCACATCCTTTAGGGTCTTCCCTATTCCACTTGCCCTTTTAGAGCCTCCAATTTGCACTAACTCACTCCTAACTGGCGCAGTTCTTGGTCTCCATTGCACATGGCTACTTTCCCTCATCTTATTAAATATTGGTGCTGCTCCGAAGTTTCCCTGAATGCATCTTCATTTCTAGTTCTATCATTCCACATCTTTGCACTCATCCATCTCAATCCTTATTTCAACTACACAAATCCTATGAACATGTTGTTCCTTAACAACCCACCATTCTATACATAAAGCACGGCTGGTCTTATAGCTATCCTATAAAATTTGTCCTTCAGTTTGATGGTACAGGGCAATCACATAAAACTCTAGAGGCACATCTCCATTTCTTCCACCCAACTAGAATTCTATAAGCAACATCCTTCTCAATCTCTCCGCTCTCATGAACCTATCGCCAAGATATTGGAAGTGGTCATTTAGGGAAACATCTTGGTCAACAATCTTAACTAATTCCTCGTTTCCACTCCTATCGTTACTAAAATTTCACTATACATACTCTGTTTTAGTCCAGACTAATTCCAAATCCCCATTTCAGCTCTACTATTACTAAAATTGCACTCCATATGTTCTATTATAATCCAACTACTTTTAAATCCTTTAGATTCTACAGCACCCCATAAATCTAGCTGTGTTCACACCCTCCATCCTTTCAATCAAAACAATGTCATCTGCAAACAACATACACCATGTGATCTCACTCGTCTCTCCACTAGTGGTCCTCGCATTGGTTACCACTCACTCGTCTCTCCACTAGTGGTCCTCGCATTGGTTACCACTCACTCGTACATATCTTTAATCATGTGATGTCAATATATTCTCTTGAAAACCCTTTCTTTCCTAACACCCACCGGATTAACTCTCTAGGGACCCTATCATATACTTTCTATAAGTCAGTGAAAACCATATGGAGATCCTCCTCTCACTATCTTTCTATTCAATTGTCTAAGTAGGAAAATATCTTCAGTGGTAGACATCCCTAGCATGAAACCAAACTAATTTTCTGATATATTCATTTCACACAAGGTCTTTGCCCACACACCTCTTACCACAAGTGGCAATAAAGTACAAGCATGCTAACTATATAGGGCAAAGTTACAACCACTGTTAATGGTGTAAAACTGACATTCGAATCTAGCTTTTATGAAACAAAAGCTATTCTAAAATTCCACTGTAAGAAATCACAAAAAATAAAAAAATAAAAATAAAATAGTGATTCGATTCTCTTAATTTAGATATCCATTTAAGAAGAAATTACGGGGGGGTTAATTGACCCAATGAGAAGATCGTATGACTAAATTTTCATGGGCATTGGACTTTGGAGCCCAATCAAAGGAGAAGTTTGAGATTCCCCCATTTCACATCCATACGACTCTAGAGCTCAAGATTTAGACTTTTTGAATTATTTAAAAGCAAACGAAGTATGTTTCTTACTCTAAATCTCGGTTAATGAGTTTTATTTCATTTTGATTGATTTAGTGATTGATTTGGGATTTTTTAAAGGCATTTTTTCAATTTGTTTCTTTTTGGGATTTAGGTTCCCATGCAACATTGTAGAATAAGCTTGTTCTACAACTGTTTCTTTGTTGGGCCTACTATGGTATGTGTACGGCAAGGCACCAAACCCATCCAATCCATCACGTGGGCCACCATGTTACAGTGGTGCTTTTTAAGGGGATATGCATTGCTTTTTATGGTGTAAGCCCACATGATGATTGGAGGTCAGATTTCTTTTGCTAGTGGCAGTCCATTGTTTCTATGTTGTGGCCCAAAGTCCAACAAGGTTTATCCAAACATCATGTGGGCCACTGTGCTTGCACACAAAGGGTTCCCAACTTCGATTTAAGGGTTTGGTTCTTGAGTGATCTTCTAATGATTTCCCCTTAGAAATGGGGCCTTCTATAGACAATGAGTAGAGGCGCCCCTCCCATGATCTGGACGTTTGGGGGTGGGGGGGGGGGGTGGGTTATCCAAGCATCATGTTGGCCACCCAACTTGCACACAAATGGTTCCCAACTTCGATTTAACAAAAATTGGCTCCTGAGTGATTTTCCAATGATTTCCCCTTAGAAATGCGGCCTTCTTTTAACGATGAGTGGAGGCACAGAGGGGGGGGGGGGGGGAGGATTTAAATGTTCTGTGAATTGGCCATGCTAGATCTACGATCTTGAGCCTTCGGATACATGATCCAATCCTCCAAACTAGTGTTCGAAATATCGGTATCGTGTTACGTATCGCATCCTTGGGATACAAATACTTGTTGATTATTGCACGGGATATATCATTTCCATCGGGTAATTTATCGCGCTATTTGGGAAACATGGGGAAACATTGGAAAATTTGTTAAAATTTTCAACGAAACTTCAAGAATTGTTAAAAAGACCTTAATACACACTTTTAAATTATAACATCTCAAAAAAGAAGTGCATGTAATAGGTTTCCTTCATATAGAACCCTAAGTTCTGCATTGTTTGATTGAACTAATACAACAATATTCAAATTAAATGCATAACATTTAGAGTGTATATGATGATCATTTCATCAAACACTATTAAATACTTCGAAATTTGTTTCAATTAACAGCTGGTTGAAAGGGAAATTTTGGAAAAAAATAATAAATTTTTATTGAAAATTTATTTTTATTTTTTGAAAATTGACAAGGACTTAACAAATCGGTACGTCAGCCCTCATACATGCTTGATTTTATGTTTGGAGTGCAACATTGCAAGCAATTTGGGAGACATTGGGCAAATTTCGAATTTTCCCCAATTTCCTCCAAATTGGACCACCTACACTCAAATATCAAAATTAGAGTGTATATGATGATCATTTCATCAAATACTCCTAAATACTTTGAAATTAGTCTCAATTGATAACTGGTTGAAGGAAATTTTCAAAAAAAAAAAAAAATGGAGAACATGAAGAACCAATAGATTTTGAAATCAAAGCTCCAACTCCATGATTTTTCATGCAAAACATAAAGAACCAATGAATTTGTAACCATTTGACATTGATTTAACATAATTTCAAGAAGAAGAAAAAAAAAGAAAAAGAAAAAAGGATTGAAATTTGAAATTGCACACCAGATCGAACATGTGGGATATACCGGCACCACCTATGTGTTTCGTATCACACAGGTGACATACAAAATATATCGTGGGATATATAGGCCGATATCGTCGATATTTAAAACATTGCTTCCAACATCCTCTAATTGTTATAAAATTTTTAAACCATCAACAATCCTCAAGTATGTCTCATGTATCGAGAGCTTTCGTTCAGTTTGTTGAGCCGATCCAGCAGATGAGGTAATCAATTCCTTACTGATGACTAAAGCCTTCTTAAAAGAAGCATCCCAGTCTTATTGTTTTGAATCCAAAAGGAAACAATGATATTAGTTTGAAGTTGTTTTGATTGCATGTTACTTGCTTATCGCTTAATAGTACGCTTCTTAAATTATCAAGTGTAAACCCCTAATTCAAGTTTTTGGAGCTCATTCTCAAGTATTATCCCTTATCTATCCAAAAGTACATGGTTTCATGTTCTAAGCTGCAGTGTTTGCATTGTCGATGACAATATCAATATTATCGTGATATCGTTGTTGTCAATGCACATGCAACATTGAAACCATAGTATTTTGAATTGTTTCCTGATGTCAGCGAAATTTTTGTGATTTGTCAATAACCTAAAATATCGACAAGATGCCAATCAGCCACATACTCAACCTACAACTATTCCCACCTACCACCCGCGATTTCTTGATAAAATGGGAAGATGTTGGTGAAATATTGCACGCGGCTATACAGAGACAGATACCGGGTGTGAATCAGTGAAAAATCGAGAAAAAATCTTTAAAATTTAAAAGAAAGAAAAATGCCAGGAGAATCCAATTTGTTTTGTATATCTAGGAGAGGGAGTGGATTTCAGCACCAACCCGGTTTTTTGTATCGAAACAAAGATTTGGTGGAGAAATCGCCAATCGAAGCACTTAAGAACCAGAATCTCGAGGTAACAAAAAATCCCCAAAACAACCATTTTTTCTTGAATTTAAGCATGGATTTCACTTGAAATCCATGTTTATGTGTATCCATGTTTTATGCATGAAAATCATACATAAACATGGATTTCAAGAATAAAACCAAGATATATTTAAAGATCAATTCGGTGCGATTCGGGGAAAATAGGGAAAATCCAATTGTCCCCAGTTTCTTCCCAAAAACAACAAATTGGGGCCCCATTTTTTTATATGCTCATGAGGATGGTCGATCTATCAATTGCTCACACTCTCTTGATTTTTTTCGAAATTTTTTTATTTAACATTATCAAAAATATTTTTTAAAAAAAAAATAATCTATTAAATGCTAAGAAAACTATTTAATCCTTTTGTTTTCTTTAAATGAGGCCCATTTAAAAAAAAAAAAAAAAGGTTAAATAATGTTTTTAAATATTCGGAATTTTTTAAATAATTTAGAAAATTAAAAGAAAATGTTGAATGAAAAAAATATTTTAAAATGTATCATATATCATGTATATATGGTTGGCAGGATGTTTGTTTGTTTGGACGGATGGATGGATGGGATGGGTGGTTGGTTGGATGGATGGGTGAGATGGATGGATCGGTGGGATGGATGGATGGTTGGATGGATTGACGGTTCTTTGGATGGATGGGATGATCAGTTGGATGGTTGGATAGATGGGATGCATTGATGGTTTTTTTATGTATGGATGGATGGGATGGTTGGATAGATGGGATGGTCGGATGGTTAGATGGATGGATGGATAGAGGGTTGGGACATGGTTTGGCTGGCAACCCCAACACTAGCTAGCTAGCTAGTGTCAAAGTTGTGTGGGCCCCACCATGATGTATGTGTTTATCCATGTCGTCCATCCATTTTCCAGCTCATTTCAGACCATGATCCCAAAAATGAGGCAGATCCAAATCTCAAGTGGACCACACCACACGAAACAATGAGGATTGAAAGCTTACCATAGAAAATTTCTTAAGGGCCACAAAAGTTTTGGATCAAGTTGATATTTGTGTTTTTCCCTTTATCCAAGTCTATGTGACCTTATGAATAGGTTGGAAGGCAAATAAACTTCATGGTGAGCCATAGGAAGGTTTTAACAGTGGCCGCCAATATCCCCACTGTTTCGTAAGCTGTGGTCAACTTGAGATTTGGATCTGCCTTATTTTTGAGCTCATGACCTAAAATGAGCTGGAAAAAAATGGATGGATGGTGTAGATAAAACACATACAACATGGTAGGGCCCACACAGCTTTGACACTAGACTACTAGCTAGTGTTGAGGTCACCAGCCAAACTGCATCTAGAGGGTTGGATGGAGGGATTGTTATTTCGATAGATGGGATGGTTAGAATTTGGGTGGTTGGATGGTTGGATGGATTGGTTGGATGGTTGGCTAGATTGGTTGAATGGATGGTGAGTTAGGAAGAGTACTACCAATATATTGAGTAGCAGTACTATGGCAGACTGCGAAGGGATCTGGATGATGACTTCGAGCCACCTCGTAACTCCTTGTGGTTATGAAGGATGGTTAGATAGGTATGTTTTTTTAGTTATTTTACTTTCACGTCCTACTTATTGCATAGTCCCTGCATTTGTATAAAATAAACTCATTTTAGTTACTATTGAACTAATTTCTTATGACAGCATATGCTTTTTGGCCCCCATTAAATGGAAACTTATTATTTATGCCTTCTTTTTGTAATTTTTTTAAAATTCCTAAATATGCAAATATATGTATTTTAGCATCTCCTAAAGTTTCACTGAAAAATTCCATTATCCGCCCCATGTTTCCCCACATTTCCGAATATTGGCAATAATGACATTGTTTCTGTATCCCCCACCAGCGAAACTTGTAGCGATACTGATAACTCAAACACTGTTGAGCTGATCCAGCAGATGAAGGAATTGATGACTTACGTAAGACGTAGATGAAGGTACAATCCATGACTTCAAGACTGAAAAGAAAATAAGGTGGAAAAAGTTATAAACGAAAAAGAAAAAAGAAATACGTACAAGTAAAGGCCTAGTTGGTGAGCCATATCTGACAGGGTTTGCTGCCCCTCCCGCCCATAGTTACGCTTAACTATCAACTCCTGCTGACCTCCTTCTTTAATTTGCTGCATTCTAGTCCACCACTCATTCTCATTAAGACTTTCTACCTGAAAAAATAAAGTGGGCAAATTTGTTAATATCCTTATAACGGAAAGGTGCAGATGTGATGCACAGAAAAGCTGCACTAAACTAAAGTACTTGCCTATTTAGTGGAAGAAAAGGAAGGATAAAATAAAATAAAATATGGCTATCCTCCACAACAAGAGATGATGCAAAAGTGAAAGAGATTTAGGTATAAAATTTATCTCATGTGAAGAGAATTCTCTAGCGCTTTTTTTTTTTTTTTTCTTTTTCTTTTTCTTTTTCTTTTTCCTTTTTAATGCTTTCGGAAAATGTCAATCATCTGGATTTTGTTTGGCAACATCAATAAAGAACAGCCTCCACTCTCAGCAGAACATGGTTCCCCACACTTCTGCGTGAGGGGGATGCCCTTCGCCACTCGAGCATAAGATCCAACAAAAGAGCACTGCTTTTTCCCGAATTCAGTGAACCCTTATCGTCGAAGTTTGCAAGCTAATATGGTGTAAAGAAGAGAAACATCAAGCATCCTGCCGACCACCAATATCTTCACAAAAGCGCATTATCACTATCACCAAGACACACCAAGATGTCCCTACATTTTCATTCACCATCATTCCCATTTTCCTAATGGTCTTCCACACCTCTGAACCCTTGTTTGTAAAATCTAAGAACCATCACAAATCTGTCTCGCCATACTCTCTTTATAACCTCCCTCCACGTGGCTTTGACACCTCCCTAATTGTCCACCACCACTAAGCTATTGAGGCCCAATTCCTTTCCCTGATCATGCCTATCCCATTATCCACTTCTTCAACTTTGGTCATCCATCCATTTCATGAGATCAAGGCATTCAATAACAGCAACAGTGGCTGTAACAGCCATAAGGTAACAGCCACCCTTATGGCTGTTACAACTTATAATATGGGTCGTAATGGCCATTTCAGCCCCACAACGACCGTTATGGCCTTGTAATGGTCAAATTTTATTTTAGAGGAAGAAAACATATTGGCCATGTATCAAACTGTTACGGGTCCATATCAGCCAGTTACGGCCATTATAGGACTTTTTACGGGCCCTTTTTTTTTTTCAGATTGGGTGTTACAGCCCCATATAGCGTAACGTCCCACTGTTACCATTGCGGCCAGTATGTAACCTTTTTTAATAATACCATGCATGAGATGGACTTCATCGCCGTCATCTCAACCCTCAGAAACAGTCACTTTGAATGTGCTTATTCTACATAGCAATAGAAGCTGGCATTTTTAACAACAACAAGAAATAAGTCAACGATTTGAAATAATGGATCAAATGGAAATGATTCTTCCTCCAACAGAAAGGCATTTACCCTCATCAAGCTTTTCTCCATTCATTCCACCACCAAGCCCAAAAAAAAAAGTTACTACCTTGCCACCTAAAGGTACTAGCTCTTCGTCAACTGCTCAACCTCACCGTTTAAGGTGGAGGTACATGATACTGGGCCAGAGTATGGCGCTTGATACACAAACACTCAGAAATTATATAAGAGGCATGCATTAACTCAAATTAAACCGTCTAAATTGTGGAATCAACTGCCGCATAGCCACAGTGATTTTATCAGATTGGTTGAATAATCCTATCTACTGATTCGTGGACAAGTTTGTCAAAATAGGACCATTTGTATTCTTAGTCTTTGAAGAAGTGCAAAACCTGTTTTAAACAGAAATTCAGGAAAAGACACCCTGACATAGAACTTAAGGTCAAAGAAGAGGTAGAAAAGCTTATTAAAGATGTTATCAAAACTTGAGATTGCATTCCTCAAACTGGCTGGATTTATAACATTGTTCCTGTTCCCAAGAAAGATGGTGACAGTTAGAGTCTGTATATAGATTTAAGAAATGTAATGCCCTGAAAATTAGGGGTCGTGTATACACTCGACTCCCAAGTTCCCGGGCATCACTTATAACCAATTTTTCACTGGTTTGCGTCTAATCAGGTTTAAATGCGCAGTATGAAATTACTTGAAGCATGAATCATAATCGCAACAAGTCTACTGAAATGAAATAGGCTAAATATATATACACGTCTAAAAGAATGCAAAAAGGGTCGCACAAGGCATTGCCCAACAAAATCACAAAAATATGTCTAAAATGAATAATGAGTTGAATCCAACACCCAGCGATCCGAATCTGTCTACTAGGCTGGTGGAGAACCGCCCATCAACTGGAAGTAGGATAGCTCGTCCTCCACATCCAGACTCGCAACGCCATGCTCCTCGTACTCTGTGTCACCTGCATCTACTGAAGAGTCTGGTTGGTGTTTTAAAATACCATCCCAGAGTGGGAGTGAGTGATCAACTCAGTGGGTGCTATTAGTCTTAAGTTACAACAGGCATCAATTAAATTATGGATTTAATGAAAGGCAATACATTCATAAGCACCTAACAAATCTTATTAATGCGTGTGCATGATGCATGCCCTCGCCACAACACTCCCTCGAGCGACTCCATCTAACGATCATGTATGACCAATACTCCCTCAGAGCGACCTCGACTATCGAGTCGCCAACCTAACTAGTGCGATGCGATGATAATGTTAGCCAAGTTCTTAGTTAAGTTCATTCATTCATCAGGTTGGGGAATCTGATACACCCCACGCATCAATGTCCCCATCCCCGACTTCAAGCACATGGGGAGTGCCGAGAGAGGGATCGCTCGCGGTCACTACGGGGAGGCGCGGCACCCCAGCGTAGGCCGATAGCTCGGACACAGTGTCTCATTCCACCATGCCCGGTTCACGAGGCGGTGGACCAGTTTCAATGTGATTATCAATGGGCTACCCCGGTAGTGGGGTGTTCCAGGTTCCATACATAGGTGAGCAAACAGGGTTAACAAACAAGGTTAGTCAGTAAATAAGTTAAACCACATGAGTCAGGCAAGCACGTGGCAGACGACATCGGGTACAAGCAACCCATGTAGTCTATCTACTGTCGCCCGCACGCCCTCGCCCAAATCCATGGGTTTAGCCTCAGGATAGCCCTACCAGCAGGAAAACCTTCACTTCCTCATATTCCTGACCAACCCAAAGGTTTGGATGGTGATCCATAACATGCCAACTATCAATTTATCAACTAGCATAGACAACATCATGTTCTCATTTTTCTCAACATACAATTCCAATTTCTCCTGGCAAGCAAGGCTAACAATATCACGAACAAGGTGTGTGTGTGTGTGTATGTGGTGTGGGTTTGTGAGGAGGTTAAACACTTCCTACATCCCTTAGAACCAAAATGCACAAGAATCAATGAATCATACATGTTATAGGGCACATCATATGAGGAATCAAGCAAGACATAAACATGTAGTCATCCCTGACAACCTAATCATGTAAGAAACACAATCAACATCATATGGGAACTAAACAAACATACAATTTCATGAAATCCCCAAACGAACATTCAAATCCTACGTTTTCTCTAGATCCTCTAAATGCATCATCCAAGCAAGCAAAACCATTAAGGTCATACTAAAATTGGTGCTAGGCCACCTAAGAACAATAGTCCGCACCTTCGGATCGTTGTAGGCTTGGGAAAACTACCTAGGAGGGTGGATTTTGGGGTCGAACGGCTGGAATCCCTAAAGCATACATTTGTATGTTAGAATCCCAAGTAAATCCCTCCTCATCACAAGGTTTTCAAGAAAAATGGGTGATGGATCTTACCTAGGTGATCAACGGAATGAAATGGCGGTCGCGGAGGAGGATTTCCTCTTCGAGACGAGGTAGGGAGTTGTGGGGTTTGATTTCCTTGGGCCCCACCTCGATCTAGGGTCCACCTTGCTCTCATTCACTCTCTCTTCCTCTCTTCCTCCTTTCTTCTTTCTCACTTTTCTCTCCTCTCTTCCTTTCCTCTAGGGCAAAATCGTATGGGGAGAGGGGGTGCCCAAATGAGGCCCTTTTATAATGCCAGATTTGGCATAAATGGCCCCAAGGGCTAGGTTTTTACTATACTAGACCTACGGGAGGATCTTTCTAAGCTCTAGGGCCCACTATAGGGTGTACACATTGATTTACACCGTAGGATAGTTAACCCTAATGATGATCTACGTATGGATATGATCGGCCCGCCATTTGGATGCGTCGATCAACAGATATGATTAGAAGTCTGTTCAACGGTCACCGATAGCTGATCGGGGCCGCGGCTATACGGATACGAGCAGGGAAATATTCTTACCCCATGTGTGAAGTTCAATCGCAAACCGACGGTCCGAAATCTCAACTTCGCATAAGAGAGGATGACCCAATTCACTTAAGTTCCAGCTCCTTTCTTTAGGGTATTTGCACTTCTCATGCACTCGTCCTTCGGCTCAAGTTGAGCGGTTCTGGACAGCACCCAGGTCTGACTCCCGCAATGGACGTCAAGCACAGTAAGACGGACATTACTCTATAATTTTAAAACTAGTGGCCCGCCAACGAGCGGTCTAGAGCTTGTTCGGAAAATCGGGGCATTTCTCAAATGAATTTGGTAGAGAGATTTCTCGTGGGCAATGATTAGGTTTTGGATTAATTATGTTCATAATGTGCCCCATTTATAGCTAGTGAAAGTGGAGATTTGATCATGATTACTCTAAACCATCGGTTTTAGGCTAAAAGAGTAATGAGGTTGATTTGGTCTATTAGTTAAGATCCGGGCCTTATCTGACTCAGCTTCGGTTAGATCTTTAATTTAGTTATGCTTGTCTTGATTAGTTAGCAATGGGTCGGTTAGATTTGGGTCCGATGTGAGTAAATCATGGGGCTACACCTACTGTTCAAGTGATCGGGCGGATTTGTTGGCTTCCTACGGTTGATTAATCGGACTTGTGCGGTTCTTTACTGGTACCACCCCTGAATAGACTAACATTGAGTGCTAATGGTCATTTAAGTGATATTATAAGTTAATTAATAAAAAAAAATTCAAGGATTTTTTTTTGAAATCCAAACAGTGAAAATCCAGGATGTTACAAGAAACCTTAATTCAAAATCCTAAGGATGACTTTCCTTTACCTAACATAGATATCCTGGTAGATATCACCGCTGGTTTTGAATCTTTACTTATGAATGGATTTTTCGGAACCTATATATAGAACAACATATAAGTTATCATGCTTGCATATCCATCATCTGAGTCTCCAACAATTACTCCAATAATTACATATCCGATTTGACCTATGGACGAATATGCAAGCATACGTTTCATGCTTGTTTGAGTAATAGCAATGAGATTCCCCAATATCATGCTAAGAATAGCTAGGATTTCCAGAAGAAGATGCCATTCGTTTGATGAGAAATAAAAAGGAATATCGAAAATTCGTCGCTACTGGGAGCCATTACAACTAAAGACTAGGACCCTTCCCTTACGGGGGGCGATAAACAGCTATCAAAATGGAACGGAAGAAGGAACCAGAGTCAGACTTAACAAGAGAGTGGTATTCACATCTATCCCTGCTCAAGAGCTACAGGAACACCAGGAGAAGGGCATCAATTCCGACGTTGGTATTTTCCTTTCTTTAGTAGAGTAACAACATGAATGCTTATATGCTCCTGCAGTATCCAAGCACAAGGAGATTCTGAAAGAGCACCTATAACGAACGACATCGAGTTGGCGGTGGAGGAAGACTCGACATTCAGGAAAGTCACTCGGTGGTGTGGTACGTACTGGTAATAGTCGGCCCCACCAAAATGGCTCCAAAACAAACAAAAAGGTGCATGCCAACTCACGACAGACTGCCAATGATATACAAGAGGAAGGTGGGGATGATGTCATTTTTAGCCATCCAATAAATGTCCACAAACTCATAGTTAGACAATCAAATAATCTTAATTTTTGTTTCATGACACAACCATTGTTCGAATTATCCCCAATATTATCAATAATATCAGGATATTGTCAACAATATCCCCAATATTATGCGTATCTCCAACTCAGCGATACCGATAACACTGGTAGTATCAGCAATTCTAGGTAGAAGCAATATATCGCTAAGTATCGCCAATGTATCAATATTGCCAATGTATCACCAATATTTTTTACTATGTAAATTCCAGGTGTCGCTTGTATTGCCAATACTTTTTAGTATGTAAATTCCAAGTATCGCTTGTATAGCCAATGTATCGGCAATATCTCAATAATAAGGCTAATATATTGCTAACGTATCGATATTGCCAAAACTCTATTTATTAAAAAAATCTCCTTTGCAATTTTTTATATGGGTGCAATGTTGTGTAATGAAATGCATGTTTGTGTGTATATGTATGCATGCATGCATGGATGGATGTGTGTGTGTGTGTGCACGCATGGATGGATGGATGAATCCACCATTTTCTCCATGTTTCCCTAAGTAAACGATGCATGCATTTAGGCCCCATTAGAGGATAACTTATTATTTATTCCTGAATATGCTAAATATGCATCTTTTTCACTATTATTTGATTCTTAAATATGCAAATATGTATATTTTAGCAACTCTTGAAGTATCATTAAAAAATTCCACCATTTCCCCGTGTTTCTCTAATGTTTCCCTGAGTCAGCATCATGCTTTTTAGACCACCATTAAAGAGTAACTTATTATGTATCCTTTTCTTTTTCTTTTTCTTTTTCTTTTTCTTTTTCTTTTTCTTTTTCTTTTTTTCTTTTTTTTTTTGCAATTATTTGATTCCTAAATATGCAAATATGTGTGTTTTAGCATCTCCTGAAGTTTCATTGAGAAATTCCACCATTTCCTCATGTTTCCCCAATGTCCCCCTCAGTCAGCGATACATTCTAAGTACCAATGATAATATTAGTGATATCAATACATGTTTCTGTATTCCCAGCCAACGATGCATGTAATGATATTGCTACTACGAACACTGGATACATCTAAATTGGAACCCATAATTTGGACAGTTTAATTTGAATTACTTGTATGCCATGTACGCAATTTTTAAGTGCTTTATGTATCATCCAGTTGACATAAAAAAACAAAAAATAATAATAATCACTAAGTGACAAGGTAATTGTGTCGTGACAAAGAAAAGTTGCTTTAAGTGGTAAACCACAAACTCATGTCTTCATCTCACACACACCTCCAAGAGTTGGCGCAAGGCCATCTTCTAAAAGCAAAGTTATCACTCAAGTCCACTTCGCGCACATTGTTGAGCATTGGCGTGAGGCCATCTTCCCATAGGCGCAAGATGACAAACGCAGTCTACAGGGAACCAATTCGTGCACACTCTTACAGGATGGCGTAGACCTATACTCCTGTACGCAAGGCCTATCTACCGTTTGGCACGAGACAGAGTGCTATGAACTTTGGTTCGAAGGAACTTTTGCACCGCTCATCCAATGGCATCGTGGGATGTGTACATAACCGTTTTGCGCGGGAAATAATCGTCATGTTGGTTGGAAACCACTCCTCGATTATAAATGCCCATTTGGGTGTTCATTTCAAAAATTAATGCTACCTTTTACGTTCGTAAATTATGAGCACAAGAACCAGCTCTCAACTCCCTTATCATTGCTTTGTACGCTAAGACAAGTTGAGCATGGAGTAATTTAAGGACTCCAATGCTTGATGGCATCCCTCTAAGCACCCTCTCCCAAGGGAGAGTGACATGAGGTTGTTTGTCACCTTCACATGATACCACAAAAGTGCCTCCATAGTCAATAATACGAGACCCTAGTAGTACCAAGCAATGTTCAAAATATCGGTATCACATTACGTATCGCACCCTTGGGATATGAATACGTATCAGTTATCGCATGGGATATATCGGTTGTATCGTGTAATATATCGTTGCTGTTGGAAACATGGGGAAACATTGGAAATTGGTCGAATTTTTCAATGAAATTTCAATGACTGTTAAAAAAGACATCAATACACACTTACAAATCAAAGCATTACAAAAAACAAGTGCACATAATAGGTTTTCTTTGTATGGGGTCCTAATCTATGCGTTGTCTAACTGAATTGATACAAGTATATTCAAACTTTATTCATATAATTTATAAATGTAAGAAGGCATCTGAAAACACAAGCAATACATTCAAAAGCAAAAGAAGAATCACTGGATTACGTTACATTACATACTTATTTAATTTTATGTTTGGACACAAATATTGCAACCAATTTGCGAGAAATAGGGAAAATTTTTTTTTTTTTTTTAAATTTCCACGACTCGGTCATTCTCTTCCAAATCTCGAAATCGAAGCTCCCAAGCATGAAAAATCATGGATTGGTAACAATTTAACATTGATTTACATAAAAAATGATCGAAAAAAAAAAAAAAAAAAAAAAGCTCACCAGATCGAACATATGGGATGTATTCCACTACTCGTGTGTTTCGTATTGCATAGGTGGGATACAAGATATATCGTGGGATATATCGGCCAATATCGTCGATATTTAAAACACTGGTACCAAGTACATTAAGATCTCACACCAAACAAATCATACCGGATCCTAAGGTTCAATGTTAAAGCTCAAGTCACTTTGCGTTGACACTATTGTAGACAAGCATGTCACACCGTGTTACATTTCCTCTCAATGGCAATACGTGTTGTGAGCAATGACAATTTAACATTCATTTCACTTCCCATTGGCATGTACACCCACGGCAATGTCGATATTCTAAGTCCAAGCTACGATAGCATAATAAGAAACTATACAACAGGGAAATGGCATCCTGCCACTAAATAGGGCATGTGCACCACACAACTACATGGCAATCTGACACTTTATTGGGTACATGGCTATCTGAAGCCTATGCCTCTTTGGTTACATGAAATGCATAACATCTTGATGCCCAATTGGCTATATAAAATGTCTAAACATCAATGGCTATATAAGAAACATGACACCAAACACCAAAAGGTTAACAAGATCCTTAAAGCTCCCGAAAGCTCTATCTTGATTGATGCTCTGGACTCTCCAAAACGAAGGACATTAGATTAAGATATTATGCATCATTCGCATTTGCTTTCTTGAACCATGGACAGACTAGTCTTCCTTGGTTTTCGCTTTTAATCAAGCATTTTCCCCCAAGAGTTGTAATTAAGGGCTTGTGATATGTCGCAACGTGGAATGTATTTGTTCCCCAGAATGAATGAAACCCACCACAAGGGATTTTTAGGTGCAAATATAGTCTCATTACTATACCATTCAAATTAATACAAAATAAAAACAAAAGAAAGGCAATTTTTGTAAGCAAATTCATCCCACCCTCCAAAGAATCAAAGTTCTTCCTATTATTTAAAATATAGTGCCACAATGCATTATGTGAAGAAACATGTCAAAAACGAATTTGGTTGTGGGAGTGGAGAAGTGTCTATTTCAAAATTTTAGCAACTATAGCCAACTAGAAGCTGAAGCTGAAGCACGAGTCCGAAGTGTGATTCAAAGCAAGGAAATACCCACAACTACTTTAAAGCCACCCTCAGGATGGAGGTCTTAGCAACAATAACTCTTTAAGCTGGATGTCATTTGAAGCAACAAAACATATATTTCAGAATATTGATGTGATCAACAAAAGAATTGCACAAAATGAGCATATCATCAGTGAATTGCAAGTGAGAAATCACCAACTCAGGATTTCTTAATTGCAAACCCTTTCAAGAGATGAAGATCAAGCACCCTGCCAAGAATCATGCTCAAACTTTAAGATACCAAGGAGAACAAAATGGAAATAAAGGGTCGCCTGTCTCAACATTCTTCTACTCCTAAAAAATCCAAATGTAGATCCATTAATGAGAATAGGGGGAAAAATACCAATGAAATGCATTCTTTATCCACCCAATCAATGTATCACTGACCCCCTCTTTTCCCTCAACTAGAAAAGGAAATCCCAATCAATGTCATTGCAGACCTTCTCCACCTCAACCTTGCAAATACCTTGCCACTCGGTTTCCTTGTGATGATACTTTCATTAACAACGAGAATAAAATCTAGGATCTCTCTCTACCAGATGAATGCACCTGCAAAGGAGAAATGGCGAAGCTCGTGACTTTCATAATTCTCAGAAATGGCGAAGCTCATGACTTTCATAATTCTCATCAAGGAGAAATGGCAAAGCTCGTGACTTCCACAATTCTCATCAAGAGAGCCTTTGATCAATTTTTGTAAATACCTCCCACCAAACTAATAGTAAAAAATATTTTACTTCCAAACGACTACAGTCCCTTCAAACTTCGAATTTCTTCTTCATAAAACTCTCTTTTAAGCCAAGTTGACAAAAACCTACCTCCAGGTAACCTTCGAAAACAGACCGTCAATCGTAGGTTCAATCTTCTCCTCTGTGTATAGGTTTGCATAGAACATCATTGATTTCTTTATTATCTGTTGGTCATTGATGACTGAGTTTTCAAGTTCCCCTAAACATTTGGCAACTTCATTTTTGAGTTTATAGCTTTTAAGAAGAAACTTTTGAGCTTATAAAAAATTTTAAACAAAAAATTTGTGCTCCTGTTCTTAGAGCACAAAAAAAAAAAAAAAAAAAAAAAAAAAAAAAAAAAAAAAAATCAATAACGCACTCGCACAAAGAGACTTTGTTGCGCAGTCGCACAACAAAGGTGTTTTACATGACCACGCAATTAAAGAAAACGGAAACGGGGTTTCTAATATTAAAGGAGAAAGGAAGCAAGGCAGGAGCAGGAAACCAGTAGCGCTATCGCACAAGGTTCATCTCGCACAAATGACTTGTGTGACTATATACAATAGAGAAGGATGATGCGCCCGTGCAACAACACCTTGTTGCGCGAATTTGGGATTTCATATGTGTGAATGCCTATGAATACCCCTCCATCGTTCTCATTTGGACATTAAAAAAAAATAAAAATTGAGAGCTTTAGGAGTCAGAGTTGCAGAATTCAAGTATCAAGCGGGTCGTAGCATAGGACGAAGGAAAGAAGAAGATGAAGCGAAGTCAGCAACAAAAAGCCTGTTGCGCGACCATCTGTAACGTGACTGCACAACAGAGGACCGGCGAGGCTAATATGTTGCGCATCTTAAGTGGTTTCATCACGGATGCTTGCATTTTTATGCTTATGGAGTACTAATTCAGTCTTTCAGGTTACGCATTGGCGCAAAGTAGGGGTTCCAAAACCGCATAACCTTCCTGTCATTACGACGGACACTCTACAAGCCGAAATGTTGTAGGACAATTTTCAATCACATCATTTTAAAATCCCATAATTGTACTCTGTTTTAGAATCAAGGGCAATGTGAGGAATGTAATAAGAATACATATTAATGAATATAATAAGAATACAGATTAATGGAATAATTGATGATGAGTATTCTTCGTTCAAACTTCTTTTGTTATTATCGAATGTAGATATTTCAATCTCCGTGGCACATTTCCGATTGAAACAAAATGGCAAATTTGTTGGGCATCGAACCTAGAATCTCTAATTGGAATATCTACATTCGATGATAATAAAGAAATGATCGGAGAATACTTGTCATCAAAATGTGATATAAAAAGCACCAAAATGGCAACTCTTGACAAGAACATTCCCCCATTCATCTCTAAAACAAAGTGCAGATCGACTCGATCTAAATAACTAATGACAACCTGTTTTAAAATTCGGGTACTTTGTTCTCGTACGATCGTAATGGCTTCTCCTAATCAACATGATCGTTTACTTTACACCCAACGGGTTCACCGTGGGTTATGCTAGCGATGCTCGAGCGTCGCCTGTAAAGGTATCGGGGAAAGCCAAGCCAGCTGCAACTGGGAATAGACAGCAACAAGCAATGTCAGGGGTGATCTCCACCTCGCCTACAGCGCAGAAAGATGATAAGGGATGGACAGTAGTGACGTCCAGGAGACGGAAGACTCAATCTTCTCCAGCAAGAGGCCCGATTCCGCTGAAAACAGTGAGAGGGTCGATCACGCGCAATATTGCAAAACGCAATCCTGCCTTATCTTCGCCCCCGCTTTATCTTGGAGAGACCGAAATAGCTCTCTTCGCCCCGCAAGACTTCCCCACCCTACCTACCACAACCTCGCCAAAGGCCTGAAAAGAGAAGGGAAAAGATGTTCGAACAGATAGGTCATCTTCCTCCAGGTCTGCTACGACGACCCCACCACAAACTTTGGTACCAAATATGTTTTGCTCAGAACCGATAAAATCTCCAAGACCACAGAAGGACAGTTTTGAGTCAAGCGGCAGGTCATTCTCTTTGAGGTACCTTATGACAACATATTCCCTCTCCCCCTTGGCATAAGGACAATCGAGAAGTGAGGAGGCGATAGTTTTCATGGCAGGGACTAGCCAAACCCAGCCGTTATCCACGGACGAGCGCTTAGCCAAGATGGCATGCACGTAGATTGTATTAATGGAAGAGTGCAGAAACCTTAGAGAGGTGTTAGTGACACTAACTCGGAACATAGCTCAGGCTACCACCCCTCCAATGATGGTTGCCGCAAAAGGCAATGAATAGCAAGTAGAGGGGTCATAGCCGCAGAGGGCAGGGTCACATGGGTCAATACATGCCACTCATACTATGACCGAAGATGAAATTTGACAAATAGTGGCTGAAGTTGTTTGTATGGAAAGGGAACGGGAACATAGAGGAAGATTTTGGTTTCAAACACCATATCCCCGTGAGATTGAAGACATACAATTTCCTGCAAACTTCAAATATCCAGACTTCTAAAAGTTTAACAGAGATGGTTCACTGGAAAAGCACTTGATGCACTTCATCACGACTATGGGGAAATTCTCTACAATCTTGCGGTATTGTTTGCAGTTGTTTGGCTCATCCTTAACAAGAAAGGCGTTTACATGATACTCAGCCCTGGCTCCAGAATCCATACGTACGTGGGATCAGACGTAAGATGCCTTTATGGCAAACTTCCTTTTTGTCGTATAGAGATATCAGCCTAACTGAGTTGGCTTCTATCTAGCAAAGAGAAAGTGAATCGGTTGAGAAGTTCACCGATCGATGGAAGACTCTAGGAGCATCGTGCAGGCATCTCCCAGGAAAGTCAAAACAAGTAAAGATGTGCTTGAATTATATGGAACTAGTGGTAGCATTCGGCCTAACGAGTGCTAATATACTGACTTTTCGTGATCTTTCCACCAAAGCCCATGCCCTCGAAATCATGACCAGAAAGTTGTCAGCCTTTCAAACAAAGATGACATGTCGTGGCTCCGGCAAGATGTCAGCAAACGTCGCCGATAAGGGAAAAATGAGAGAAGATTCCTAAGACCGATGGAGAGATGATAGGAAAGAGAGCATAAGTCTTTATGAAGGAAGGACGGGCAAATAAACGACCTAGGCGGTATGGCGATCATGAGGGATATGCATTTGAAAAGAAAGATGTACTCCCCATGATGAATCAATTGTTGGTAGTAGAGAAAATCAAATTGCCTCAGCCGAAACGCCCAAAAGAAGTGAGAAAGACGAAAGTAGAGAACTATTACCATTACCATCACATGCTCGGTCATTTGACCGAAATCTGCTATACTATAAAGAATATACTCCAGAATTTGGTACAATACGCTAGGCAGAACAGTAGGCAGGCCACCAACGAAAACTATTTGTTGGTACGGTTCGGTGAACTCTATTAGACCCTGCGAAACTATGGTTCAAGTCAGGAGCACTGGAAGGAGTCACTAGTTGGAAACAAGCCTGCGATGTATTTCTGCTTTGATTCTTTGTACCAAGAAGATTCATGATGTTGGAAAATTAGTGAGATGGGAAGCTGGTACAGACGAATGCCCGTACCGATATGTTTTGAAATGAAGGAACGTCGTTAGCAGTTCATGTAAACTGCTTGGATGTCCGAAGGGTCCCATAGTTGAGTCATGCGCGAGGAGCATGGGATTACGCATGGGGGAAAGACACGAACCCCATACACTTTTTACTTTAATGAAAGAGGCGGCGATTGTAGAGTTAAATCCCTGTAAAGAGCTACCTGTCAGTCATTCCTTCAGGGAGACTCATGCGAGATAAGTCCAGCAGATATTGGCCGCGACATTATCTCAGTCATTCAAGGTGTTTCCGTCCACCAGAATTGGGCATATGCCAGAATTCCAGAAGTTCACATTGTATGAAAAGGGAACACACATGATCACCGATAGAACATTTGATATCTTATGAGAAAGCAGCTTATTTTTGGGGAAATGTTTCGGAAGACAAGTTATTGAGAAATTTTGTATACTCACTGGTCGTACCTAGTGAGGCGATGGCATGGTATCTGGCTTTACCGTCAGGAGTTTTTTTATCTTGGAATGATATGAAATAAGCTTTTGTCTTGCGATGTTATAAGTATAATACACGGATACTCAGAACGCAACTAAAACGAACCATTCAGCACCTCGAAGAAGATGTGGTAGATTTCATCAGACGACGGTGGAAGATATGCTCCTGCCATCTTTCACAACATGTGTCTAAAGCAGCTATGGTAACAGAATGTATCCGAGCAACCACCCATCAGGCACGAACTGATCCTGGGATCTATAAAGTTGTTAGAGACTCTTCAAGAACTATTAATAGCATTGAATAGTCAACCCCACGAAAATTGTTACATAACCACTGTAGAACAGGTAAAAAAATTGGTTAACTCTCCATCAGAAGGCAACGAATAAATGGTTGCGGTTACACTACGCTCAGGAAAGCAAGTGACGACTCCTCAGAGAAAGCATGACGTTGTAATATTACAAGGAGGTTCAAAAAGTTCACAAGAAAGAAAAACCCCATATAAAGAAAGAAATCAGGGAAATGAAAGATTATTTATCAAGACACCATTAACTAAGGGATGACTTACGATGTCATAAGTCACTTGAAAAAGATCCCCGCTCGATTAAGCATATACGACGCGCTGCGCTTATCAAAAAATTTTCGTCAAATGTTAATTCAGGCATTGTCTGACGATGGGGTAAGAGAAGTACTACTCACTAAAATGGAAAATACAAAAGCAAAAAATGATGACGGTACAAATCAAGATGCCACGTCTGAAAAGATGGACAATCGACTGTATGTCCGTTGTCACGTTCCGATGACAACTTGATGTTAGGCGAGAAAGAGCACAACCAACCACTCATGGTCACTGGCTATATTCATGAGAAACAAGTCAAAGGTATAATGCTAGATAACAGCTCTACAACAAACCTCTTATAGCTAAGCATGCTTGCTAGATTGAGATATCGCCGCTCGCACTTGCATACCAATAGGATGATACTTCAATCAAGATGGTAAGAACACACTAGGAATGATTATACTAGTATTAGAAATTGAAAGTTTGGTTACGAAGGTTGTATGCCATGTAATTGACACAGTAACAACCAATAACTTGCTTTTAGGGCGATCTTGGAGGCACCAGTATGGTATCGTGCAATCCACGCTACATTTTCAAATATTGTTGAAACAGCTATCAATACAAGGTTATGGCTGATACAAAACCATACACAGTAGCAGAATCATTTTTTTGTAGATGCACGTTACTATGATGAATTCGCTATGGAAAGAGAAGAAGGAATGGATGAGAAGAATTCAAGGACAAAATATCATAAGTCCAAAACACCAGAAAGAAATGTCGCACAAGCTAAACTGGCCAAGGAAGAAAGCAGAAGACAATCAAAGGGCCCGAAATCGAATATGACAGAATCAAAGTAGAAGAAATTTTACTTCGTCCTAAAGCTTTCAAGGCAGTCGGGACAACCCCCTCTGATAATGAAATCACCGAAACATATGAAAGTTTTGCAGATGAATTATACAATAGGCGAATGATATTATACAATACCTGCGTCACGACTAGAGAGGACCAGACCATTCCCTGTTGTGCCAAACAGATTTTGGTATTTTATACAATAGGCAAAAGTTTTGGTATTTGCAGATGAATTATACAATAGGCAAAAGTTTTGGTGCAGCCGAATTCTACTAATCCGACCCCAATAATGTTTATTCTTCGCCAAAGCAAGAAGTCGTGGAAGAAATCAATAAGGTGATGACTAGTAAAAAGCTCTTGCCAGAAGATCTGAGAAGATACAACCCAGCGAGTCGAAAGATCATGCAAGCTATGGGATTTGATTGTGATGAACCGATGGGGTTAAATAATGGCAAAGGCATACAAGTTCCGATCGGTGTTCATGAAAAGAAGTCATGGATTAGGGGCATCCCTCATGCGTGCGCAAGTAAATATGATTAACACAATTGAAATAGGTAGCACAGGGGAGTCCGTCCGAGAGACTGATGAAAGCATCGAAAAAGGGACAGCCCACTATTGATGAATTGAAAGAAATAAATTTGAGGATAGATGACAAACCTCGGAATATGTACATAAGCGTCAGCCTGCCAGATGAGAAAATATGTTGGGCCCTGCGCATTCCTTTCGGGTAGGAAAAAACTCATCTTTGACAAGTTGGGCACTTCATACAAGTAGTAGAGGTTTTGATCCAATCTCTTCAATTCGTCGCCGGTGATCCATGTGCATTCAGAATAAGGCTTATTGTTCCATTTCACCTAGTAATGCTTATATTGGCCCCGTCAAGTGTTAGTAGTTTTCATGCACAAGCGCAACACTAGTTCAACTTCCTCTTTTTTCTTCAAGAGATGTTTATCCATATTACTAATGACTTCGTCTTGCATGCAAATGCACCATGGTATCTAAAAGACTCCACATTAAAAGTTAGTGAGATATCTAAGTCATTTAGTAACTTGATCATATAGGCATTGTCACCCAACTTCATTTTGACTCCGCATGGACCAATTTTCTTAGACTTGAGCTAGTTGTACATCCCCCTCAAAAATCTTTCTTTGCTGAGATAAATCATAACTAAGTTACCTGCCTTATTTATCCATTTGCACCGATATTCATTCGTAGCTTGTTTGTAACTGGTGTTACTCTCTTCAATCTTCTTCTTTATCTGAGCTTGTCAATCTTGGATGTGCTTGGCGAAAGTGTTAGCATCTTTACTAGTCATGGTGTGCCGTAAAGGCTGTTACGTAAAGGTAACGGTGGCAACCATTACACGTTACGAGGTCGTAACGGTCGTAACAACCATCATGGAAAAAATTACCTGTGATTGCCGTTAACAGCACATTACATCCCCTATAAAGGCTATAATAGCCCCGTAATGGTCTATTACGGGACATATATAGGTTTTTCATACCTTTTAATTAACATTACGGTGCAAATATAGGTTTTTTGGGAGTTTTTTCAATAAATAAAAAAATAAAAAAGAGAGACCGTAATGGCCATTATGGGGCCGTAACAACCATTATGCCCCGTATCGTAAAGGTAACAGTTGTGGCTGTTACGGCCACCGTTACCGTTACCGAACACCTTGGTACTAGTAACAATACTAAGTCAAGCACGTGATGCAGACTTCTCCCATTTACAATTTCAAATGTGGATTTTTTTTATGGTACAATTTACAGAGCTGTTGTAGGCAAACTCGGCTTGGGATTGAGCGAAGTCCCATTGAGATACGTTGTCGCCTATGATACTCCTTAGAAGGTTACCAAGGCTTTTGCTGACTACCTCAATTTGGCCTCTGTTTAATAATGACGTGCGCTAGAGAATTGAAGCTTAGTCCCCAACCACTTTCGTAAAGTGAGCTAGAAGTGCCCCGCAAACTTTGAATCATGGTCCGAAGTTATTGTTTTCAGTACCCCAAAAAGTCGCACAATTTCTGTGAAATATATGTCAACGATATGTGTAGCATCCATTGTCCTTTTGTGTGGAATGAAGTTGGCCATTTTCAAAACAAATGGTCCACCACAACAAAAATCGAATACGCTTCCCTCTAATTCCTAGGAAAGCCCAAAATTTAGTCCATAGAAATGTCCACCCTACTAAAATTGGAGGTGGCATATAAAGGCTAATATTCTACACTTGACTTTGAGAGACTTGGCATCGACAACATCGTGGTACGAACCGTTTAACATCACGGCGCATACGTAACTAATGGTATTTTTCATTCACTATGGCTAATGTTTTCTCTTTTCAAGTGCTCACCTAGACCTCCTCCATGTAGCTCAAATAGGATCTTCTCTTGCAACGATCTTTCGGGAATGCATAAGCGAGAACCATTAAATAGAAATCCATCATGTGAGATGAATTTACACTTTAAATCTCATCCATCCACGCATCTGTCAAGCACTTCGCCAAAGATGGGGCCACCCTCATAATGTTCTTTTAATGCTTCAAATCTCATAACCTCCATGGCAAGTCTTCCTGGTAAAACCACCCTCCTACTCAAAGCATTTGCTGCTTTGTTCTGACTTCTAGCTTAAAGAAGTGTATTCTTACAAGAAAGCCATCCACTTCACATGATGAGCATTCAGCTTCCTTTGGGAGTTGAGATATCTCAACTCATTATGGTCCAAGTATAGAATGAATTCTCAATGAATCAAATAATGCCTCCAATGTCATAGCGCCTGGAAGTCGAAATCATACGTGTATTTCTGTCGTGCATCATTCAGTTTCTCACTAAAGAAAGAGATCAGCTTTCTTTCTTGATGCAACACCGCACCAATGCTGACATTTGATGCGTCACTTTCCACTTTAAAGACTTCATTGAAATCTGGAAGACAAGAACTGGAGCCTCTGAAGCTTCGATCCGCTGTCTTAGTCCATTTGAACTTGCCACCGCACATACAATCAGTGACAAGTGCGATGATTGTACTAAAATTACGGATAAATCTCCGATAAAATGTCACCATGCCACGGAAAGAATGGACCTCCAAAATGATTTGTAGGGTGGGCCAATCCACAATGGCCTTGACTTTCTCTCAGTTAACCTTAATCCCTCTGCGAACACAATATACCCTAAAAACAAAATACTTTTGACAGGAATGAGCACTTTCTCAAGTTAATAAATAGTGACTCCCTTTGTAGTACATCAAATATTTGTCATAAATGATCAAGGCAAATAGATGAATCAAGACTAAAAACAAGAACATCATCGAAATAAATAACTAAGAACTTTCCCATAAAGGAGCGAAGTTCCTCGATCATCAACCTCATGAAAGTGCTCGGAGCAATTGAAAGGTCAAATGGCATGACAAGCCACTTGTACATTCCATCTTGAGTCTTAAATGCGGTCTTCTACTCGTCCCCGAGCCATATATGTAGATGATGATATCCACTCCTCGGGTCAATCTTTGAAAAGACCTTCGCTCCATGCAGCATATCCAACATATTGTCCAAGCAAGGAATAGGAACTCAGCACTTGATAATAATCCAGTTGATCGCATAACTGTCCACACACATCCTACAATATCCATCTTCATTAGGGGGTTAATAATGCAAGAACAACACACGGTGACATGATTTCCCAAATTAAACCCATCTATAGTAATTCAGCAACATGTTTGTGGAGCTCGGCATGTTCAACTAGACTCAAAAGGTAATGCACAAGATTCGGTAGACTCGATACCGACACTAAATCAATGCGATGTTGAATGTTCCTCTTAGGAGGAAGTCCAACTAAAAGTTATTCAAGCACCAAGTCTTCATATTTATAAAGGAGCTCTTGCATAGAAGGCAAAACACCTAACTGTTTTGTGTCTTCTTTACCAAGACATAAATGATGTCAGTCTCCTTTATGTCCCTCTTCAAACTTTTCTACACTGAGAGATTTTTTACCCTCCTCTTTATCAAATTTGGGAGTTGGAAGATGTTTCATTGGGTACAATGTGATATTAATACCATCTTTAACGAAGGAATAGATGTTAGCCCGAGTCAAATGCACCATATCTCGGTCCCACAACCATGGTCTCCCTAACAAAATGTGGCATGCATCCATAGGGACCACGTTACACCACACCTCATCCTTGTAATTAGCTCCAATGGAGGAAACTAAGCACCTAGGGAAAAAAAAAAAAACGCACTTTAAATCATCTAAAAAACGAACAAGTAGCAACTCGGCAATCAACAACACATTACAAAATCTAAAGCACCCACAAGAACCTTCCACAAAGAATCCAATCACATTGCCAAATAGACCACACCGACTCTCAAACCAAATCTCCAAGAGGAAAAATAATGGAAGAAGAGAGAAGAGAAAGAGAAGAAGGAAGAAGAAAGGATGAAAGAGGAAGAGAGATCAAGAAGAGAGGTTTTCTTGCTCTTATACTAGGTTAGAGAAGAAAATATTTGAGAGAGAAGAAAAGAGTGCCCAGGGTTGGACGCCCAACCCCTATTTATAATAAGTGATACAATTGAACTTGCCACAAATGTAAGGATCACAAACATGCGACTCACCAACATTTTTTAATCATCCATTTAAATGGCCCACGTTTGGACAATTTGGATCATTCTATTGATGTGATTTTAGTGTTACAATTGAACTTGAGATTAGTAGCTTAGCAACACCTTTTTTTTCGTGCGACTCTCCTGCCTTTAAAAGGGAGCCAAAAAAGGCATCTCACTCAAATTACACCGAGTACAGTAAAAATGTGAGATTTCAAAACAAACCAAAACTTTGTATTTCAAATACCTCTGATTTCATTTAACTCCAAATACACAGTGCCAAACAATGGGTAAAATCCTCCCCCCCCCCCCCCCCCCCCCTCAAATACAAGATGCCAAACAGCTGCGACTTCCTCTCGTGTGCCCAAGTGGTCCAACTCTGATCATGGTGGACCATAGACTGAAGGGCTCCACTGAGGATTGAAAGTGACCCCAAAATCATAAATTAAGGTCCTGCAAAATGGACATTAAGGGCATCAGGATGCTCTTAGTTGGATCATCAGGACCATCGAATCACCAAGATTTCAGGACCATGTACTACCAGCAGTGCACCCTCCTTGAGGATCGTCGGTCATAATCATCTGAATGAATTCGCATCATAATAGTAAGCAGAGCCATATGTTTCTTTTCTTTTTCGTTTTTGTTTCCTTTTTGTTATTTTGGGGGAGAGAGAGAGAGAGAGAGAGAGAGAGAGAGAGAGAGAGAGGCAATACCTCAGCAGCCTTCTGCCTCAAACGTTCAGCCCGCCAGACAGGATCCCACCACCTCTGCTCACCACCACGCCCTCCTCCTCTACCACCACCCCTCCTGCCTCTCATGTTGGAGTTGGGATGATGATGATGATGGCCCCGGCCAGACATGATAGCTCGAAATCCAAATGGAAGCCGAAGAACAGACGTCCCACTCCTACCGCACCAACACCACCTCACACTTGTGCTCCCACTACCTCCCAATCCCAGTAATAAAAGGGACATCAACTCAACATCCGCCCTGCTGCGTCTCTTCTTTCTCTTCTCTCGCTGACGCTGACGCCGACGTTCACTGTGGACTTGGGCCTGATGCTTATTAGACCTATGCCGCAGCTTACCCTCCTTCAGAAGTGCATACGTATTTCGACCCTCGTGGCCCCGGCGCATTGCTAGTCGTATTTTTTAGGTTATATTTAAGAACGAGAGCGGATCCGCTACTAACGTTTCTATGTTAAGCCCAACGTACAAATTGAACGTGTGGAGCCCACTATGGTGTTTTAATGGCATCAAATCCGGACATCACCCCATCTATTTTATCCCCAAACTCAGGTTGATTCCAAGCTCAGGTGGGTTAAAACACATGATTTTAGAAATTTTACATATGATTTAACACGTTGTTGCCCACTGAGTCCTGAAATGACCTGGTTTTCCGTGCGTGCATTCGTCCTCGTCAGATGCACCTTCTGAACGGGGATAAGATGGAACATGCAAAACACAATTGGCCCAACAGACAACATAGAAGGTTTTTAGTGGTTTAGTGTTTAAGACTTCTATTAAGTCAGTGGTCTGGATATCTGGCCGTTGGATATTTATAATGAGCATATTATTGACCCCTACAGTAGTTCTAAGGGGCGGTGTACTTGGACTCTGCTACGAATTAGAGCACTTCAAATAAACATGGATTCTAAAGTATTTCAACTAAATATGGTGTGCTAACTCTTGCACAATGGACTCTTAAAACAGTTGTAGGAGGTTGAATTACTTCAGTTCTTTTTTCTATAAATAAATAGTTTTGCATTCAGGTACAGTTTCATATTTTGTTCTCAAATATTTATTATTGAAATGAATAGATCAATCCATTATTCCACAATTTTAGTTTTACATTCGACCTCAGAGTGAGGATTTGTGCTTTCGGGTATATATGATTTGTGCATTTGGTCATATATATGCCTCGACTAAGAGGGATGGCCTAGCGCAAAGATCGTCCTCTTCCCATACTTCTGGTACCAGTAAGCATAAAGACAAACCCCGTTCACCAATTGATCCCAATTATATCCATCATGCTCCTCTAGGTGCTATCGGAGGCAGCACTCTCCACCACGCGGGTGTCGGGGGAGGAGTAAATGGCACCAAAAGGGGACGACCAAGCTAACGCAACGTTCGCTCTCCATGATACCAAACAGTGACCTTTGGGGCCACCAAAATCATGCACCAAGCCGACTAACGAAAAGCCTCCACAGAATTTGGATCACCACCCACATTTGCAAGTTAGTAAGGGCAGATTTCATAAAGAGAATGGCTAAGGAAAACCAGTCTTGATTGCAGTTGACAGATTGCAAGATGATAGATCAGATTTACTTTCAAAACATCCTAAAATTTTCAAAAATACAAAATGTACATGTATCTAAGGCATTGGGCAGTCTTCCATGCTTCCCGGTGAGTACCGATGCAACATCAATATTTGATTTTGGTTTTTGGATAAATTTTTTATTTTATCCAAATCGTGAGTAGAGTACGGGATGGACAGGTTGAACTCCCAGTGTAAGTCTGATCGTCTTGGAATGTAAAATGTACATATTCAAGTTAGTGCAACTGTACCTCAAAGTTGTAGAAAAATGTCTATTATGATCGAAAATTTGAGTGGGAAAATTTGAGTGGCAAAAGGATAACCTGGGTGACTCTAGTCCAAGACACATATCGTCATAATACATTATAGTGTGGTAGACCCATGAGGTCATAAAAAGTGTAGGGCAACTACTCATTATAATGACTAGTCTTATAGATGGTCCCAGGGGATCGTGTAGGATCGAGAACTACTCTTGTGGACCATGCATTAGGTGGATCCCTATAAGGCCGCAAAAGTTGTAGGGATATTAACCACCCAAAATATGGACTTATAAACAAACTTGATGCATGTTGACAATCACGACCTGAATGGGTTATGATTTGGTAACCCATAATGCCACAAAAAGCATAGGGATAAATTACAATGTTTTCCTCAACCATTGGGAGATACCCCGAGTTACTTTTTAACTGGGCAAACTTTTTGACAATGTCACCCTAATTAGAATAGGTCAAACCTCACCTATGTCTAACCCGAAGGATGAGATGTTTGCTCACTTTGGCATTCAACTACATGTAACTTCCGTTAAAGAGGGGCATCTGTAGACACCCGACCCAGAACGAGAATAAAATACCATGGTACTAGATTTTGATAAAATTGCTTTTAGTCAACTCAAAAAGTGTTGAAAATTCAAATGGTTTGAATGGGAAAGGTCCTCAGCACGTCTTGGGAACAACTAATAGACTTGACTGGCGGATCCAAAACTTGATGAATCAAATTCCAGTCAATCATCCGAACTCTTTAAAGACCTTAATTGTGCCTTTCTTAGGTAAAACTTTCTCTAGTGGACCAAGAAAGCATCAAAAGTGAACAGGTCAAATGGAAAGGGTCCCAGTGACTCCCATAATTAATCAACAGACCTAATTGACAATTCTAAAACCCAAAAAATAAGACTTCAATCAATAATTTGAGCTTTTTAAAACTCTATATACTCATTGTATATGATGGAATGTATGCAAAAAGGGACAAAATAGACCATCGTTCATGCAAGGATCGACAGCCTAAAAAGGTATTTTTTAACTTTGGCTTCTCATCACGTATTTGATAAGAGCAAACAACAGAAAAGATGGCTTGCCATCCTGACCGCCGGTCATGAGATGGTTGACAATGTAGTTTATAAATTTAGCTTAGCCAGGAGCATTTGGGGGATAGATTGAAGAGTTCAAGAAGGCAGGAGTGTCCAAAGAAAGTGCAAAGGCAGAGAGGAGAGAATTCCTAACAAGTGCCTTCAGGTCGTCCAACCCAATAGATTAAAATAATAATAGGAGAAGCTATTGAAGTCCAGAGTAGGGTTAAGATGGGGGATATTCAACCATTCCTTTTATAGAAAAATTTGTATTAAGTCTCCCCCTTTTCCTTGTCACATCTCAATCCAAATTGCATTCTACTCTACACTTTTGAATTGCATCTACAACATTTACTTTCCTTTCACTTTTATTTTGTAATATTCTCCTCTATTTTAATTTATCGTCTACCTTGAGCCATCAGCTATTTGAAGCAATGCTAGGTTTATTTCCTTTTTTGCTTGCCTTGAGCCGTTGGTTTTGTGAAGATGGCTAGGTTACATTTCCTTTTTTTCCTACTCTTAATCATTAATTCTATAAAGCAAGGCTAAATTTTATCTTTATTAGTTGCCCTTAACCTCTCAAGGGTTGAGAGCAAATTAGGTGAGATCTATGGCTCACCTAAGATGGTGCAACCATTAACGTGGTGCCCACCTTGATGTATGTATTTTGTATACATCCCGTCAATCTATTTTTCCTTATCATTTTAGGGTATTATCCCAAAAATGAAGCAGATCCAATTATCAGGTGGACCATACCATAGGAAATAGTGGTGATTGGCCATTAATGGGCAATAAAAGTTCTAGATCAAGCTGATATTTGGTTTTTTCCCTTCATCCAAGCTTATGTGACCTTATCAACAATTTGGATGGCAAATAAACCACTACAAAAACATTAAGGTGTGCCCTAAGAAGTTTTTAATGATAGGTTGTTCAATCACTACTATTTCATGTGGTATGGTCCACCTGATAATTGGATATGCTTCAAATTTTATTTTTATAATGCCCTAAAATGATATGGAAAAACAAATGGATGGTGTGGATATGAAATGCTTCATCAAGGTGGGCGCCATGGTAAGGGCCGCACTCAGGGCGGGGTCTTATCTAATCCGCTTCCTCATGGGTAATGCAAAGCATTACCAAACGTAGCAGTGCCAGAATTCTACCAAATCCTTAACAAACCATAAAATCTCGTAATAAAGATCTTAAGTCATGTGAGTGGAAAAGGATGCCTAACCTCTTCTTTTTTTTGTCACCAAGACCCTTACTTAGAATTTACAGTTACATACTAATTGCAGGAGTCACTTGAATTAGGTAAACGTAAACTCCAACCCTTAAGAGATTCTACAGTTTTTAACCAACTGTAGGTTCTATAGTTCATTTGGTTAGTGACGACTTTGAAATTGTACGTACTTTTATATCCAATCCAGTATCAAACCTCAACTACACCCTTATAAATGAAGGAATAGCTGGAAGAAGTGAAAAGTCGGCCACTCTCGTGGGGGTCATTCACACGACTCAAAATCCAAACTCATAGAAAAACTTAATGCACATTGCTGATTACGATGTGAAAGGGTTGTGATTTGGTAACCTACATGTTAGTGCACTGATTTGTGCACCTTATTTATTAATTAAGTGAGTTCATGTGTCTTATAGTCAGTTGAGCCCTTGGAAGCTGAAGACCGAAGACACAAGTGGAGGTGAAGCATTAAGGAGCAAAGAATAAGTATATGAGGTGCCTTAGTAACCCTAACCCTTGACCCAAAACAACATATGCCTCTATATAATCTTAACCCGAATAGGTAAACTTATTATTGATCATCTATTAAGCCATAAGAGCATAAATTAATCATCCTTAGATTGGCTTTTGAGGTCCTGAGTTACTGAAAATTTTGCACAATTTCAGCAACCTTCAGTCCCACCAAACCCATATTTAGTCCGATCAAAATCAACTAAAATAGGATAATGTATTGTGGCAAAATTCTAAGTAATTTGGTTGCAACTGAATGTCACATTTGGTCCCACCGACAACCATGTTTTGTGTGATCGAAGACCACCTTTGGTGCGACCGAATGTGCCTAAGTCTGTCTAGCGGCTTTCCTATCTAATTCAGTGCGACCAAACCCTAATTCAGTGCAATCAAACCCTAATTTGGTGCGACCGAAGACTAGCTATTTCTGCTCGTTTTATGACCACTGGAACTCAATTCATTTAGAAAGAAAATCCGATTTTTGGACATTTAAGAGGGTTTTTGGTGCAATTGAACCTTAGGTGAACCCCTGATAATATCCCACATCTTAAGCCTCACATTTTGTGAGATTTAATTTATCTTCTTGAGCTTTATCACTCTAATGAGGATTCCAACCTCTATGTGGAAGATGAATTCAATCTCCACCATTTTCAAGAGATTTGACCCAACCTTATTGGAGTATCTTTTGCCTAAATTCTATAAGAGACTATTTTATTAGAATCTCCTAGGCATTACAACTTCTCATTAGTTGTAGGAGATTCTACCCAACCTCCCATCACCTTGGTCACTGAAAGGAGCATCGCATATAAGGTGTTTGATATTTGATCTGAAGCATTGACAACATATCAGCATCATGATCGGGGGAGCAAGGGGGAGCTGATTGAAGCACGAGAGAGTATCAATCAAGCAACCCAATGAGACCCTATAAAATGGGCTCAATCCGACAAGTAAGTTATCATTTATAAGAGTCCATGTACACTCTTTCCTTGTGTAGGATTGAGTGTAGAGTTTGAATTGTCAAACTCAATGAGATTCTTATGTACGACATTGGTTCTTATGTAAGACATAAATTAAAGTCCTTGTGTAAGCCATTGGACATAGGTGTGTACGTATTAGTCTCTAAGGGAGCCTCTAGTGGGAGTAAACGTAGGTCCTTGGACTAGGACCAAGGTTATTGGTTAGCCGATAGAAAACTAATTAAAGTGTCTTACGGGAGACTCCAGCAGGAGTGTATGCTTAGTAGATTCTTATATAGGACCGAGGTTGTAACGCCCTGAAAATCGGGGGTCGAGCATAAACTCAACTCCCGAGTTCCAACGCATCACTTATGCAACAAAATGAATGATGATTGAATGTGATAGGTATTAGTGCAATGAACATGAGTGAGATTAAGCCATAACGACATATCATACTCGAGAGGCAGTTAAATTTGCAATTGTGATAGATAGATAAAATATATAAGCTGTGGTGGGAGTGTGATAAAGTTCTTAGGTTAAATAATTACAAGTATGATTTTAAATTATACCAAGTTGTGTAGTGTGATCTAGTCAACATCCCTGTAGTCCCGACAATCAAGGCACGGCTCTCACGAAGCCGCCAGAAAATAGCATATACGATGAAGCATTCTCGTCGTCATAGAAGTCGACTCGCCTCGAAGTAAGCGTCGCCATCTGCAATCGGACAAAGTCGGTGGGTGTTCGGAACAAGTCCGTATCGTGGGAGTGAGTGATCAACTCAGTGGAACAATAAAGCATAGGTTAACATGTTATCAATTCAGTCAAGCAGTAATGATAAAGCAGTACAATCAAACAATTTTAACTACTCTTATTTAATGTAAGTATGAAATGACATGATGTATGCCCTTGCCAAACCACCCTCATGCGACATCATCTTACGTTCGCGAATGCGTCCATCCCTCGGTGCTCCACATCTACCAGGCACATATGCGATGATGAGCATGATTTGAGTAATTATTAGTTCATTTCAAATAGCGTGTATTGGGAAACTAAGGTACCTCCCTTGTATCATTCCCAAACATGATCCATTCTAGGGTCGTCGATCTAGTTAATCTCATACGATATTATGGTTTGAGAGGCGTAGCGAAGGCATCACAAAGGGCTCGTCACCCGTCGGCACGGATCTGAGATCTCACCGTATGCTACTCAATTCTTGGCCGTCGGCTCGAGATACTGGTCTCACGTGGTACTCGGCTCAATCGCTAGCCGTCGGCTCGAATACGGATCTCACCGTACTCGGCTCAACTCATGCTCTAGATTCTTTGTGAAGGGCTTGTCGCCAATTGACCTTAGTATACTCAAAGACACTACGGAGGACTCGTCGCCGTTAGCACGAATCTGGTCTCACCGTGTACTCGGCTCTCACCGTAGGTGTCGACAGCTCGAATATAGTGTCCCATACCACCATAATCGGCTCACTAGTCTGGTTGCTCACTGGTCACTACGGGGAGGCACATGGCCCCAGCGTAGGCTGACAACTCGACCACGGTGTCCCATACCACCATGCCCGGCTCATGAGTCTTAGCGGATCGAGGTACCATGGTTAACGGGATTTCACTGGTAAGTTTGGTACCCTAGGTTCAAGCGGTAGCGTCCAAACATGGTGAACATACATAAGACAGATCGGGTTGCTGACAAGCTCGGCTAGCTCGAGCGCACAACAAGTTGAACGATATGAAGCGCATAAGCACTTTGTGTGGCCAACCACTATCGTCAACCGCAGTATGACTCGGGTTCGTCGAACACATCTCACGTGGTAAATGGATCATAGCAACAAATCCAATTCTGGTACCGATTGTCTGGACTATAATCATAGCCCCAAACACAATCAATTCCTAACAATAGCATGTGAAGTACAGCATGATAACATGGTAATTCAAGAACACTAGCAATCATGTTATAAAGCATGTCATAAAGCATGTTAATAAACAAGTTACAAAGCATGTTCAAAAGCATGTTGTAAAGCACTATACAAACAGGGATACAAATACATATATTTCATAAGTGAGTGGTTAAAGTAAACAACCACATGGATGGTATCATACATGACTCTAAGATAGTTGAGAACCCCATCTCAGCACCTACCTAAGGCACTAACACTTAAGCACTTACACTCACAAGCAATTTCACCAACACTTGGAATGCACTAATTCAACATACATGACGTATGTTAGAGGAAAGTGCACTAGGGTTGTCCCTTTACCAAACTAGTATTTTATACGTATATATCATATTCATACAGCAAATAATCATGATAATTACATCAACAAAATTTATACGCATGGGGTATTTTCTAGGATACCCAATTTCGACATACATAGCATTTACAAGGGAACTTGTATTACGGCGATTCCTTTCGCCAAGCAATTATTTTATGCGCACATAATATATTTATACAACAATTAATCATGACAAACACCTCGCTAAAATATACATGTATACGGTACTTCTTACAATAAGTATTTCTACACATACATAGTATTTATTAGTAAACATGTATTTAGGCGAATCCTTTCGCCAAATAAGTATTCTATCCATACGTCATATATCCATACGACAAATAAACATGTTAAACACATTTCCATAAAAAATACGTATACGGTATTTTATACGAATACCTAGAGTATGTGAAATTCCAAATTCTACAATTTTTAATCGAAACAGAAAACGAAAAGCACTTTGTACATGTGCAATTGTATGCAGATCATGAATCTATCATTATCTGACATTGAAAGCGTTGAAAACCGCAACCTATACACCTAAAGTCCTCACCTTTTGTCGTAGAATCGTAACGGAGTCAATAAGTTCGCTAAGCTTCCGTATACGGGAGTTTGACAACCTAGAGAACAAAGCAGGTTAGCTATTTCATAACCTACAACCTATACTATAACCCTAAAACAGGTTAGGGTTAGGGTTTCTTACCTAGAAAGCGAGGAATCTCAGGAAGCGATAAGAATCAGGCGGCGGACGAATAGCGGCAGGGGAACGGCGGCAGAGAGTTCCTCCCACATCTCCCACACTTTCTCTCTCTTTTCTCTCTCTCTCAAATCCAAATTCGTATGGTTTGAAATGGGAGAGTTTAAGATCCTTATATAGTCTAAAACTTCACCAAAATAGACTTAGACAAGGTTCACCTAGGTTATAACCAAAGCGGAACTTTTCACTCAACGAAGGACTTCTGGCGGGCCTCCTTGAGCAAAGGTCGGACTTAAGCTCACCGACACCGGATCTACGTTCTATTAAGTTTTCGTTTTAGTCGGATTTACAGATCACGCGTGGCGGACCAGTTTCAGTTCAACGGTCAGTGGATCTCGATCGGAGATTCCGAGTATATGTAAATGTTTATGAAATTTTTCCTGATCCGATGGTGCAATTTGGTCAGATTCTAACGGTCTGGTTGCTTGAAACGTCCAAGCGGCGAGTCTCGGATTTATTCAAGATATTTATTTTGGAAAGAAAAAAGTGTTTTCACACTCTCTCGCTCCGGACTCAAGCGAGCAGTAGTGGGACACTATCTGGATTTGATTTAGAGATGGTTGTCAAGCCCAGAGAGGCGGTCCTAATTCCTTAACCGTATTATTCGGACTCTCGACGTGCGGTCTAGATCTAATACGGAGTTTCAACGTGCTCCCGAGAGCAGTCGGGTAATGAGTTTGATCATAGGCTTTAGGGTAACCTAGCGTCAATGATTCTACATTTTGGGTCTTGCAGATCGTATTTAAAGCGATTCAAACGGATTTCATAGCTAATCTAGTTTCGCACTTAGTTACTTTGTCTCATTTCTAAAGGATTTAGTCCTAAGTGATTTCTAGTCGAGGTGGTACTTAGTCCTTTGTAGTTTGTGTATAAAGTGATCCAAGTTATACCACTTAGCTAGTTTAAGATAGTGTCTAGGGTGAAAGTTCTTAGAAAAATTGGAAGGTCAAGGTGGTGAAGGGTGAGATTTGTGAAGAAAATGGGTTCAAAGGCAACTTTAGACATTGGGATTCAGTTCTGACAAGTTAATAAGGTGTTAGGATCGATCCATTGCCTAAGGACGTCTAATTCCAGGTTGGCAAAAATTCGGGGTGTTACAGAGGTTCATTGTGAACCTATAGAAATCATGTAAGTCTCTGAGGGAGTCGATCCTTGTGTAGGATTGTATATATGTTAGAGGTGAACCTATTTTAAAATCTTCGATGGTAAAATCCGGTACACTCATGGGTTGAGTACGTCCATCGAGAGTGGAGTAGGGAAACTAAACCATATACATGATTGTGTTTGAAATTGTTATTTGAGCATTTATTTAATTATGCTTATATGATTGAATAATTAATTATATATATGCATGATTAGATGAATGCTAGGAGTGATAGGTAGCACATCTCATGCACACATGTACACTATCATTAACATATCTTTTGTAGTTTATAGGATTGGACCCTTTTTTGACTTGAAACCTTATTATTAATTATCGTACTTAATTTTAATTGCATATTAGTTTATATAGGTAATTGTGTATAAAAGGCAAACTTTTTATTTAGTCCTAATCACCCCCTCCACACCCCAACCCCTCCCCCCTCAAAGACATAGCCTTCATTCTATAACTCCGCCAAACTTCCGTGCATAGCCCGTGGGTCCACTACGTGTAATTTCACTACGATGTCACAAAAACTGTAAAGATAAATCACAACGGTTTCTTGAATCCTTGGGAGACACCTGAGCTTTTCTTTAGCCAGAAATTTTTTTGACAATAACACTTAAGTGAAATAGACCTAACTATATCTATGCTTGAGCAAAATGGTGGGATGTCCACTTGCTTTGGCATTCAGCTACCTATATCCTTAGCTAAATAGGGCATTTATAGATGCTCCACCTAGAATCAGGTGATCAATCGCATGGGAAATTGACCAAGATTGAAGGCTCAAAGTTAAGAGTCCCGAAAACCCGAACCTTATGAACACTAGAACCAAAATTTCATAAAAACCTAAAAACTTAAGCCTTAGGAAGCTTTATAACCTTAACCTGGAACCCTAGGAATCTCAATTTAAAAAATTCATAAAGAAACTCCTCCTAAAACCTTCTCTCCTTGCTAATTAGTCTTCTCCAAATAGTGCAGTGTTGAGGTGTGAAAAATCACATTTCCAAGATTTGTCAAGATAAGTATAATGGTTCTAGTATACTTGATCAAAAGTAAAACTAGTACTGATGTTATAGAAGGCAGACTTCGAGTCAAATGATGACAGACCAAATGATCTCCAACCAAGGTGATTTATGATTCATTGTAAAGGGGGTCAAAATTTCTGTCCAACAAGCCTAATTTTTCTCTGATCCGAGTTATGATGAGGAAGATCTAACCCGTTCATTAAAACTATGCATTGTTGATTTCGTCAACTGAGTGGGTAACACTATAACGATTTAAGGCCCACTTTTGATGGGTTGAATGGTATACAATTAAATTGATTCTAGTCTCAATTATCTTTCCAATGAACACAAGATCATAAAAAATGGACATGTAACGACTAACAAGGGACATACTTGCTTTTTGTAAGCACGTACTGTAAAAAAGACAAAAAAACCAATGTCACAAAATGACCACTGGTTTCAAATGGTTATTTTAATATAAAAACCCATGACCAATGGTCATAAAATGACCACTAGTGTCATGCCCCAAACCCGGAAATCGGATTCACAGGAATCCCGATCGCTGAATTCGGTGCCGACAGCCTTCGTAGTACCTCATTCTCAGCTTCCAACATTTATACGCCAGATTCCGATCCTGGGATCCTTCAAGGAGGATTTATATATATATATATACATTTAACTCGTAATAAGCATAACCACAAGATTACCCAATTCACAAAGGCAATATCATCATCACATATCTACTAATTTAATCATTTGAGTACAATGCTGAAAGGGAAATACATAAAACGAAAATCAAGCTCCTGAAGACCGCTGCACACTCCAAATTCAAAACTGCTATAACCTAACATCACCCACACACATCTATTGTGCATAAACTTATAAAAAGCTTAGAGGGTAGTGTAAGTGTGTGCACAAGGTAAGTGCCAAGTATTCAATATAATGCCGTCATCATACAATACCGGAAATACTGGTAATCCATAAATCGTACAATATCGGAATAAGAAGAAATACTAATAAGATCATGAATTATCAGAGTAAACATAAATACTGACAAGATACAATATCAGAGTAAGCGAAATTATACTAGTAAGTCCACGAGTCATACAATATCAGAGTACGCAATACAGATCAGCTATACAAATGAGGAGTCAAAGAAAGCCAAATATCAGATGTCAAAGGTACAATGCAATATATAAATCATGTTAAGTCCATCTAGATCATTTAAGTGCAGAAACATGGTAACCCAAAATGTTAAGTACTACAGATGTAATGTAATATACGCTGCGAATGAAATGACCATGCTGGAGTGTGAAATCGGGATGATAGTACATAGTATCGCAGGCTACGGAGTCCACCCAAGGGACTTTTATCCAAACCAGTCCCATACCTAAATTTGGATAGTCAGATTCAATGTAGTAAACTCCTGATCTCAAGTTAGTCGCGCGCCCAACCGAAATCTTAGCCATGCAAAGGTACACATAACAAATAGTTACGCACTACCAGCCCGAGTGGATAGTGAATGAATAAATGAATGAATATGCAAATTGTAACGCCCTGAAAATCGGGGGTCGAGCATAAACTCAACTCCCGAGTTCCAGAACACCACTTATGCAACAAAATGAATGATGATTGAATGTTGACTGTATTTGTGCATTGAACATGAGTGAGATTAAGCCAAAACAGAATATCATACTCCAGAGACAATAAATTAGCAAGCGGAAGATTGTGATAGGTAGATAAAATATATAAACTGTGGTGAGTCTCGAGTGTGATAAAGTTACGGGTTAAATAATTACAAGTAAATTATACCAAGTTGTGTAGTATGATCTAGTCAACATCCGTAGCCCAGCAATCAAGGTGCGGCTCTCATGAAAGCCGCGAGAAAGAGCATATACGAGAAAGCATTCCGTCAGTCGTCATAGAAGTCCGGCTCGCCTCGAAATAGCGTCGCCATACTTGCAATCGGACAAAGTCGGTGGGTGTTCGGAACAGATCAGTAACGTGGGAGTGAGTGATCAACTCGGTAGAACGATAAAGCATAGGTTAACATGTTATCAATTCAACCAACATAATGATAAAAAAGCGGTACAAATCAAACATTTCTAACTACTCTTGTTAAGTGCGAAAATGAAATGACATGATCTTTGTATGCCCTTGCCAAACCACCCTCAAGCGACATCATCTTACGTTCGCGAATGCTTACTCCCTCGGTGCGCCACATCTACAAAGCACATGCGGTGCGATGATGCTCATGATTACCAAGTTTTTATTAGTCCATTTCAAAAGCGGTATTAGGAAACTAAGGTACCTCCCTTGTATCATTCCCAAACATGATCCATTCTAGGGTCGTCAATCCTAGTTAATCTCATACGATGTTATGGTTTGAAGCGTAGTGAAGGCATCGCATGAGGGCTCGTCACCGTCGGCGCGGATCTGAGATCTCACCATATGCGGCTCGGTGCGGCCGTCGGCTCAAGTACTGAGTCTCACCGTGCCAGCCCAATCACTAGCCGTCGGCTCGAGTACGGGTTTCACCGTACTCGGCTCAACTCATACTCATTCTTTGTGAAAGACTCGTCGCCAATCACGGACCCTTGGAGTATGCTCGAAGATACTACGGAAGACTCGTCGCCCGTCGGCCTGACACGGGTCTCACCGTACTCGGCTCTCGCCGTAAGTATCGACGACTCGAATATAGTGTCCCATACCACCATAATCGGCTCCACGAGTCAGTTGCAATGGTCACTACGAGGGAGGCACATGGCCCCGGCGTAGGCCAGCCGGCTCGACCACGGTGTCCCATACCACCATGCCGGCTCATGCGTCTTAGCGGATCAGTACCATGGTTAAAGGGGTTTCACTGGTAAGTTTGGTACCCAGGTTCAAGCGATGGCGACAAACATGGTGAACATACATAAAGACGGTCGGGTTACTTGGCGAGCTCGACTAGCACGATCGCCGTTGGTGCACGACATGAAGTGCAAAAACAACCGTGTGGCCTAGCCCTTCAGACAGCACGGACGACACAAGTTCGTCGAACACATCCCACGTGGCAAATGAATCTCGACCCACGAATTCAATCCGTTCTGGGTGCACTGGGCCATAATCATAGCCCCAAACACAATCAGTATTGCGGATAAATAAAGCGTAATGGATCAAGATTCCACTCATACAATCAAGGTATGGTATTTTCCGTTTAGGTTTGCGGGGTTGTTATCGCACTCGTTTACCGCTCCCCATCACCCATGACGGATCATCAACGTAAATATAAATTTAAACATATGCATTACATAGTTATAATATAAAGCGATTGAGCATGTTATGAATCACAACACAAGCATGAGTTTATACATGTTCAATTGATTCTAATTACACAACAATCAAGGAGATCATACACATAATTAAAAGAGATTGAGACTCACATCTCAACACCCTTATACATCACAATTTGCTAACTACTACTCATTAGACATTTCAAGAAGCACTAAAACAAACATGCATCAACATACATGACATATGTCGATCACATAGGCATTAGGCCAAATCCTTTCACTAGGGAGTTGCCCCAATCATAACATAGCAGCGTACACCCATGACGGATAGTCATAGTGAGGAATCAAGTTCCATATTCATTGGTCATTTCCACAAACACTTGGGCCACACATTTTAGCATATATGGTGTCTATTGGTAGTGGCGTGATTTAGGGCAAATCCTTTCGTCAAAAGGTATCGCCAATACAACAATCATGAATCCATGACAATTAGTCATGGCGAGCCGAATGGGGATTATATACCCATTCAGTCATTTTCACAAACACTTAGAATACACTAATACAACATACATAGTGTATGTTAGCAAAACATGTATTAGGGCTATCCTTTAGCCAAGTGATTGTTTTATCCATGTATACCATAATCATACAGCAAATAATCATGATAATTGCATTTCCAAAACTCACACATATACGGTATTTCTAGTATACACAATTTCAACATACGTAGTATTTACAAGGGAGCTTATAATACGGCGATTCCTTTCGCCAAGCAATTAATTTATACGTACATAATATATTTATACAACAATTAATCATAGCACCCCATGTAGAACAGATTTTCGGTGCCCATCTAGCCATCCAAGAAATACTTGTGGAGGCTACAGCCTTGATGTCGCTAGGGCGTACGGTAATCATGTCACACAAATGCGAGATGAATGAGTCACACAGTCTAATCATGCATCAATCCTGCATGTACTGTGCGCTCATGTGGGGCAACTCCGCCTATCAAGGAGTCCCATGAACAACCTGTCTTATGGTATATGCAATGGTCAATCACATCTCATAAAAAAGATACAGATGATGCGTATGGGCATGTATTATGATGTTATGTTGTCACATACTCATAATCGGTATCAATAACCGATCTCAATAATCGTCATCGACAATCGGCCTCGACAATGTGGATATTTAACCAACATTGCCCCCAAGGAGTGGCCTTCATAGGGCCAAACATATATTGGGCCCATGACCTCACACAAAGGCCTAATATACAACACAATGGGCCTTACTCAAGGGCCACATATACACAACAGGTGGGCCCTGCTCATGGGTCTCAAATACATGACATGTGAGTCTTACACATGGGTCTCGAATACATCAAATGGGTCATGCATCATGGGCCTAATACATATCACAATGGGCCTTGCCCTTAGGCCACAAATACATCATAATGGGCCTTGCCCATGGGCCATGAATACATCACAATGGGCCTTGCCCATGGGCCATGAATACATCATAATGGGCCTCAACTATGGGTCACATATACATCATATAGGTCTCGACAATCGGCCTTGACAATCAAAATTGGCCTTAATAATCAAAATCGGCCTCAACAATCGGAATCGACAGTCGAAATTGGCCTCGATACTCGATCTCGACAATCGAAATCGGCCTCGATAATCAGAATCGGCCTCGACAATCGGAATCAGCCTATACAATCGGAATCGGCCTATACAATCAGCGTCGACAATCGGAATTGCCCTGTACAATCGGCCTCGACAATCGGAATCGGCCACGACAATCGGAATCGGCCTATACAATCGACCTCAACAATCAAAATCGGCCTCGATACTGGACCTCGACAATCGGAATCGGCCTATATAATCGGCCTCGACCATCGGAATCAGTCTCGATACTCGGCCTCGACAATCGGAATTGCCCTATACAATCGGCCTTGATAATTGGAATCGGCAAATCGGTCATGTCAATCAGAATCGACAATCGGTCACGACAATCGAGATCGATCGATAATTAGGATCAACAAATCGGTCACGTCAATCAGAATTGGCAATCGGTCACGATAATCGGAATCGATTGATAATTAAAATCGGTAAATCGATCACGTCAATCGGAATCAACAATCAGCCATGACAATTGGGATTGTTCGATAATCAGAATCGGCAAATCGGTTACGTTAATCGAAATTGGCAATCAGTCACGACAATCGGAATCGATCGATAATCAGAATCGGCAAATCGGTCACGTTAATCAAAATTGGCAATCAACAACGACAATCAGGATCGATCGATAATCAGAATCGAAAAATCGGTCATGTTAATCGGCAATCGGCAATTGGCCATGACAATTGGGATCGATCGATAATCAGAATTAGCAAATCAATCACGTCAATCGAAATCGGTAATCGGTCACGATAATCAGAATCGATCGATAATCAGGATCGGTAAATCGATCACGTCAATTGAAATTGGCAATCGGTCACGACATTCGAAATTGATCGATAATCAGAATCGGCAAATCGGTCACGTCAATCAGAATCGTCAATCGGCCAAGACAATCGGGATCGATCGATAATCAGAATAAACAAATTGGTCACGTGAATCAGAATCGACAATCGGTCATGATAATCGAAATCGATCGATAATCAGGATCGGCAAATCGGTCATGTCAATCGGAATTGGCAATCGGTCACGACAATCAGAATCGATCGATAATCAGAATCGGTAAATCGATCACGTCAATCAAAATCGGTAAATCGGTCACGTCAATCAGAATTGGCAATCGGTCACGACAATCAGAGTTGATCGATAATCAGAATCAGCAAATCGGTCACGTCAATCGGAATCGGCAATCGGTCACGATAATCAGAATCGATCGATAATCAGGATCGATAAATCGATCACGTCAATCGAAATTGGCAATCGGTCACGACAATCGGAATCGACCTATACAATCAAGTGGGCCTCAAATATATCTCAATTGGTCTCAACCCATGGGCCCCAAATACATCTCAATAGGCCTCGACCCATGGGCCCAAAATATATCATAGCGGGCCCTTCCAAATGGGCCCCAAATACATTCAACGGTCGTATCAAATGGGCCACAACAACTACACCATTCATCCATCTATGGAGATCATTTTAGAGCATTATCCAAACAATGAATCATATCAAAAGATCATCTGGACCATACCACAAATAACAGTGGTAATAGTGATCAAAAGGTCAGTTGGGCCACATCACAAATAGCAGTGGAGACAGTGATTTCCACTGTACAAAATTTTACAGGGGTCATCATATCATGTATAAAGTCACGAGGACCTAAACCAACCTGAGAAACAAATATGATATTGCTCCAAAACTTCTGTGACCCAGAGGGGTTTCAATGGTAGACGTCAAATCTCCACTATTTTTGGCAGTGTTGTCCGCTTGATAACTAGGTTTGCTTTATTTTTTAGTCTCAGGCCGTGAGAGGGGTTGGCAAATGGATGGAGGATCGAAATACAACACGAGGTGATGGATGGTTATGATGGGATGCGCCCACTAGCAGGGGTGCCACTGATCTGACTGGCGTCCTATGGCATAAGCATGCATGTATATATATTAAATAATATAATATATATGATATGATATGATATAATATAATATAATATACATAACATACATACATGAAATGTAAAAAGGTCACCGTCTAATGTCTGGATGCTCTGGACAGTGCTAATCTAACGCATAAGATCATGGTGCGTCCACACGTAGGAGTGGCCCACCATAGTATTTAATATAAAATATTATATAAAGATATATATACACACGTGTGTGGGAAAGTGGGAGTGTCAACGTCCAGCGTCCAGAGATGTTGGACGAACGGCTTGATGAAACACATTCATCATGGTAGCCCCACATGAATCGATGGTCTGGATGGTTGGAGTCCTTCGGCGTGGGGTAACATCAGATGGATGGATGGTGTGTGAGAAACACATGCATCACCACAGGGTCCACCGTCCTGGACAAGTAGGGAGTGAGTATAGAACAAATACATCATAGTGGGTCGTACACGGATGGACGACATAGCCATGGTGGGACCCTCAGAGCTCAGAGATAAAACATATATATCATGGTGTGGTCCACTGCACAGACGGTGCAGATGGAGCACATGCATCATAGCTGGCCCCACTAACCAACGTCCTTGTAAATGGATGGTGTAGATGGCGGATGGGACTCACATAGCTTAGTGACGTCACTTATAGTACCTATTTAGCTGGGATGAGGTACACCAGCCAATCCACTCCCAACATGTCCAGACGAATGGACCGTGGATAAACAGATACATCATGCTGGGCTCCACGCAGCACACCGTCCAGATGGACGGTGTGGATTCAAGACACATACATCAGGGTCCCACCCCACACATGTCACACGTGTGGGTGTGCCTCACACCAAAAAGAAAAGGATGGGCAGTATGGTATAATATATACCTCATGCCAGACCAACAGAACTTGCTGTTGTCAGTAACGACAGCTGGTAATTGTTGGCATGAGGTGCTCCAGCCAATCCACATCTAGGTGGCCCACCAGTTACTGCACTAAGCTGGCATATATAGGCCGCCAGGTACATCAGGATGGGTCCACGTGGTGGCCCACCCGAGCTAGAATCAAGTTGATATTTGTGATTCCCCTTCATCCAGATCAGGTAGCGGGGCTGGCTCAATGGCTGGACGGTTTAAATCACACATGCACAAAATAGGTGGGCCACATCACAAAGGAGAGAGAGAGAGAGAGAGAGAGAGAGAGAGAGAGAGAGAGAGAGAAGCACCCACTATGATCTCCTCCTTCCGCCAAAGCATGCTAGAGCTCTAAAGGGACAATTCCAACGGTTGAGATGAAACTTGGATGGTGGAGATGGGAGATAGAAAGTGGGCCACACAAAGCTCCTCCCATGGAGAGCCATGGACGTGGGTTGCTTGGGAAGAAAGAGAGAGAGAGAGATAGAGAGAGAGAGAGAGAGAGATGGGTGAGTGATGGAAGAATTGACTTTGGGGTTGCTTGGGGATGGGGTTGTACTTGACATGTTAGGTAATGAGTACTTGATTGATGGAACTGATGGGATTTGATGTGATGTTCTCTTGGGTTTTGCAATGCACGGTGTTTTTCTTTGAACTAAACGTGGGCCCACATCTCTTGGCCTGGCTATCGCCTTGGCATGCGAGACGCGGCATTGAAACTGCGGCGACGGCGCGTCGCACGAGTATAAGTCTCGGGTCAAGTCGACTCTGAAATACGCGGTATGACTCAGGGTTACGCGTAAACCCCGATAACAAAACGCGGGTCGCCGGAATTCGACCGGGAGGACCGCGGAAGCCTACAGAACGGTACGGGCTAGGATACGGGTCTTACAACTAATCACATAAAGTATTTTTAATATTAAAAAATCCTACCACCCAAATTAACAATCATAAAATGATTGTCAATTAAAAAAAACATAAAATAATTTATCGTTCGAAAACACAAAAGTAACTTGTCACCTTAAAATACAAAAATAACACGTCGTCAATCATAAAATGACCACTAATTGAGTCTATTTATAAGGGTTAGTGCATTCGGCCTTGGAGAGAGTTGTCATACCTTAAAATTTGGGTACTCGAGTACGGCTACTCAAGACTTGAATTATGATAACATGATCTATTTTGTGTACTTTTCATTACATCACATACATCTATTTAAACCAGATAAACACCCACATACAAGTTAAATGAAAATTCATCACCATAACATAATTAATTTAAATTCAACCAATTAAATATCTAATCCACACCATCATCTACTCGAGTCATCACTACTTAAATGAATATTCAATTATACCATTAATCTTAAATTTCAACTAAGTTCTAATAAATGAAAGAAAAATCTAATAATAATACTCCAACTCTGAACCTAAACAATATCCAATGTGGGGTGAGCTTACTATTGGTGCACTTATTTGTGCATCTTATTTGTCAATCACATCAGTCTATGCATTATGTAGTCGGTTAAGCCCTTGGAAGTTGAAGACCGAAGACACAATAAGAAGTGGAGAATTAAGGATCAAAGAAAAAGTATATGAGGTGCCTTAGTAGCCCTAACCTTGACCTAAAATAATTCTTAAACCTCTATATGACCATGATCTAATAGGTAAACCTTTGATTGATCATCCCTTAGCCTTAGGAGTCAATTTGGAACATGATAAGAATGTTATAAGAGGTTTCGAACTGTTGGAAACTACACTACTCAAAACCAACAGTTTTTGAGTGAGTTTGATCGAGCAATCGAGCAATCCTTGATTGATCTTAATTTTGTCGTAGCTCGATCAATCGAGGGCTAGGCTCGATTAATCAAGCCTAGCCGTTAGAAATCCATTAAGCCTTTTTATTAAAAATGCTGCATTCGAATCTTTGGTGTATTGTAGATTTCAACATTTTAGAAACCTTAGTATATCACAGGCTCTACCAAACCTCCTAGGCTCTATCCCAATGAGATCCATGCTCTCTTCTTAGTGATTCTCCGCTTTAAAGAGAATTCCAAACTCCTTTATAAGAATATCATGATCTCAAGCCCTCTTTAGAGTTTAGACACCGATTCTATATGTAAATCATAGTGTCTATCAACCTCTAAACTATACGTCAAGGTGATTCCCCTAGGAGCTCAACTTTCTATTAGTTGTAGGAGATTCTATCAAAACTCTTATCACTTTGGTTATCTCAATGGAGCATTGCATGCGAGGTGTTTAATTATTGGAGCTAAAGCATTGACATCAATGATCAGGGGATTAAAAGGGGAGATGATTGAAGCACGGGAGAGCATCGATCAAGCAACCTGAGAAGGTGCTATAAAAGGGGCTCAATCTAACAAGTTATCACCATCTTCCTCTCCCCATTCTACCCCTCAATATTTTCCTAATTCCCTCCCTATTCTAAAAGTTATACCTCAAATCTCCTATCCTCTCTCATTTCTACCACATTTCCTAGCAAGAAAGTAGAGAGTGATTTGAAATAGCGGTGAAGACCGCTTGAGTAGAAGCTAGAATATGTCAATATGTCTTAGAGGGGGGTGAATAGGACTTTTTAAAGATTTATGAGTTATTAAAAATCCTATCACTATAATCCTATTATGTATGCAATTTTCAGGATTACACAAATGTAACTCTACTGACTTCCAAGCCAAGTAGAGGACCTAATCACAAACTAATCAAGATATAACAATAAGTAACTTAGTCTATATTGGATGTGACTCTATGTGTGTGTGTGTGATGTATTCAGATATATGAATATGAATGCATTGTCATGAATCACACATATAGAAAAGCAATCACAAACACAGTCATTTTTATAGTGGTTCGACTACTTGTCTACTCCACTCCCGGCTGTCGCATTCAACCCTTGAGTGTACCAGATTTCACTAAGGAGGTTTCTCAGCGTTCACCTCAAACCTAAGGTTTTAAATCAGGTTCACCTTCAACCTTTACAGAGGTTTTACGCGATTCACCTTAAACCCAGAGTTTTGCTGGTTCACTCCTAACTAGATGTTTATGCTCTCCATAGAGCAAGGGTCCACACAACGCACCCAAATTTTAGACCACACAGGTCAAGGACCTACACAAGGACCTAACAGTTTATACCCTACACAAGAGCAAGGGTCCACCCAATGCACCCACTACATACACTCCCGCTGGAGGCCTCCTTGAGGACTTCAAAGGGTGAGAACCACTTAGGACCAAGACTTAGGAAGGAATGATCACAAGTGTCCTTTAGACTCTGAATGCTTACAGATAAGTTGATGAGTCCCGTTAAGCACAATGCCAAAGATCTTCTTCTCCTTATTGACTCTTCAGCTCCCTTGATCCGCAACACAAGATGATATACCAATGCTTAGCTTCGGGTTGGGTCAAGGGTGAGATGGAATCCTACTCTCTAAAGATTTTCCTATAAGGAAGATAGAGTGGTTCCTCTCTTATGCATTCAAGGCATCCCAGCATAATGATTTGCCATTAAGGTAATAGCTGGAGGATCCTTGAATGCGGAAGTTCATTCCCCAATCCACTCTATTTAATATCAATGGTAAGGGTGGATTGGAGGATGAACTCCTAAGAGAGAAGGGCTTTAGGTATAAGATGCAAGTTGAAACACACAAAAGCTCTCTCTGTTCTCTCTTACAGCAACAAAGAACAAGTCCTCTATATATAGGCAAGAAGTTCCAACGGATATAAAACGGTTACATTTATGACAGAGTTCGATATCATCGAGCAGGTTCGATATAATCGAGCGTATACTCTCGATAGCATCGATGGTCCGCTCGATGACTCGGACTCGATGTCATACGCTTCTAAAACTCCTTGCCAATAGGTCGATGAATCGAAAAGTTGTCGATGTCATCGGATTTCGAACTCCGATTTCATCGATGACTGGGTCGATCCCTCGACACATGAAAAATGAGAGAGACTTAACTTTAATATTTCAGGTTTTCATGAATGATCGGGGGAACCATCGAGGTCATCGGAATTTGAATGTCGATGATATCGAGATCTGAATCGAGGCATCGATAATTCCAGTAGATTTATCTTTGAACTTGCTGGACAGATTATGGCTTAGTTCGATGCAATCGATCAGGTGTCGATATCATCGATATTTGAATATCGATTAATTTGAAGGGCCCCCGATCATAGTTAAAAACATCCTGAAATAACTGCTGTAAGAAATGCGCACCCACCATCGAAATCATCGATGGACCTCCGATCATATCGACATTTGATTTCAGATCATATCGAACAGTCATCGATATATCGATGAATTTTGAGATTTTCATTAAAAAACAGGGGCATCGAAAATCTGTCTGTCGATCTTATCGAGCCACTCTCGATGGTCTCGAGATTTGAATATCGATGGTATCGATATGCGTATCGATACATCATTAATTCGTCCAGATATGTTATGAAGTTACTGGACATGTTTAGTGCTTTTATCGATGATATCGATAGGTATATCGATACATCGATAAATCCGTCCAGATGAATATTTAGTTGCTGGACACTTTTGGTCCTCTTTTCGATGATATCGTTAAGGTATCGAGGACATTGACAGAACAGGTTGATCATATCGAGGGTGCTTCGATAAAATCGACAAGGCGAGAAAAACTTAGAGATTTTCCTATTAAAAATTTTTTTTCTCACAATAAAAATCCTAAGATGTCTATCTTGTTTTAAGAGTTTAATTCACCTGGTGTATTGGGTTATGGGATGTGAGGCTATGATTTACCTATGGCGAGCTTCCACACATCTGATTGAGGCAGACACTTGAAATAATCTTCCTATTGAGTTCTGCAGCCAGTCTGACACACCGTTCACGTAACTTAACAAACCAGGACACAAGTAAGTGCACTTTCAAGATTAAGAGAAATAAAGAGATTAGAGAGACTACGGAGAGTTAAGAGAGAGAGAAAAGAAAGGAAGATTAGAGAGATGGCTTGAGAGAAAAAAAAGAGAGTTTGAGAGAGATTTAGGGACAGATCTAGAGGTTAAGAGGAAGAGAGAAGAGAAACGAGAGATTAGAGGAGATTATGAGTGAAGAGGAGCTTGGTTAACCGTTTGATCGTTGATCCAAACTGATCCAACCGTTCATATACGTTGTGAGTGCATGTGAGGATAAAAACCTTCCCTTTTCTTTGTGTTATCCCATCTTTAGTGGGCCCACAAGGGCGAGACCTACATTGATCATTTATAGAGTGTATGGTGAAACCAATAGTGGCAACCACCCGATGGCTGGATCTTCTTGCCTTGGCTTTCTTCTTTCCCTTTACTTCCCCTTTCTTCTTCTTACTTTAATGATGTTACGGGGCCCCTAAGTGGGCCATGCTATTAGAGAGTGTGCCACACAAGCTATCATAGCATGGACCGCCTTGCTATCTAACCTGTTGCTTAGATCACGCAGATTTGGAGGGTGGAAAACTCCCAAAATTGGGTTTATCCCAAGCTCCTTGGCCCACCATGAGTTGGCCGATCTAATGGACGGAGTGGATTTCTTAGGTGAGCCCCTCCACCACTTAAATAAGCCAGAGAGAGAGAGAGAAGGGCAGCAGGGGGTAGTGCTTGTTAACGCTAGATGCAACAATGTCCAAAGCGTTGTTGCCCAGCAGCGTGCACCTTCCTAGGGCCACCGCAGGGGCTAATTCGTGGATCCCACCATGATGCACATGTTCAATCCTTGCCATATATATTCTCCCCCAGCTCCTTTTAGTCCTTAAGTCCAAAAATGAAGCCGGTCCAACCCTCGGGTGGACCACACCACAGGGACGTGGGGCTGGGAAGCACGCCCACGTCAGCATCTGCACATGCAAATGGGGGGAGCGATGTCTCACTCGTGGGCCCCTCCATGATGTATTTGTTGAATCCACGCCATCTATCTGATTCTCCAAATCATTTTAGACCATGGGCTGAAAAATGAGGTAGATCCGAATCTCAAGTGGGCCGCACTGCAAGGATTAAAACCCTGCCATTGAAACCTTCTAAGGCCCACGATGGGGTCCTTGTTCGTCCAAACCAGCCCAAGTTAGGGCTCATTAGACCCCTATCGAGCTGGCCAATCCGGTGGATGGATCGGATCATCTAAATGGGGCCCACCTTGAAGGTAAAACATAAAAGGTAAAAAAATAAAAAGCCAGCAATAACGCTGACACTAATTCCAAACGTCTGAGGGTGGATGCCCACCAGGGGCCCACTCGTGGGACCCACCATAATGTATATGTTTCATCCGCTCTCTACATCTAGTTTGTTAAATTATTTTAGGCCAGGGTCTGAAAAATCAGGCCGATCGAAATCTCAGGAGGACCACACCAAGGGAAACTGTTGGGCCAAGGGGGCTACCCCTGTTTAGCAATAGTTGGTGTCCCACTCTTGGGGCCCACCTTGATGATATGTTCTATCTGTGTCATCCATCCTTTCCTACAGGTTGTGTTAGGCCATGGGCCCAAGGTTCAGGCCAATCCACACTTCAGGTGGAAGTCCCCAAATTTGGGAATCCCCTGGATTTGAGATCCCTTGGATTTAGAGTTCTCTTAGACTTGGGATCCTTAGATTTTTGAAATCCCTTTAGGGCCTGTTTGGCCAGGCAGATCCCACGGTATTAGGAGGAATGGGATCGCCATATCCCGTCCGTTGATCCCATGCGTCTGTTTGGGGAGGCATATATCCCGCGGCGAATGCATTTTTCACTGGATTTCTGAGGGATTGCGAAATCACTCTCGGGATGCTCTGCCATCCCGCGCTGCGAGATCAAGCCCATCTCATGGAAACCTCTCCCATCCAGCATACGGACCGACGTGATGAAGCTATAAGCGCGGTCAGGAAGTAGCTGGAGATGGCGGGAGATCATCATTCTGGCATGAATCCGGTATGCGTACAAATACCTGGGCCTCCATGTGAGTCTTCATCCCTGTGAGTTTGATCTGAGGGATTTCTTGTGGAAGGTACATGTTCATCTCCCTCTAAAGGGAAGCCTTTATCTATGCTTCTTTGATAGAAGCCTTTGTATTTCATGTGTTAACTTCATATTCATGCTTTCCTGATTGGGGATTTCTTCCTGCACGTATGGTCCAACTATCAATTTCTGCTAGAAATTAGGGCTTCTGCCTCATGCATGTTATCATCTCCAGTTTTGGAAATTAATGTCTTCTGGATGAAGATGTTGGCGGATTTCATTGTTGATGCCTTCCTCTAGGGGGTTTTGGTCCCTGCATGTTCATTCGAATATGGAATGAAGCTTCCCATTTAGGGGTTTTTCTACTCATATGTTGTTCTGCCAGATTTCACTATTGATGCATTAATCTAGCTATTTTGCTCCTTGTATATTCATTCGGTTATGGTTTTATACTTCTCATTTAGGGGTTTTGCTATTTGCGTGTTTTATTTGGTGGATTTCAAGGTTGACACCTTCCTCTAAGGGATTTAACTCCCTACAAGTTCATTCTAAGAATGATTTCAATGTTATAATTTGGGGGTTTTTCCATCTGGATGTTGTCATTATCCATGTCCGTTCAAAATAATCTCTGTTGGACTGTTTTCGTTGAGGTATTTTTGGGCGTCCGGCTATGGTTTCATGCCTTGAGGTGGGTGATGATATAGATGAAATCGGGCAATGCTTGTTATGATTCTTGGGCATCTTGATATATTTTCGATATGATTTTTGTGTTTCTAATGTCATTGCAGTAATCCATTAGGCCATTAAGCGCTTATGGATTCCCACCATCGAGACTGATTTAGTTTTTTTCCATCAATCTCTCCCTCGCTATTTTATAATGTCCATGTAAATATGGTGCTACTGCTATTGTTAGAGGCGTTCTTTTCAATTAAAACATATTCTTCTGCTTGCTATCATTTATCCATCTGAATATAGATGTGGTGCTCTATGTAGATCTATGATATGTAATTATCTAGAAACATAAAAGTAAATAAACTATTTGTCCATTCCTTTCTTTTATTATATATCAACAAGTTATATTTTGAAGCTGTGTATTATTTTAAAAAATGTATAGATATCTAATGAATTGACCATCCAGATTTTGTGGACCACACAGGTATGATGCATGTGTTTTTTTTTTTTTTTTTTGGTTGTTATGTTTTGTTTTATCAGAGTTTTTGTTAAAATGTCATGGGCAGCTATGCTCCCCAAAATGCTTGAGTGAGATTCATTTCATACATGAAAAGGATGGGGATCTCAGGTAGCTAAAATGTGAGTTGTAATAATGCTACTTGGAATGAATCTAGCTGTTTATATTGTGAGAGAGGTTATAAATCAAAGCAACTTTATTTTTTCTAGAGAAATCAGGAACTCTGTCATTGTACATGCAGCAACCCTCTGCCCTTGTGCATGTTATGAATGAATGTATGATTTGGAGCACCTAACAAACCGAAAGTAAATGTCAGTACCATTTACAAAATATTGATTCAGTTTCAGATTTCAGACTCTAGAATCAGTGGAGAGACTGTTATAGATGTGAATCACAGCAACTTTGTTATTTGTTGACAAATCAGAAAATCTTCCATTATACATGCAGCAACACATATAGGATTCACAACTATAACAGTTTTTGTTGCTATAGATGTTTACATTCAGTTTTAGATTGGAAACAGATTCAGATATAGTTTGCATAGGTATGGATGTTTAGTTTCAGTTCAGCCTCGGATTCAGATTTGAGATCCAGCTTACACCGGTATATGTGTATAGTCCTAGTTTCTGTGGACTTTTTCAAGTGGTATGGCTGTTTAGTTTCATGTTTCAGTTTCATTGTCAGTTATAGATTTCAGATCCACTTGCGTAAATGTTTGAGAATTGGTTAAGAGATCGGTTTCACTTTTCAGATTTCGGATTTAGTTTGCACTGGTATATATGTTCACTGTCAAGTTTCAGATTCAGATTCCATCTCAAATTTGAGATCCAGTGTGAACTGGTATATATGTTTACACTCACTCTCACATTTCAGCTTTCAGATTCCGTTTGAACTGGTATAGATGTTCACATCCAGTTTCAGTTTCAGATTTCTCAGATTGCAGAATCAGATTGAATTGCTTTCGATGTTTACATTCAGAATCACTTTCAGTTTTAGTTTCAAATTTCAGATTTAGTTTGAACTGGTATACATGTTTACATCCAGTTTCAGTTTCAGATTTCTCAGATTGTAAAATCAGATTGGACTATTATACATGTTTACATTCAGATTCACTTTTAGTTTCAGATTCAGATTTCATATTTAGTTTGATCTGGTATACATGTTTACATCCAGTTTCAGTTTCAGATTTCTCAGATTGCAGAATCAGATTGAATTGCTTTAGATGTTTACATTCATATTCACTCTCAGTTTTAGTTTCAGATTTCAGATTTAGTTTGAACTGGTGGTTATATTTACATCCAGTTTTAGTTTCAGATTTCCCAGATTTCAGAATCAGATTTCAGATTGCAGTTTCAGTTTGAACTTCATATTTGAGAATTGGTATAGATGAATCACTATGGCTATTTAGTTAATCTGTTTCAGTTTCACAATCAATTTCATATTAGAGGTCCAGCTTTAACTGGTATATATGTTTAGTTTCAGTGACGTAGGGTGTTTTATATATTTTGGCCTAATTTCCTCATAGTTAGAAGATTAAATATTTTGGGCCAGCTTAAACCGTTTCTCCTAATTTTCTGTTATATTTTCGTAAGTTCAGGTTACGGGATCTACTACTTTGATTAACAGAGGAAATTCATCACACACAGCCTACTTTCAGCTGATATCCAGGTATGTACTGCATCTGCATTAACTGGTATTCTTTTTGTTAGTAGACTTAACAAGTGCCGGGCATTGCATGATTGCACCGTTTCTTGGATTGTGGTCTAGTTGAACTTTAGATCTTCTTAAATTTAGTGTACTCGGCCCTAAATCGACCTGGCAAGGACCAAGACCAAACAGATTAATCATCACCACATTCACCTTTGCAAGATGTGTGTTGGGCCCACCATCCGACGCATAATGGATCAGAACATGACAGCTGATATGGACCCATGCACGATGTGTGTGGGGCTCACCAAGCAGGCTGGTCATCACCATTTCATGATCCCCAAATTTTGTATGGCTTATAACCCAATATAAAAGGTCCACAATATATTCTGAGCCCCATCACTATACATTAGATTGAAAAACAATAAAAATCAGAAGGTGTGAGAATATGACTTGGTGTTTTATGGTCGTTCATTTCCGCTTCACAAATTCCTCCTGATAAATGGTCAAGATTATTTGATCATGAAAATTTTCCTATGCGATTCATCCGATTGTGGTGCTATTTAAGGATATTTTTGGGATTAATGACAACTTATAAAGTAAATGGAGGATGCTGTGGACGGTGTTCATTTGACATCCAACTTGTAGCATTTGCTGGGGGTCGATTGGAGCTTTGGATCTAATATACCTTATAGGATAAGATGGATCACTTTGAAAATATAATAAAGATCTAATCAGTATAATTGTTGTCTATTCATTGACATAGAAATCTGTCCAGGCAGCACTGTGTGGGCCCGTCGTGATGTAAGTGTCTTAAGACTTACAAAATCCATCAGGATAGGTGCACAGTTGGATCTGGAATGGACAGTGATGAGGAAGAAGAGAGGGAAAGGGCTATTGTCATGCAAGCGATGATAGCTTGTGTAGCAGCTGTAGGGGAATATTGTCGCGTATACTTGTTCAGACAGCTGGCGCGACACGGAGATGATGAGCAGGCGAGGTTCATCAACTCTATCATTCGGGCGACAGACATGGATTGTCTAGCTCAACTCAGGATGAGTCGAGATGCTTTCTTTGAGTTGTGTACTACACTTCGCGAGCAGACACATTTGCATGACACTCGCCATGTGAGTCTCGAAGAACAGGTGGTTATGTTCCTTCATATCGTTGGCCATAATGTTTGCAATAGGGTCATAGGGTACAAATTTATTCGATCTGGCGAAACCGTTATCCGTCACTTTAACCGTGTTTTGGATGCGATTGTATCATTATACCCAGAGTTTGTTAAACAGCCAAGTTCAGAAACACCACCCGAGATTCAGATAAATATCAATTGGGCTCCATACTTTCAAGTATCAATTTCATTGAAAATCAATGTATGTGTATGTTGCTATACTCATACGCCTAATAACAAATCTTACTCTAAAAGAAATTTGATGAAATGCATATAGGACTGTGTTGGTACAATTGACGGGACGCACATACTTGCTCAGGTCCAGTCTACAGATCATGTGAGCTTCCGCAATAAAAAAAGATTCCTCTCACAAAATGAACTCGTAACATGTTCATTTGACATGAATTTCCTTTATATATTAGCCGGTTGGGAGGGTTCAACTTTGAATGCGAGGGTGCTACACAACGCTCTAACCTGATCAGATGATCCATTACATGTCCCGCATGGTACTGGTTACATCCCTCCTAGATTACCCCTCCATTTAATACTTGTGAAATATTTGAGTGTCCATTTGATGGAACATTGATTCGAATGTGTAGGGAAATATTATGCTGTCGACACTGGATATGCGTATTCATCCAGTTTTATGGCTCCATACCGAGGCGTGCGATACTACTTATAAGTGTATCGAACCGGAAAAGCGCCTGCGAACATGAAGGGGCTGTTTAATTACCAACATGCACAATTACGCAATGCAATCAAGCATTGTTTTGGTGTAATGAAAAACACATTTCCCATATTGAAGACGGCCATTCAGTATGAGTTTCACACACAAGTGAAAAATGTTGTAGCATGTTGCGTGCTACATAATTTCATACAATCTGTACTTCAGTCTTGTGATGATATATCTTTTCCTATAGAGGAGAGTAACCCAACACCGCATGAGGTGTCAATAAATGACAAAAGGCAATGGTTGCTACGCGTCACTCAACCAGAAAAGGATGCTTAGATTCGATTGCAGGATGATATTGCTGCTCGAATGTGGGTAGATGCACAACAGAATAGTAGGAGTAGATAGTTAATTTACTTTTACTTCTCCCTTTTGCAATTTTACCTGCAAACCGAATAATACTTAAGTCCTCGTAATATTTATTACTTAACTGTGGAAATTTAGCTATATCGGAAATGGATGCACCCTATTTTTTATCAACGATGTTCCATTTCTCATGTGAAGAAGGTTGACATTGAATGTAATTAATATGTACTTGACATTGAAATAGCGGTGAAGACCGCTTTAGTTGAAGTAGGAATATGCCGATATGTCCTAGAGGGGGGTGAATAGGACTTTTAAAGTTTTTATGGTTTATTTAAAATTCTATTACACTAATTCTAACAACAGGCTTGTATTAGGATTACTCAAAAGTAACTCTACTGGCTTCCAAGCCTAGTAGAGGATCCAATCACAAACTATTTAATAAGCAAACATTATGGACACTAGTTTATGATGGATATGACTGTGTATGTGTGTGAGGTGTGATCTCAGATATTCAGATATGAAAATATTAAAGTAAATCACATAATTAGAAAGATAGCAATCTCAAACACAATCATTTTTATAGTGGTTCAACAATTAGTCTACTCCACTCCCGGCAGACGCACTCAACCCTTGAGTGTGCCGGATTTCACTAAGGAGGTTTCATAGCGGTTCACCTCAAACCTAAGGTTTTAAATCAGGTTAATCTTCAACCTTTACAACCTATACTGAGGCTGACTGTTTATGCTCTCATGAGCAAGGGTCAACACAACGCACCCACTTTTAGGCACATTGGCCGAGGATCTTCCATAAGACCCTACAGGAGGTTTTACGCAGTTTACCCCATACCCGAGGTTTCACACGGTTCACCTCAAACCTAAGGTTTTGACTGGTTCACCTTCAACCAGACGTTTATGCTCTCCACAGAGCAAGGGTCCACACGACGTACCCACTACGTACACTCCTGTCGGAGGCCTCCTACAAGGGCTTGAAGGGGTGAGAAACACCTAAGACCCAATCCTAAAAAGGAATGATCACAAGTGTCCTTTGGACTCTAGATACTTACAGATAAGTGGATGAGTCCCATTAAGCATGTTTGACGAAGATCTCCTCCTTTGTTGACGAAGAATCTTTGGTCTCCTTGACCCACAACTCCAAAGATGTACTAATGCATAACGACAGGTTGGGTCAAGGTTATGATGAAATCCTACTCTCAAAAGATTTTCCTATAAGGAAGATAGAGCGATTTCAATCATCTATGCATTCAAGGCATCCCAGCTTTATGATTTGCCATTAAGGTAGTAGCTAGAGGATCCTTGAATGCGGAAGTTCATTCCCCAATCCACTCTATTGAATATCAATGGTGAGGGTGGATTAGAAGATGAACTCCCTTGAGAGAAAGGGCTTTGGGTATAAGATCTAAGGTTAAACACTTAAAAGCTCTCTCTTCTTTCTCTTACAGCAACAATAGACAAGTCCTCTTTATATAGGCAAAAGGTTCCAACGGATATAAAACGGTCACATTTATGACAAAGTTCGATATTATCGAGCATATACTGTCGATAACATTGATGGTCCGCTCGATGACTCGAACTCAATGTCATACGCTTTTGAAACCTTTTTCCAGCTGGTCGATGAATCAAAGTGATTGTCGATGTCATCAGATTTTGAACTCCGATTCCATCGATGAGAGGTTCGATCCATCGACACTTGAAAAATGAGAGAGACCTATCTTGAAATATTTTAGGTTTTCATGAGTGATCGAGGAACCTTCGAGATCATCGGAATTTGGATGTCGATGATATCGATAGCTGTGTCGATACATCGATAAATTAAAAGGATTTTTCATAAAGCTTGCTGGACAGTTTATGTCCATGTTTGATGCAATCGATACGGCATCGATATCATCGATATTTGAATATCGATTCTATCGAGTGACCCCTGATCATAGATAAAACACCCTGAAATATGTTGCTGGAGAACTTGGCGCCCAAGACTGATATCATTGAGGGCCTACCATATCATTAAGGATTAAATTTTGATGGTATCGAGGAGGCTTCGATATATCAAAGCTTATATGATATTCTTTAAGAAAAACAGGGGCACCAAAATTCTTTTTGTCGATAAGATCGAGTCAACGTCGATAGGCTCAAGATTTGAATATCGATGATATCGATAGGTGTATCGATACATCGATAATTCCATCTAGATGTGTATAAGGTTGCTGGACATATTTGGTCCTCTTTTCGATAGTATCAATGAAGCATCGAGGTCTCGATAGAGCAGGTCGATCATATCGAGATGTGTATCGATAAAATCGATAAGGTAAGAAAAACTTAGCTAATTTTCCTATTTTGAAAACATTTTCTTACCCTAAAAACCATATGATATTCTAAAATTTTAAAGGGTTTTAGTATACCTGGTGATTTGGGACAAGGGATGTGAGGCTCATATTTACCTGTGGCAAGTTGCACACATCCGGTTGAGGCAGACGATTGAAATGATCTTTCTATCAGGCTTTGTAGTCTAGCTGACTCAACACTCATGCTAATTAACAAAACCAGGGCACTTTCAGACATGTGCTGCATGCATAGGTGACATGACAAACCCAAGGTCTAATGATAGTTTAACACCGACACAATCACCGGTTAAGACACCTGTGATGCCGACTCGAAGTTCACCACGTGGGAAGATCGTCAAATCCCTTGCTGAGCCTCTGTCTCGAGCGGTTAAAATAAAATAGAGTGCAGAAATGGATCAAGTGCTTTTCGATGTACTGCTAGAACAAGTTGCTTTGGGACGTAAGGCAGATAATGGCTTCAAGAGAGAAGCTTACCAAGCAACGATAGAAGAGGTCATGAACCATATGGACATACCCATCAACTGGCAGAATGTACAGAACTGTCTGAGGTATTACAAGCGCGAATATATTGTCGTCAAGGACATGCTGACGGCTAGTGGGTTCGGATGGGATAATGAGCGCATGGTCGTTACGGTCCTTGATGAGGTCTGGGAGGATTACCTTAAGGTATGATTTATATAAGTGCATCTTCCATAACACATTCACAAACCCATTTATCAAATGTATTTTTTCTAACTTACAACTATATTTTACGGTTGTAGTCTTACCCGCATGCTACACATCTACGCGAGAAAAGAATTGATAGAATGGATGACCTTACGGTCATCGTTGGATCCGATCAGGCAACGAGACGATACGTACAAGGAAGTACGACTATGGCCATGTCATCCTCTCGGATTCAGCGAGATCTTAGTGAGTCTTGGAGAGACACTGAAGATGATCTGGAGGATACCATTGACCTCTCTCAAGACCATGTAGCGGACTCATCAGGCATAAATTTTTCCTCAGATACTCCATCGATGGAAAGATGCGGAACCCATGTCACTCCTAGTCGGACTCCAGATTCTGACTATAGCCAAGGTGGGAGTGCATCAAAGAAACGTATGTGGCCTCTCATCCCTGCAATGTATTCGACATCTCCCTTAATACCGTTGCAGAGGCTATGTGTGATTTTGGCTTAGGTAAGGAGGTAAATCGTACTAATAAGGTACTTGATGTTCATGAAGAGGTACAAGGGTTGACCAACTCAGAATTTATTGAAGTTGGTCAGCTGTTGAGCAAGGACGAGAAGCTGACATCGTTCTTTGTCAGTCTCCGACCCATGAGATGCATTGAGTGGCTGAGGAGAAAACTCCGCGAGGACGATCTCAATGCAGGAGTTGGGTCAGTCTGACATGCTCTTACCTGTCGTTGTGTTGATTTGTTGTTTTGTGGGACTATAATAACTTTTTTATATGCTGGGGACTTTTTATTTTTATTTTTTTCTGAATTTTTTTGGATTGATACAATTAGTATGCCGTGTATACCAATTTGAATGGTGTGGTAATACTTTAATTTTCTTGTTTAATATTATTTATATATGTTCTGCCACATGCTTGTTGCTCAGCACATTAAGACAGATAGAGCCACACACATCGTATAGATGAAGGGTACGTACTATCAGTTATTTGAAATTCAAATCCTCTGATTGTATTTTTGATTTATTTGTCACAGGACAATTTTTTGTATTTAGTATATGCACATTCAGACTTACTGCACCTTGAACATGCCAATAATACACATGTTATTGCAGACGACAAAAGAGAAGTACTATGTTGTTCTCGTGGGCTGTCGACCGGGCATTTATTTGACGTGGGACGATGCTAGGCTGGAGGTTGAGGGATTCAGTGGAGGGAGACACCAGGCATTCAAGAATTGGAGGGAAGTGATTTCTTGCTGGGAGAGTTACTTCGGTGGGCCTAGTGCACAATTGCGGCCTGCCACAGAAACTCATTCGGTTCATGTCGCCACACAGTTAGACGAGGTCGACATCCGTCATTCGTCGACTTCATCTATCCATCAATCGACCCAGGCCAAGGTCTCCACATCCACGATGACTGATGATCTTGCCCCATCTTGTGGAGAGAGTTTCTATGGACTTTTGATTGGCATTGTCGTTATTTTCTTCGCGCTGCTTATCATTATTAAATTCTAGTTGTAGAGGTTTTGTAACCGAATGAATATTATTTTTTACCTTTTTTTGGATTTTAATTGTATGCTTTTGCTATCTTTAACTATATCTACAGATTGTATGGTTTTTTTAATCTATCTTTGATTGCAGATCTATGTTAGATTTTGATCCATTTTTTGAATTTAATTAATCATCCAATTGTATGGTTTATATCTTTGTTGGTATGGAATAGACAATCACTGTCGAAATGGTCAAATGGGCCCACAATACTGTGGAGTACGTGTATGTGAGGATGAGATTGCGTCCTACTCCCGCCCGGACGGCAATCCATCCGCGCAGGGCGCTTGGGGGGCCATCGTGATGTAAGTAATTTATCCACACCGTTGATCATTTTTATATGATTATTTTAAGGTATCATCCAAAAAATGATTCAGTTTCAGGGCTTACGTGGACCAGAAAGTGGGGATTGAACGTCCACCATTTACGGTGGGCCCCACAGAGCTCAGCCTTGACGGCTTATCGTCCATGCGGGGGTAGGACGCAATCCGTGTCCGTGTATGTGCCATTGTTGGAGGGAGAAAACCTTACGACATCAGGGTGGGGCCCACAACAGACCATTACAATAGTACTAGCTACATCAACCACTTATAAAGCAATCCTAGGATGGGATCTGCCCGGCCAAACAGATGGAGCTGTAAAATTCAAAGGGATTGCTGCAATCCTACGGCTAACCAAATAGGCCAGATGTGTATGATCCCAGGATATGGCCCACATCCTACGGACGACCCAAACAGGCCAATGTGTATGATCCCAGGATATGGCCCACATCCCACGGATGACCCAAACAGACCCTCCATTTCCGTCCGGGATTGGTCCATCCCATGGGATTCCCAGCAGTCCACTGACACCACCATCATTACCTCAAATTTGATCCCATCCCTCCTAATGCCATGGCATCTGCCGGGCCAAACAGGCCCTTATTTTGTTTGGCACCCTAAATTCAAAATCCCTATAATCCCAAGGTATCCATGCATAATATAATTTCAAGGGTTTCAATTTAATTAATTAAATCAACTTAAAAATTTCTAATTAGTATACATATGTAATGTTGATGATATGGTTGTAAGAAATCCATTGAAGCATATATTTTACTTGAACATGTTCTTCAAAAGCATAGATTTGGAAACGCAATTCAAAACATCTAAATTACACCACATAGATCCCTGAATCCCATTTAAACAGTGAGGATCGAAAGAAACAAGTCCATCAAGATTTGGAATCCCCATTTTTACGATGGTTTGCGGCACGAACCGAGAAGGTTTCTACATAACTCATCACCTAAACTCATTTGGACCTTAAGTTTCTAGGACCCACAAGCTTCCCAAGGTCCATCTAGACCATTTAATAGAAGCGTGACAAAGCATCTAGAGCATTTAATAGAAGCATGATGAAGAAATAAGTCACGGATCAAGATTCGTCATTAATTAGCGGTCAAATCGTCTTGCTCATCAAGAACCTAATATTATCTTACAATCAATAATCATTTTAAGATCCAAACCACATGAGAAATGAACCTCCTAATCACCATTCAATCACATCTGCTAGCTAAGATTTTTTGATACGTCTCTTTCCTTTTTTATGAGTTATATTTAAAATATAACAAAAAAAGGATAGTGATGATCCTCTTTGAGGGGATCTCCTCCTATTTCTCTATGTAAGAGAGTGATTTGTAGAATAAAGTTTGATCATTGTTTATTCCTCTTGCATTTTATACATTAGAAAAAGAAAAAAACTACATAACTGACCCATGATCTATTGTAACTGAAACAAAAAATGGGACATAACTGACCCACTAATCTAGATAATAATTGACTCACTAATCCAGATAACCGACCCATGATCCATGATAATTGAAATAAAAAATGTTACATAATTGACCCACAAATCCATATAACTGATTTTTGGTAACTGTTGCATGCACATAAGGCCCTTATCAATCCTTCTCCACTGGTTTCGCCTTGTCCTTAAAATGGAAGTTAGTTGCAACATTTTCTTTCTCATACACCCCAGGCTCATCTTTTCTTTATTTTTATTGGTCTTTCTGATTTATGCTTTGTGTCTTGTCGATTAATCAAAACTTGACATAATAGAAACTGAGAAACCATTTTCCTTTTAGTCTCTTATATCAATTACATTTGGTTGGTTAGGTTGATGTTGAGTACTTAGTCTCCACAGTCTGATCCTGGATATAGATTTTCTAGAACATAGTCAAATCCTCAAAAATTTTTTAAAATCCTATAAACTAGAGATTGCACATAGTGCGGCCAAAAAAGAGTGCATAACCCCTTAATTCCTTTTACATCATCGAGGCCCTTAATTAGAATCTCTAACTGCAAGCCAACTGCAGGAGTCACTTGGGTTGGGGAATCTTTTAATTCCAAACTCACATGCGATTCTATAGTGTGTAGTTGACCATAGAATCGACTAGTGGCAACTCTAAGTCAAATATATCATTATATTTGAGTCAACACCACTCCCCATTAGTGTAATAATAGAGAAAGAAGGATAATGCTCAATAATAGAGAAAGAAGGAAAGAGTGCCTAACTCCTTCCTTTCATATCACCGAGGCCCTTACTCAGAATCTTTAACCACAAGCCAATTGCAGGAGTCACTCAAGTTAAGGAATATTTCAATTCCAAACTCACGTGTGACTTTACAGTGTGTAGTTGACCATAGATTTAACGCTTTATCTAAGTAGTGGCGACTCTAAGTCAAACGTATCATTATATTTAAGTCAACAGCTCTCCCCATTTGCGCAACAATAGAGAAAGAAGGATAGTGCACGCACAATCCACGACGTTCACATGCCCACCAGAGTGATCCTCTACTCATCGAATGGAAGATGCAATGTATGCATTGATGACGCCTAAATATTACATATATTTTTTTTAAAATCTCAATTGCATTAACTTTCCTAGCATTTAAGTGACAAATTGATTCATTAATATATATTTTATAGATGTGAGGTAATTCAAAAGACAAAGATAAATAAATACTTAAATAATAGATTTAAAACTAAAAAAGAGATCAAGTTAAAGGTGATGAAGATTTAGAGATTTGGAGGAAATTAATAAGGAATTTACATGCCAAAGATCCAACAAAACCAAGAACGAAAGATAAAGAAAAGACTGAAAAATCACATAGTGCAATAACAGAAATAATAGATTATTCAGGCCCTTCTGAGATTGGTTCAATCTGATCGAAAGTGCAAAGGATAGTCCAGCTAGAAATTATGTTTTTTAAAGTTAATTTGGTTCGACAGTCAGGTGTGACCGAATGTGCATTCAGTGCCACCGAAGGAGAGTTCGGTTTGACTTGAGGGAGACAGAGACTTCAAATGGATTTTTAGGAAATTCAGTTGTAATTAAGAGACTAATTCAATGTGACCTAAGCGATGTTCGGTATGACTAAAGGCCAGCCAGAGTTGGTGTGACCAAAGCATAACAAATGTGTATAATTAAGGTGTGCCGATCAGATCCGATTGTTCTGATTTATCGAAAATGCGAGGCCACCCTCTATATCTGGCCCGATTAGAATTTTTTTAGTAACAAAACATGTCTACATGAGTAATAAGTTGGCCCAACAGAGTAGATCAATACGAGTAGGCCCCACATTGGAATTGACCGTCAAGCACATTTCAAAAGCACGCCACACAAGATCTAACCTGTTGATGACATTCAGGCATCCATTTGCAATGGAAGGGTGTACACTTGATCATGCGTAAATGAACAAGCTACACATCCAATGGGTCAAATCAATCATATTGGCCCCGATCACCACGAGGTGGGCCCACTCTAAAAAAAGGTAACATCATCATCTGCAACCAAGATCAAGACCATTCAATGGCCGGGATCACCCATGGCGAACCCCACATCGTGATCATCATCATCAAAACGGTGAAAAGGGGCCCAATCGAGGCCGAAGTCCTACACATACACATGTTAGCCCCTTTCATTTTAACGGTCCAAATCATCTGAATTGGGCATGAGAAAATCAAGTAAGGCCCACTTTTATTTTTATTTTTATTTTTATTTTAAAGGAGCAATGTAAAGAATGACAAGGGGAGTTGTGGTTGACGCTTGCATTCTATTTTAATTATTGACTAAATTTTTTTATTGTATTTTCACTGTGGCGATACCAAATGGGGGAGGGAACTAGTTGCCTGATAGACCCTAGAAGGTGAATACCGGTAAGGTGAATCTTATGATTGTGGGTGAATTCTTATTATTAAAGTGAGTCTCTTCCATTTAGCTCGGTTCATTAAGAAAATGTGAAAATGCCTGCGTAACAAACATCTATTATCTAATTTTCCCAACCAAATAGTAGCATTTTAGGAATGTCCAATGCCAAAGTCATTGAATGGGGAAGTTGCCTATCCTTAAAATAGACTATGTAATATACTTTATCTATTGAGTTAAGGGCAGACATTTTACCTGTTTTGACAAGAAAACAAATGCGTTTGATTTGGGGGATTTATTCAATGATAACAAAGAATTCAATGAGAGAACAATGATCACATTTATTCTGAGTTCATTTACATCCTCGGATTCCCTTGATTCTAAAAACAAAGTATAATTAATGTAATGCAATGAATGAAAAGAGAAGACATTCCGATGGCTATTTCGGCAGCATTTCGATAGTTGCTTCAGTCATCTCCTGGACTTAGGAGGAATGTTGAATTGATCAACCAATCTTCAAGGAGATGGGAGTTGTGCGGGCTTGAAGCCTTTGATCTGACTGTTGAGATCAGTTCTAATCATTCTTCCGGTCATTCTTCCTTGAAATGTGGAGCGATCCCTTGAAATGTGGCGCAGAGACAAGTAAAGGACAGAGATCGATGACTTTACACAACCAAGATCCGAGAAAATTAGGCCGCTCACGTTAGACATGCCTGAAAAATTGCCCAGAATACAAGATCATAGGGTTTCCACCATCCGATCGGCTCGAAACTTTATATATAGCCTTGGGACCACAAATTAACCGTACACGTCAAATTTCAACTCTTGAATCCCTATGAAAACGGCTAAACTGACAGATCAGCCCCCTAAAATCCTGATTTGAGGTGTGCCTAATATCTGGATATGCTTCAAATTCAGTCCCAACCCCTTAAACACAGTGAAAAAATGGATGGGCGGAGCAGATTTCTCACATACATCATTATAGACCCCACATGAACATTGCACGTACATAAGGTGCACATGCACTCGACGTGCACTGGACAGAGCTCCTTGGTCAAAGTCGGTTGACCCAACCTTCTTCGCAAAAGAAGCAGCGTGCAGACGCTGTTTCACTGGTTCTGAGTAGTGGGGCCCACTCTCCACTCCATTGCACGATCTGATCCGTTCATTCGCTCTAGAAGGTGGGTATTACCCTCGCCTAAGTGCCCTTTTGCCACCATGCAAACTGTTGAGAAATCCAAGCCATTAAACATAGGATGAACGACAGAGTAGACAACCTCTTAGGCCACACCGATTTTACTCCAAAAGCATTCCTTTCGGGTTGGTTTTTCGTCCTGAAACCAGTGTACGGAGTGGATTTTCCACTTGACTTCAACGAACGGGCCACCATATTTCACAAAGTTGACGTAAGTTGACTTTGTTTCACAACAGGGGCTATGTTCATCCATTGTGGGCCACCATCATGTAGTAAAGGATTGATCCGAATTGTTCATTAGGTATAAGGAGAAAAACCAATTGAAGTCATGTTGATCTTTAGCGACCATGTACATTCACATGATTGTTACAACAATCGCAAGAAGACCGTTCAGCTGCCGTTGCAGCCTGATTATCTCGGTGGGCCACATCAACGGATGACCAAAACTCACCATTCTTGATCGAAATTCCAAGAGGAATTCGGTAGACGGTATGGATCTCTTAAAAGACAGCTATAATGGACCTCACCAGCAACACAGTGGAAGGAAAATAGCTTTCTTCCTCTGTTTACGCACAACCGAAGATCCGTCCATCCATTAGAGGATTGCGCGGAACCTCTCTTTGGAGAGTGTTGTGCGCAAACTCCATTGAAGACGATTGTGCGGAACCTCTCTTTGGAGAGTGTTGTGCGCAAACTCCAGTGCGGGGTGTTGTGCGGAATCTCCATTGTGAGGTGTTGTGCGGAACCTCCATTGTGCGCCGCACACTCCCTCCAGCGCACAAAGCTCTCTTTACTTTCTTATCCCTTTCTCTCCCTTATGTCTCTCCCTCTCTTCTTTCCTGGCCCACCAACTGATCCAATCCAACCAATGAGGCAGGGGAGGGGTGTTTATAGGCCCTTGCTCTCTTACAAAGTGGTGATCACCACTACTTATCCCTTCACATAATGTACATCTTCTTCTCTTAAACAACGGTGTCCACCAAGCTCTCCCTTAAATGGTGTACGACCTCTCTTCATTAAAATGAGACCTGTGCACTCTTTATTACCAAAACACCCTCTTTAATGCTTTTTACTGAAATACCTAAACTACCCCTGGACACGGATTTTTACCAAAATACCTAAAATACCTCTGGACATGGATTTTTACCAAAATACCTAAAATACCCCGGACATGGATTTTTACCAAAATACCTAAAATACCCCCGGATACTGATTTTTACCAAAATACAGAGTGCACAACCCTGGGAAAGATCCGCACCATGGAATTCTTTGACCAATGCAATGGAATATTTTTTGTGTCTCAACATTACCAGAGGTTTTTATTGTATTAATTTACCCTTATGTGATTTCTGTTGAAGCATATACTTCGATCCCAACTATGGGATGGGTTGATCGTCTTGATTGTGCAAGCTACTAGCTTCCTTATAAAATTCTTTTACTTTATTAGAAGGACTATTGAGCTTTGAAATTCATTCAAAATCTTTTTGAAATCATCCTTTTAAAAAAACTCTCTTTTTCATTTTTTCATTGCCCATCCGTCATTCATGACAAGTACTATATTAGCAATCCAATTTGAGTAGTCGACTGCTTCATTAATCTTTACTTGATCAATTTATTAAGTTCCTCTTTGACTTTCAATTTAAGGGGATGCAATCTTCCTAACTTTTGCTTTACAGGCTTAACTCCTTTAGATAGTACTAAACAATGCTTGACAAGAGACAAGTTGAATATAAGCATGTCATTTAAGACCATGAACATTTATAATCAATCATGTTGCGAGCCTTCAATCTCTTCATTGATGACAAGCCATGTGTGTGTATGTCATTGATTGAACAACTACAAAAGGCTCATGCTAAAATGATTAAGACTATTTTTCCTATTATTTAAGGGCGGGGATTCGAACGTTGGATAGAATGACTGCAAAAAAAAGGGGACCAATGGGGGTGTGTAACCTTTGTTTGGGGAGAGTACTAAGTCAATTGCCTCATCGAAATATGAGGAAAATGCAACCATCGCTCTGATTACCCAAATGAAAAAAATAGATTAGGTGATACTTCTTTCATATAGGAGCCAAATCATTACATTAAATTATTTAGTTAAGGGCACATTTATCTTTTTTTTTTTTTTTCTAGTTATATTGTATTTAGCGTAAGCGTGGTGACACTCTTTTTTTTACTTTTGAATGGTATATGATTTTTTCTTCATTCCGACGTTTTATTATATGGTATCAGAGCAATCGATCCTTTGCTTTGAGAAACATGACACTTTAAAGGTGCTTGTTATAGAGGCTACGAACATTACAATGGGCTAAATTCTTTGTTGGAACGGATTCTGATCAAGGTAGTGTATGGGAATAAACCCGCGTATGGAACCACAATCTCTACTGCTAGCTTTGCATTCAGAGGATAAAAAAAATGACACTAAATTCTCAACATTATTTGGTGGAGTCGAGTGAAGGGGAGTTGGGACAGTGATGCAGGGATGGACGTGATGAGGTCACCGTCTTCCTCAAGGCTATAACTACTCTGAATCCACGGAACTTCTCTCAACTCATCACAGATATTCCTCGAATCCATGAGGGAACTAATAATTTTAAAAATAGATAGATTGATGATAAAAATGAAATTACAACCCTTTTAGTAATCTCAAACCTAAGAAGAAGTTTCATAATCAAACTCCAACTCAAACTCCCTAAAAACGTGACTTACTATAAATAGTAAACTTACTATTTATAGACGGTCATGATTTTTACTAAACTTCATGGTTTTCAGCATAAAATAGTAAGTGTTCAATTTGGCCTAACCATGTTACTCTCCTAAATTTTCTAAGCCCTTTTCATGTTAGGCACAACTCCTAAAGCTCAAAGGATCAATAGTTATGATCAAATTAAAACTTAGTATAAATAGTAAAAACAAAATTAAAAAGGATTTTTGACCTTCGATTTAATGGAATCTCGTAAATCCGGCTTGGGCAACCTGACATAGCAGGTTGGTTGGCTAAATTAGCTTCTCCTACCCCAAAATCATATATGGTACGTTGAATAACTCATTCTGGTTTGCGAGATATGCCCATTTTAGGGTTCTAACGATCCTGATCACTTCCGCCTCCAATTGGACCTTCTCTGGTCCATCTTGGACATGAAAGTATCTGTGACCCGCTCTTCATTAGACAAGAAGGTGCATGGGTGCTTGTCAATGCTTGCTTCATTCCTACCCATATGCGACTCGCTCTCCTAAAATTTCTAGGCCCTTTCATTTTGGGCACAACTCCTAAAGCTCAAATGATCAAGAGTTATGATCAAATTACAACTTACTATAAATAGTAAAAATGAAATTAAAAAGGATTTTCGACTGTCGATTTCATGGAATCTCGTAAATACGGCATGGGCAACCCGGCGTAATAGGTTGGTTGCCTAAATTAGCTTCTCCTAACCCAAAATCATATATGGTATGTCGAATAACTCATTCCGATTTGCGAGATATGCCTATTTTAGGGTTCTTACGATCTCGATCACTTCTGCCTCCAATTGGGCCTTCTCTGATCAATCTTGGACATGAAAGTATCTGCGACTCGCTCTACATCAGACAAGAAGGTGCATGGGTGATTGTCAATGCTTACTTCATTCCTACCCATATGCGACCCGCTCTCCTAAATTTTCTATGCCCTTTTCATGTTGGGCACAACTCCTGAAGCTCAAAGGATCAAGAGTTATCGAATTAAAACTTACTATAAATAGTAAAAAGGCAATTAGATAGGATTTTTGACTGTCAATTTGATGGAATCTCGCAAATTTGGCTTGGGCAACTCAGTGTAGCAGGTTAGTTGCCTAAATTAGCTTCTCTTACCTCAAAATCATATATGTTACGTCAAATAACTTATTCTGGTTTGTGAGATATGCATGTTTTAGAGTTCTAACGGTTCTGATCCCTACCGCCTCTAATTGGTTCTTCTCTGGTCTATCTTTGACATGAAAGTATCTGCAACTCGCTCTACATCAGACAAAAAGGTGCATGGGTGCTAGCTGTTAATGCTTGCTTCATTCCTATCCATACGAGTCTCGGCAGTTGCAGGTATAAAGGCACTACACCAAAATCGTCATTTAGGAACGGTTTTTAACCGTTCCTAAATGCTTCAGGAACGGTTTAAAACCGTTCCTAAATGAGGCGTCGCAGAAAAACAGGAACGGTTCAGAACCGTTTTGGGTACCGTTTCCAATTTCAGAGACGGAATTTTAGAAACGGTTTTAAACCGTTCTGGTGCCAACGGTCATATTTTGAGAACGAAATTTTAGAAACGGTTTTAAACCTTCTTAAGGTTGCCAACGATCAGATTTTAGGATGGAATTTTAGTAACAATTTTAAACTTAGATAAACACACAATTTAAGATCAAGGGAAATAAATAAACAGAAGTTTATTACATACCATCAAAATAAAGATTAATCCAAAGAAAAACATAAGAAAATAACGTGCTTGAAGATGTTTCATTACAAAGTCAAAATTACAAAATAAGCTACAATAAAGGCTAGCACTTTAAACTATAGATTTGCGGAGATGGCGTGTGAAGCTCCCTCGATGCATTGATCATCATCTCCTAGACCCACAGGAACAAGGCGCTTCCCACCTATGAATATAAATAACTATAGAAATTGAAGTTAATTGGTAACCAAGTGAAAAAGAAAAGTCTCCCAACTAACGATCAAGATTGAAGAATGGGAGCATTTTACAAAGGACTAGAAACATAAACACACATCTGGGACCCTTCAGTGCCCGGGCCAATTAACCCTACTTAATATGACATATAGAATTATGATGCAAAATGCACATCAGGCATAGTAAGCTTGAAATGTTTCCTGAGGCATTGTTGTTGGTCTGTTGAAGGAAAAAAAAAAAAAACTCACCATTATGGAAGATAAAAGCAATTTGGGAGCTCAAACCATCTAATTTGAAGCTCATCTTTTGCATATCGTGGGAGTACACCAAAGCAAGCTTTCTTTGTTGCATCAAATGAGAAGATTAGCTTCCTACCCTTCACCATTTCCTGAAAATAGGAGTAAAGCAAGCAAAGAATTCTAGTTAATGTAATGGAACTAGCTTCACAACTATTGATTGCTCCAAACATTAACAAAAGGCATATACTGCACCTATGCATCATGTTTATCAAAATATCCCAAATATCACAAATCATATAAGATTCCAAACAATTTAGAATCAACCAATCGCTGTGAAATGCCAAGTTATTTATCCAAGGCACACACGATCCGTAGAGAGCAAATGTCTTGAATGTCTATTGATATTTGATATTTGATAGTGGTGGTGCAACTAAAGTGAATTCAGTATCATTTCATATTTTTAATTCATGTCAATTTAGTTTGCTTTGGGTACTAGTTCAGGTACCACCAATGGTTACAAAAGCGATGCAACAGAGTCTAAAGTACTTGAATCTAAGGCCACCACCTAATCGATTTCCATACAATGGATCAATCAACTATGAATCTCATTTTATAGATGGACCTGGAAGTTAAAAGAATGTAAGTGCCTATTGTAGTTCTCCACCCCAAGGGTTGAGAAACCTTTGACAAGGAAGTGATCAGAGAGATTCAACAAAGGCACTAATTTTAGCTTGAATTGAAAATTTAGCCAAACCGAGAGCACAATTGTTTGAAAAACCAAACAAAAGCCTAAAAGCAAGCAGAGCAAGGAAACAAACAAGAAGAAAGCATGTGATTGCCAAGAAATCTGCCTAACCTACAAAAATAATAAAGGAAAGCCCACTTTTCTCTTTGGTAGAAATGATTCAAGGGCATGCTCGAAACAGAGCCTCTTGCTCCTCAAACACTCAGACATGAATAGAAATCATTAACTAATGCTTTATGAGATTGGAAGTAAGATAGTTAAACAAGTAGCTTCTAAGAATTTTGTATTTTTTGCATTTTTGCATTTTTCAGGACTGAAAGACTTCCAGAATCAACTTGCTGGCAAGAGTTTCCAAATAAAATGCATACACATCTATTCAACTGAAGCGCAAACAGAGTTCTAGGAAGAGAGTAGAAAATATACCAAAATTAATCTAAGAATTAGATAACTAAAAGGAAATTTTTGAATAATTTGGCTGTCCAGCAATCCAAATGGAATGCTAGCAATAAAATATAAACTAGAAGTCCTGTCAGTTGCAAGCTCGAGCTTAAATAATCCAAACAAATATCATGCCACTTAAAATGCCACCATATCCACCTTATCTACTTACTCCTAAATATATACTACAAATTTTATTTTTATTTGGCAAATAGCCAATACAACATTACACTCCCCAACAACAATGGAATAAGGTTTCATAAGACACATGCATGTAAGAGACCTCGTTTACACACTACACGTGTCAAAGCGGCATATGTGTGCAATCTAATACATCCATTGACCATGTAAATTTTCTCATTTGACTGCCAACCCAAACAACTAGAAACCTATGTTCAAAGACTTGATGGGTACCCAAACCCAGTAAACCCAAAGTCTATTAGTCTAGTATAGGTAGTCTAGGACCCAACCTGTTGACAACCCTAACAGTAGTACTTTCCATAAACAGTTTATAACGCCAAAGGTATTAACCAGAATTACCTCTGTTTGAAAGTCGCTTGGAATTAGTGGCACTTTAACTGCAACTGTCTTGCCAGTCGACATCTGAGCCTTGTAAACAGGACCAAATGCCCCTTGCCCAATCACTGATGTAAAATTATGAGTTGCTTTTTGGATTTATCTGTTAGTGCATCATCAAAGAAAAGGTAAAATAAGTTTAACATAGTGAATGACGGCATGTCTAACATAGTAGAGAACTTATTTAGGATACATCCATGATGAAAACATAAAATGAACTTGTGCGACCTCCTGAAAGCAAAGTCATTAACCAACCATTGTTTTAATATATACATGGACCATAATGCTAAAGCCTTGCCCCCAAGCTTACATATTTCCACCCCACGATTGACCCACAACTAACACAAAATAGGTAAGAATCGTGTGCATTCTGTCATCACCAACTGGTCTTCTTTGACTCCCCATCGAGATGTTGTAGCCCAAACATCAAAAAGAGAAGAAAGAAAACAAATCATTGGGAGCCAAAGGAAGAGTAAAAGGAAGATGACATTTCAACGAGTTTGTGAGGCATCTCTTCATGAGAATGGCATTGCCCATATTTAATAGGACGCATTACAGAGACGGACTAATTGATTATCTCATCCTTGAAATCTGCATACACTTTAAGAATGTAATCATGATAGCTCTTGAGCAGTTGACCACATTAAAGAAAACAGTGACAAGAAAGTAGTTGTAAACTTCTAGTTCTTTACAACTATTTTAGCTTCTTTAATGTTGTTTTGTATCCTTTTAGAGTTCTGACACTAGCTTCACTAGAGCATAAAAAGTTAGCATGCTACATGACTAATTTCACAAGCCAGGAGAAAATTGGATACCTGTGATTATTACAAGATTTATGCCAAGTGTGCTGATTGTTTCTGTACTCTCATGCCAGGGAAGATCAAAGAGAGGCATGAGATCGATGAATTTACATGGACCTCTCGGACTATATTTGCTTCCCTCTGGAGCCTCCTACATATAGTCAAAGATGAATGAAAAACGACAAACACAATGGATTAATCATGCAAGCTGACAGAATACATTAGCAAAAGAAAACAGGATTGGGAGAGTAGTTTTACCGGAATGCTATAGTAAGTGATCAAAGTCTTCTATCTGCAAACTTGCTAATCACAGCGTTAACTCTCTGCACTATGGCTGACTTATTGCGTGCAGGTTCAGAATATGCAAAACCATTGCCCAAGGAGGATAAGCAACTAACCGCTTTCGTACTGGCACGAGAAAGCATGCAGACAAACATGCCACTTGGTGGCCTGTTTTGGGTCTCTGCCATAGACCGGACCTCAGCTACATGGGCATATTTGTCAGGCTGCCTTTTCTTCAATACATAGACATGGTTGGTGCTCATCTTTTCTTGTGCAATCAAAACCTTCTACTTCCATTGATAATAAAATATCCACCTTGGTCATATGGGCATTCCCCAAGTTCTGTTATATCTTTCTCCAGAGTTTTGATTCACAGTGCAATAACTAGACCGTAGCATTATTGGAACCGAAATGGAAGAAAAATAAATGAAGGGCAAAGAATCGAGTACCCAACAAAAATACATGTTCAGCTTTGAATTATTGATTCGTAACGTAAGTTTTAACCTTTCCAATGAAGACTTTTGTGAAATCCTGGGTCTCTGTGACCTCATCACAGTCATGCCCTTTCCTTATGATCCGTTTTGTGACATCCACATATAATGGGGCTGAGTATGTTAAGTTCCGCAATCTCGCCACCTTTGGGAACAAAGTTGCAGTTTCTCCATCTGACGTCATCATAGGCTTACTCAAATATATCTGGCCAAAGCTGATCTTGTAGATTGACTGCATAACACCAAATGCATCCGCTTGGACATTAATGATGCTAGTACGCAGAATGAGTAGAGTTATTCTAGACTAGGAACAACAAGAAGCAATTTTATATCTCAAACTAAAGAAAACATGCTTTAACACGAGTTATGACATGAAATGGTAATCCTGCTTAGAGTGGAGTGAAACAATGGAACAACATGAACCTGAAATTCAGGTAAATGCTAGGAGCAAACCTCTGGGCACCAAGTTCATTCACATGTAACTTCGATGTAATCATCCCTGCATTGGTAGTCTTTGATGCTGAAAAGAAAATAAGAGTCGAAGCATTTCCAAAGTAACCTTTGTACAACATACAATAAAGTATTTAGAGGATGATAAGTCAAATAACAACAAAAAATTAAATGGCAAGTAACCAGTATATAAGAAGTAAATGGCAAGGCCAAGTTGAGAGTTTTAGTGTGTTAGGTTCTTTGGTTTCTATATTTCTCGGCTTGAGTAATTTCCTGGTTATTACAAAGAAAACATGTTTGGTTTACACTTTTTTGTTGGTTTTTACATTCCCTAGGAATTCCATTCCCAGATTTTACTCGAAAACTTGTCCGCTTTTAGTTGAGGAATGGAAAAGCTAAGGAATTGAAACAAAATTTTAGACTTTCCTTACTTTCCGGGGAACCTGGTGCATCAACTAAACAGTTAATCGTTCCCCAGAAATACTAGGCCGACTCTAGCATTACCCAGAAACATTAAAAACCGAGAGAATGGATTTCCCAAAACCAAGCATGCCTTATATGTACAGATAGGGTCATCAATTGGAACCCAATCGTGGATACCCAAACTAGCTGATCCAGGTGCACTTATTTGGGCCTTATCAATGATCAAGCTGGAATCAGAACCAATGATTAAGATCCTCACAAACTTCACATCAGGTTGGGTAACTAACACAATAAGCATCCAGTTCCTATAAATGGTAGAATTCCTCTGTTCTTCACCGATTGACATGTAATAACAAAAATTATTGCCGACAAAAAATATAAATGGTAGAATTCTTTTCATTTTGATTCAATCAATGGAATTCATCTTGAAGAGAGTGCCTTTAATGGCATTGTTGGCGTCTTTGTGCAACATCTTAAAGCCTAGCAAGCTTTTGCAATAATGCTGATTAGATTGTATGATTCGGCAAAAATGTGTGTCAAAAGGCGATGATCTGAACAATTAGAGAGACAACGGCTCTCGGTTAGGGAAGACAAACTAACCTTGATATGGCTTCAAATCTTTCTTTGAAAAGCGGATTCATATCTTCGCCACAAGCGAACGGAATATAAAGTACGGTCTAGCATATCATTTGTGGAGCACTAACCTCACATCTTCTGAAAGAAGTGATACACCATCAAGGAACGACTTCTAGAGATCAATGAAATAGAGCTCAATTAATACATCATTCACTTAATAGAAGATGATTTCTACTTAATGATCTACTAACGAAGAAAACCAAATTTGGGCTAGGGTCCATTCCACCCATGGGAAAATACAATAACTTCCAAACACACCATAAATTACTTAAAACAATAAGACTATCACATCATATATTTAGCTAGCTTGTATAACTATAAAGAAAACATAAGCTGAATCCAAGATTATTAATTAAGGCGTTTAATGCAATTTAGACCATCAAAGGACTACAACTCACAAATTCTGGCATCTCTATCTCCAAGTAGAAATACTGCTATTAATGTTTTTACTCTATGTCAATATGGCTTTTCCAAGAATTTGTGTATCACCTAGTGCATGATCAAGAAGCATACCTCAGACGGGACAAAATGGGTTGCAAGACCTTCTGCAATCATTTCTTTCCCATTCAACCTTGAACCAGTTAAGGCAAAGTACTCCCCTACAGAATTTTCCAAGAAAGTTCTCAAACTCTATACAAGCCCATAAAATATACACAATAACTGTAATTTTAGTTTAGCTTCTTGATCAGTCTGAGCCCTCCTTGCCCTTCCTATAACACAGCATGATGCTCCGATGACATTTTTGATTATATGCACTGTGAGTACTTTAAACAACAATAATCGATATGGAGCAATGGAGAGTTCCATCAAGCTCATCCATTTCCTCAATTCATGGCTTATGCATGGCATATCTAAGCCGCTCATCGAAGGGCCCACCTTGTAAATGACCTCACCCAAAAATCAGGCTGGTTTACTTTCCAATGGGCCACATGCATGTTGAATTTGCACAATTGATAATTCATTTGAAACATCTCCCATTTGCATCGAAGGGCCCCACCTTGTAAATGACCTCACCCATATCTAAGTCGGCTGATCATGTGTTTTTATTTTATGTTCTTTGGGAAAAATTGCATCAACGAAGAAGAAGAAACAGGAGATGATTTGAATTTACCTTCACAACCATACTACTCGACCTCCCGCTTTCCATCAACGACTTGGGCATCATTGCAAAGATTGATTTTTCATATTCGATTCGATCAAAGCTTGAATTTAAGCAATTGTAATTGATATAAGAAATCCGATGCTTCGAGCTATAAAAACTGATTAAAACACTAAAAATTCAAGAACCAATAAATGGGTCTAGAATCGAAAGCACATATCTTGGTTGTTCCGCATGCAAATATCATATGAGCAAATCTTATCACATGGACGGTCAAGATTGGGTGTTATGGAAATGGGAACTATTGTTTAATTAGATTGATTAGATTCACCCATAGTACGATTGCTTGTTTTGCCTTTTCCTCATCTACCATCCCACTGAAAAAGAACATTTATAAAGACGAGATTGGTAATGCAAATCAAATGCTCGATTTATAAATTAAAGAATCTGCAAGAATACAAATCAGCAACTACTAAAGCCTAGTCACCACAATGTATCATAAGATGGAGTTAATGGTTGCAACATCGCTATGAGAAACAAAGGCAGCTTATTTGTAATTTAGAGAACAAGAAAAGGAAATCCGCCTAACCGATTTCACCCAACAATTGAAAATGGATGACAAAACTACTAATACAGATTGAATAAATACGATCTGAAATGACGGAAACATGTTTTGCCGATTTACAAAGTTATGTGTCCATGTAAATATTTTCATATGCTACCAAAAACTTCCCCTGTTTCTTCCCAATTTAGTTGATGAAAAACAAAGAACTATCCTATTAAAATTGTCGCATTCGATCAGAAAAAGAGTTTCGAACAAAAGGTTTTGACTTCAACCTTCTCAACTGCAAAGGTATCATTTTCCAGTCATAAACCAATTCTAAACTTCCGACTCCTACTACTTTTGTAACTCATTTAAACAAAGCAATTTTTAAAGCTGAGTTACAGGAAAGAGAGAATTTTGAGAAAGAATTCTCCCACGAAACCCCAACATTTAAACCCTTGAAAACATTATTTCATCCACAAATCATCCGAAATCAGGCAAGAAACCCAAAATTCCCAACCAAAACCATCCAAGTCAACGTAATGCATACATGCATGCTAAAATCTACATTTCCACAATCAAAGAGCAAATGCAAGCTACATTCTTCCAAAATGAAGTGATATATATATATATATATATATATATATATATATATATAAAGAAATCCCAACTTCAACCTTGATTACAAAATTAAAAAAAAAAAAAAAAAAATAGTTCTCAAACAGATCCTCCAAACCAGAGAGAGAGAGAGAGAGAGAGAGAGAGAGAGAGAGAGAGAGAGAGAGAGAGAGAGAGAGAGAGAGAGAGAGAGAGAGAGAGAGAGAGAACAATTCTTCAAGAAAATCACCGAAAATTAGAAAAGTAGTTCTTCGACCAACCATTCCACTACATTCGGTCAAAAACCTCCATTTCCACGAACCTTCAAACCATTTAAAAACCTCAATTCAGAAAAAAAAAAAAAAAAAAAAAAAAATGTCCAAGAAACCCTAATTCCCAACCAATATCACAAAAAGAAGAGTTCTCCACACGATCACTCCAAAATTCCAGCCCAAATCTTCCAATTCCGGAACAAAACAGGCAAGGAACACACCCTCGACCAGATCGATCTACCCATCCACCCAAAAAAAAAAAAAAATCTCAACAAGAAACAACTAGAAACCAGAAAGAAGATGAAAGAACAGGAAAAAGAAAACCAAATCCAACGAAACCTAGCTTAAAATCATGCCAATGAAGAGGAGAAATTAGATAGAAGACTCTCGAAGAGCGGCAAAGAGACGTACCTTGAATATCGGTCGAAGAAGCTGGCGTAGGGAGAGAGAAGAAGACGAGATCGCATGGAATTCGGAGGAGATGAAGGTTCGGTGCTCTGCCCTTTGTTTTGAACTCTACGCAAAACCAGAGGAGGTTAGAACTTACAAGAACTCTACACAAAACCGTGAATCGCGAGATCTGGAGCCCGATTCGAGATCCATTGCTCGAAACCCTATACCTAGCCACTCCACCCGGGATATCAAGAGTGTTTTCACCCAGGAAGATCAACGGCTCCGATTTGTAGAAATCTAAAAATATCCGGAAGGAAATTAACAGAGATCTCGAAATTGCGTTCGATGCTCTAGAATTCCGGCCATTGATGACCGGGAGAGAGAGAGAGAGAGAGAGAGAGAGAGAGAGAGAGAGAGAGAGAGAGAGAGAGAGAGAGAAGAGGAGTGAGAGCATGTAAAGAAGGAAACGTCGCAGGGTAAAAGACCGGGGTGTAAAAGCCGGAAACGTGAGAACGATTTTTCCGAGGTTGTTTAATTCTAGAACGGCTTAAGCCGTTCAAGCCGTTCCAGAACCAAAAACACATTTCGTTCCAATTAAGTAATTTTGGTGTAGTGAGGATGCAGACCATTCCCAATCAAATTAATAAATGTTGGGGTCGTTTGAACAATGTAATCTCCCTTCCTTCCTCATAACCTTGCACGAACACCCGCCACGAGCTATTAGTCAATCATTCTACATCAGCAGTAGTACATTCCTCACCTATTACAATATAGGTAACAATCCGCATGCAAAGTCAAAATCAGACCTGTCCAACGATCGAGATCATCCTCGATGGGTCCCAGATCAAAATTGCCCCGATCAGGAACTACGCCATAAATGCAAAATAATCCCCACACATCTGCAAGAGTATCCTCTAGCAGTCCAACAGTTAATATCATCAATAGTGGGTCACACGACAAGATTGCTTTGACAGGAAGTTACGCGAATCCAATCGAGGCAAAGTCCACGCCTGAGCAAGCATGGGAAGGTCCTCTTTCAATTCAATGGCCCAAATCATCTAAGAGGACCGCGAGGGAAGAAGTTATGGTCCACTTTATAAATGTGCATAAGTGATGCAACAAGAGAGGAAAAGAGAATGAAAAATTAAGATCGGGATCGTCTAACAGCCGATATCATCCAGTGTGCCTCACGACAAGATCACTTCGATTGGAAGCTATGGGAGTCCGATCGAGATGAATCAGCATTCCGGCATGCACAAGTCCTTTTTCACGTTAATAGTCCGGATTACTCAAGTAGGCCGCAGATAATCACGCCAAGGCCCATTTTCAAAATGGACAACCATGCAGCAAAAAACTCAAAATTTTACATCTTTACCTTCCTCGAGTGATGAAGAATTCAAATCTAGCAATGAAAACATGAAATCACGACCACAAAATAAGGTAAAAAAATGTCGCTTCAATGCTTTACGCTTTGATAGAAATTGGATTGGGCACAGAGTTACTCAGTACGCTTTTATGGTACTGAGTAAACTCAGTTGGGCCCATCTTGAATGTATGTGGTCTATCTACACCATCCATCCGTTTTTCCATCTAATTTAAGTAGTTGAGCCCATAATTGAAGTCTATCCAAAGATCAAGTAGATTATACCACATGAAGGATAATGAATTCCACCGTTGAAACCTTTCTAGGCCCTACAGTGATGTTTATTTGTCATCCAACCTATTCATAACATCATAAGGACATGGATGAAGGCAAACCACAAATATAAGCTTGATCCAAAACTTTTGTGGCCCTCAAGAAATTTTCAACGGTAGACTTTCAATTCAACACTTTCCTGTGGTGTTGCCGATTTAAACATTATATATGCTTCATTTTTTTTCTTCAAGCCCTAAAATTATCTGGTAAAATGGATAGATGGAGCGGATCAGATACATAAATCATGGTGGACCTCACAAAGTTTATTCAGTATGCTAAGAGTAGTGAGTTACTACGCGATCTGCTTCCGCTGTGATATCAAATAATTCCTGCTATATAGTCATTACAAGGTACTATGGTGTACGGACCACCCTGCGATACATTACCCCTTCTCTTCATTAGCTATTGTGGTGCACGGTTCGCCCCGCCACGGGTAATCTCCATGGCATTGATCATGGCACACGGCTTTGCCCAACCATGATTAAAGACTCGGGACAATGCCACACAACCTGACTTAACCACACGATCCATAGGTCAAGTGGTAGACTAAGTGAATGATACCTTGTTTCAACGCTGAAGTCTTGGTATCGATTCCGAGGGGTTGGCTAACAGTGAAGTGTGAACTGACAGTGAGTGTACTAACAAGATAACACAAAAGAAAAAAAAAAAGAAATGCAAAAAAAAAAAAAAAAAAAAAAACTCGCTTAACCATGGATAAACCCAATTCACAAGTGTTGAGGCACACGACCTCGCTTAACTGAAGGTAATCCCTACCTCCTCTTAGGCACTGTGGGGTACGACATTGCCTCTCAAAGATAATTAAGCCCTACCTACTCCTAGGCGCTGAGGGGCACGACATTGCCTCTCAAAGATAATTAAGCCCTACCTACTCCTAGGCACTGTGGGGTACGACATTGCCTCTCAAAGATAATTAAGCCCTACCTAAATTTACAGGCACTATTGCACATGTCACAACCTAACCACAACATAAGCCCTTATAGTGACAGGTACTGTGGCACACAACCCTGCTTAACCATAGGCAATTCTTACTATAGAATCACATAAGATTCTAGCCTACTACACACTGTGATGCAAGTCCTAGCCACTCTTGTATGGCAAGTAACTAAAAGACTCCCAAGCCCTCTCATATGTGTCACCTTTAATCTCACCTATGGATCCGACAAAGCTCCATCCATCATGGTTGCATTGAGATTCAACCACAGAGTCATCTCCATTTAGGGCCAACGAGCAAGTTGACTCCTGCTCCAATTACTTACGAGCAAGTAAACCGTGTTTTACTAACACCACTCCAAAGCCCAGTATGAGTGGGTAAATAGCTGGGGCATCTTAATAAAATCTTTGAAAAGAAAACACATAATAAATATTACAATCTATATATTGTTGTATTTGATGTCTTAAATCAAATTAGATACAGGGCCCGTCGATGTTATCGACAGACTATTCGATGTCACCTTCGATCGCATCGAACAGTGATTGATCCCATTGAACAGTGCTCGATTCTTCCGTTGGTCATTGGACTATCAGGGAGTTTTTTTGATGACATCAAAGATAAGTTTCGATGCCATCGAACATAACTCGATGCAATCGAGGATTTTTGAAAAATCATGTCTTGTCTCTGGACAGTTGAGGTGTTATTTTGATGCCATCAATGTGGCTTTGATGCCATCAAAGGATTAGTTTCGATGACATCAAAAATTGTTGGATGCCATCGACAATTTCTGTGAAATTTTACGTAGAGTTGCGATTTTGCGGGATTTGTTTCCGATTTTGCTTGAGATCCTTCTATAGGCTATATATATATGGGTGTAAGAGGGATTGAGAGGTATTATTACGGCTTCTAATTCGTCTAAGGGTTTTAAAGGGTGAGATTCGAGGTTGTTCGAATCGGGTAAGCTCTCTCTCTCTCACTTTTTGTAATTTCTTCTTACATAGTGATCATCTATCGCTTTGTACTGTGATTTTTTCCCGCAAGGGTTTTTCAATGTTAAATCGCTATGTTCTTATTGTGCTTGATTTGTGAGATGGATTACTCCTCTTGATTATACTCTGTGTGCTTTCGCAGTCCCCCAACAAGTGGTATCAGAGCTAACGTTGGGGAGTGGACTTGAATATGTAAGGTGAAGTATTAATGACTGAAAATCCGAAGTATGACATTGAGAAGTATTTAGGAAAAAATAACTTTGAGTTATGGAAGATTAAGATGATTAGTCTATTAACTTAGCAAGGGCTAGATGAGGCTTTTGAGGAGTGACGTGAGTCTATGAATGATGATGATTGGAAGACTGGATAAGAAAGCTAAATCCTCAATCTGATTATGTCTAACGGATGAGGTTCTCTACAACGTCATAAGGGAGAAAACCGCAGTGGAGCTGTGGATGAAATTAGAGGACATTTATGCTAAAAAGTTCCTAGAAAATCACCTAAACTTGAAGTTGCGGTTATTCAACTTTAGGATGGTAGAGGGTGGAGATGTGGAGGCCCACATTAGTAATTTTAACAAGTTGATTTGCAAGCTGCTAGACATGGAAGAAGTGGTCAAAGATGAAGATCAGGCATGTATTTTGCTGAATTCTCTACCGACATCGTATGAGTCTTTCAGGGACTCTCTGTGTAATGGTAATACATCCCTGAGTGTGGACACCGTTATCTCAGCCCTTCAAGGAAAGACCATGAGAATGAAAAATGGTAGTATGGGGGCTTCTTCTAATGCATTGTTTATGAGAGGCAGGAATACTAAGTGAAATACATGATCTTTTCGGTTGAGATTCAAATCCAATGGCAAGGGCAAGGGCGAGTTGAAGTGTTAGAACTGTGGGATGACTGAGAACATGAAGAAGGATTGTATAAATCCTAAAGCGAATAAAGAAAACTCAGAGGCTTCTTCCAGGGAAGCCAACATGCCACATCTGATAAGGAGATAAGCGGAGGTGATGTGTTATTAGTTTCTATGATCGGACACTTGTACGATAATCATAGAGATGAGTGGATCCTTGACATAGGAGCTTCATATCAAATGACTCCTCATCGGAGTTGGTTCACCAATTATAGGGAGCACGATGGTGGACATGTGTTTATGAGCAATGACAATGCCTGTAACATTGTGGTTATTGGTACGCTGCACATCAATATGTTTGATGGGATGGAGCGTACCTTGATTAAGGTCAGGCATGTTCTTGGCATGAAGAATAACTTGGTTTCTCTAGGTGCACTCGAGGTAATAGGGTGCAAGTTCATCTGTGTTAATGGTGTCATTAAACTATCAAAGGGGGTACTCATGGTTATGATAGCGCAGAGGCACAATAACCTTTATAGGTTGAGCAAGAGCACTTAAATAGGTGGAACGACAATGGCTGTTGTGGACTCTACATCTGCACATATGTGGCATGCTTGTCTGGGTCACATAAGTAAGCGCGGCATGAAGGTATTTTTTGATCATTGTTTAATTCCAATTTTTAAGAATTCAAATTTAAATATATTCGAGCATTGCATATATGGTAAACAATCTAGGCAATCCTTTAAGACTAGTAAACATGTGTAACGTCTCAGATTTTTGCCAACTGGAAATTTGACATCCTTGGCCGTTACCTTTGATTTCTTGACTTGAGTGCATATCCATGTGTGTATTTGCATGTGTTTAGGACCAAAAGGAGTGACCTTGGATCCACCAAAACCACCCGACCGAGTGATTTATTTCAGATGCCTTCGAAACCTCTGTCATGTGGACCGTGTCGTCGCTGCGGTCGCCACGACGAAAACTGTGCGTAATCTGACGCTCCGTTAGTAAGATACAACCCAACGAATCCACGGCCAAAATTACGTATCTTGTAACATCAACAACAGTTATTGTGTTAGGCCCATTGGACTTGGGCCCATGTGGGCCTAAAGTCCAATTTCTAGAACATAGAAATTATCACAAAATTGGACAATTACTACATGACCAAAGAATGAACTAGCATATATAAGAAAATTGTAACGCCCTGAAAATCGGGGGTCGAGTAGCAACTCAACACCCGAGTTCTAAAACATCACTTATGCACATAAATGCTTATGATTGAATGTTGTTTGTGTTAGTGCAATAATCATGAGTGAGATTATACCAAAACAGTAATTCATACTCCAGATCAAGTTATAAAACACAAGCGGAAGACTGAAAGATGTATATAAAGACAGAAATGTCACAATCGGTCTCCAAAGAATGGACACCTTACTGAGTCACCATATACATATATTTGTTTCAAAAATCAAAATACCAAAAATGGTACAACTATAATGGTACACCCTGTAGCCCCGTCATCTGAATGGCCTAAGCGTAGCCTTCAGAGAACTGCATGTAGGAGAACTCATCCTGATCATCATAGTAATCAGGCTCAGCCTCCTGTGTCTCGTCAATACCTGCATCTAAGACAGAGTCTGGTGGGTGTCCAGAACACCGTCCCGTAACGTGGGAGTGAGTAGCTAACTCAGTGGAACAATAAAGCACAGGTTAACATGTTATCAACTCAGTCAAGCAGTAATGATAAAGTAGTACAATCAAATACTCCTAAATACTCTTATTAATACAAGTATGAAATGCAGTCATGATGCATGCCCCTCGCCAATGCTCCCTCATGCGACAACATCTTACGTCCGCGGCATGCGTTCATCCCTCAGTGCTCCACATCTTCCAGGCACATGCAGTGCTATGTTATGAACATGATTACCGAGTTATTATTAGTCCTTTTCATACAGCAGTATTGGAAAACTAAGGTACTTTCCTTATATCATTCCTAAACAATGATCCATTCTAGGGTCGTCGGTCCTAGATAATCTCATACAATGATACAGTTCTAGGTCGTTGTAAAGGGCTGCCAGGGCTATTACATGCACTCTTTGCACCGCTCCCCCATCACCTTATCAATACAGGCCTAGTTATACTCTGTTTACTATGGGAAGGCTCGTCGCCTCTCCGCAGATTCAGAGTATGCTCAAGGTCACTACAAAGGGCTCGTCACCAATCAGTGTAGGCCAACAGCTCGAATACAGTGTCCCATACCACCGTATTCGGCTCACGAGTCTGGGTTGCTCACTGGTCACTACGGGGAGGCTCGTGGCCCCAGCGTAGGCCGACAGCTTGACCACGGTGCCTCATACCACCATGCCCGGCTCATGAGTCTTAGCAGATCGAGGTATTAAGGTTAACGGGGTTACACTGGTAAGTTTAGTACCTTAGGTTCAAGCAGTAGTGTCCAAACATGGTGAACATACATTAGACAGATCGGGTTACTTGATGAGCTCGACTAGCACGAGCGCACAACCAGCTGAATGACATGAAGTGCATAAGCACTTCGCGTGGCCTAACCACTGTCGCCAACTGAAGTACGACTCGGGTTCGTCAAACACCATGGCGAAATGAATATCAGCCACGACTTCGAGCCTGTTACCGATTGTCTGGACTATCACATAGCCCCAATCACATTCAAGTTGTAACCAGAAAGCATGTATAATAGTCAAAGCAGAATTAACAAAGTAATTCAAACATGTTAACAAGCATGTTATAAAGCACAATACAAACAAGAAATACAACATATACATTTCATGAGTAAGCGGTTAACTTAAACAACGTACATGAAGGAAATCATACACATCACTAAGGTAGTTGAGAATTCTATCTCAAAACCTACCTAAAGCACAATCATTTAAGTACTCACTCTTACAAACATTTTCACAAACACTTAGTATACACTCTTTTAACATACATAGCGTATACTAGCAAAAACATGTATTAGGACGAATCCTTTCGCCGAGTAAGTATTATACATATATATATATATATATATATAGCATGTTCATACAGTAATTAATCATGGCTAACATACTTTCAAAATTTGTACGTATACGGTATTTTCTACAAATATACAGAATACACAATATACCATAATTTGCATACGCAACTGAAACGCAAAACGAACATCACATTATGCATCTACAATAACACCTAGATCATGAATCTATCATTATCTGACATTGAAAGCATTGAAAGCCATAACCTATATGTCTAAAGTCCACACCTTACGCCGTAAAAACGAGTAACGGACTCAGTTTAACACCAAGTCTTAATCACTGGCAGAACGACAACCTAAGACACGAAATAGGTTAGCTACTACATCACTTACACTCATTAGATCTCTAGAACTGATTAGGGTTAGGATTTCGTACCTGAAAATGGAATCAAAATCACCGAAAAAGCGATACTGTTGTGGTGGATAAACACGGAGAACAACAGGGATTGATTTCCCAGAATAACTCTAACTTCTCTCTCACTTTCTCTCTCTTTCTTCTCTTCTCTCTCCTAGGGTTTTCTCAAATTCGTATGGTGAGAATGAGAGAGGGTTTAAGGTCCTTATATAGGCTTAAAACACTCCAAATTAGACCCAGGGTCAAGGTATACTTAGGTTATGTCCAAAGCGGGTCTATTCCATCTTAACGGAGCATTTCTGGAGCCCCCCCTTGAGCCAAAGGTCGGACTTAAGCTCACTGACTATGGATCTAGGTCGAGTTAAGTTTTCATTCCAATCAGGTTCCCAGATCACACGTGGCGGACCAGTTTCAGTTCAACGGTCACAGAAACTCGATCAGGGTTACAAGTACGTGGACATGTGTATGAAATTTTCCCTGATTCGAGGGTGTATTTGGGTTAGATTCTGACGGTCTGATTGCTTATATTTGGGCCGCAAATGACAAGTCTCAGATTACTTAATTTAGATTTAATTTCTAAAGAAAATCACGTCTTCTCACACTCTTCATTCGGGCTCAAGCGAATAGCCCCGGAATACTATCTGGTTTTGACTTCCGAGCTAGCTGTCAAGCCCAGCAAGGCGGTCCTAATTCTATAACCTCGTATCATTTGAACTTTCGATGTGCGGTCCAGATCTGATACAGAGATGCAATGTGCTCCCGAGAGCAGTCAGGTAATGAGTTTGATCCTAGATTTTAGGGTAACATAGCGTCAATGATTCTACAAGTTTTGGGTTTTGCAGATTGTATTTAAAGTGATTCAAGCAGATTTTATGGCTAATCTAATTTAACACTTAGTTAACTTTGTCTAATTTCTAAAGGATTTGATCCTAAGTGATTTCTGCCTGAGGTGGTACTCGAGTCATTGTACAAAATTTTTCGAGTCGTTACAATCTACCCCCCTTAATGAAAAATTTTGTCCTCAAAATTAGTACCTTTTCGTACTCCTCGAGAAGCTGAGGGTAGTTCTTTCGGATCTCGGATTCAGTCTCCTAGGTAGCTTCCTCCTCTGTATGATGTGTCCACAGTACCTTCACGAGTGGAATCACCTTACTGCGCAACACCTGCTCCTTCCTGTCTAGGTACGCATCGAACGCAGTACATATGTAGCATCATCACTCAACTGCACCTGCTCCCAATGGATGATGTGAGAAGGATCAGGGATGTATTTCTTCAGCATAGATACATGAAATACGTTGTACACGCCCGTGAGTGGTGTAAGCAAAGCGAGACGATATGCCACCGCTCCCACTCGATCAAGTATCAGAAATGGGCCAATGAACTGCGGCGTAAGCTTCCCCTTCTTCCCAAACCGAAGGACTCCCTTCATAGGGGAAACTCTGAGGAATATGTGATCTCCAACCTCAAACTCAAGTGGTCGCCGCCTCGTATCGGCATAACTCTTCTGTCTGCTTTGTGCTGTAAGAAGTCGATACCTGATAATATCGATCTTCTCCGAGGTCGCCTGTACTAATTCCAGGCCAATCAAACTGCGCTCGCCAACCTCTGCCCAACAATGCGGTGCTCTGCAAGGGCGCCCATACAAGGCCCCGTAAGGAGCTATGCTAATACTCGCCTGAAAACTGTTGTTGTAGGCGAACTCTGCGTATGGGAGGCAGTCATCCCAACTGTCCTTGAAGTCCGAAACACAAGCCCGCAGCATATCTTCTAAAATCTGATTCACCCACTCTGTCTGCCCGTCGGTCTGAGGGTGAAACACGGTACTGAACTTCAACTTCACACCCATCGCTTCCTGAATACGAGTCCAGAATATAGACGTGAATCGCGTGTTGCGGTTCGACACAATCTCGAAGGGAACTCCATGCAGACGCACTATTTCTTTGATGTACAACCTAGCCAAGTCGTCTGTAGAGTTCGTCACTCTGATAGGGAGAAAATGAGCTGATTTGGTCAATCGATCCACGATCACCCAAATAGAGTCAAACCCTTTCTCGTCTTTGGCAGCCCCGAGATGAAGTCCATAGAGATGAAGTCCCACTTCCATTCAGCTATAGGCATGGGCTGAAGGAGTCCAGGAGGTCGGCAATGCTCGGCCTTGACCTGCTGACATGTGAGACAACGGGAAACATATTCTGCGATATGGACCTTCATATTGTCCCACCAATACGACCTCTTCATATCCTGATACATCTTCGTGCTACCAGGATGCATCGCAATCTTTGAACTGTGAGCTGTCTCGAGAAGCTCCTGTCTCAAGTTCTGAATATCTCGGACGCATAGGCGGCCACCGTATCGTAGGCCCCCATCTGTGCCAACTCTCTACTCGGAGTCCACGACATCGCTAGCTTGCTCTCGAAGCTTAGACAACCGTTCATCGCCCTTTTGGGCCTCGATAATCCGATCATCAATAAGTGGCCGCACCCGAACATGTGTGACACACTCGAATGACTCCTCCACTGTGAGTTTCTGTTCGAAGTCCCGTACGAACTTCGACATGTCTCACTCTGCTATCATTAGCGGAGCAGCAAATGCTATAGCCTTCTTGCGACTCAATGTGTTTGCCACAAGGTTGGCCTTATCAGGATGGTAGGAAACCTCGAACTTGAAGTCCTTCAAGGTCTCCATCCATCGGCGCTGCCTCATATTCAAGTCCCGCTGAGTGAATATATACTTAAGGCTCTTGTGGTCGCAGAAAAGCTTAAACTCCTCTCCCTAGAGGTAATGTGTCTAGAGCTTCAATGCGAATATGACCGCTGCTAACTCAAGGTTGTGCGTAGGGTAATTCTACTCATGCTTCTTTAATTGTCTCGAGGCATACGCAATCACCCTGTCCTTCTGCATAAGGACACAACCCAAATCAACGCGAGACGCGTCAGTATATATAATGTACTTAACCCCTTGCTCTGACAATACTAGCACAGGGGTGGACGTCAGTCTGTCCTTCAGCTCCTGAAAAGATGCTTCCGCCTTCTCATTCCAAGCGAACTTCAGATCCTTCAGTGTCAACTGAGACAACGGTCTGGCTATCTTCGAGAAGTCCCGGATGAATCGTCGGTAATAACCTACCAGGCCCAGAAACTCCTCACCTCAGTAACTGAACCAGGCTGCTTCTAGTCTTGAACTGCGGCTACCTTAGCCAAGTCCACTGCTATCCCTTCCTTGGACACCACATGTCCCACGAACTTGACTTCCTCCTGCTAGAAGTTGCATTTCTTATACTGCACGAACAACTGGTTCTTCCTCAGAGTATCAAGGACTGCCTGTAAGTGTTCCTCGTTTTCTTCCCGACTCGTAGAGTATACCAGGATGTTGTCGATAAACATGATGATGAATCGGTATAGGAATGGCCGAAATACCTAGTTCATCAAGTCTATGAACAGGCTGGTGCGTTCGTAAGACCGAACGATATCACAAGGAACTCGTAATGCCCAAAACTGGTCCTAAAAGCCGTCTTCTGCACGTCTTCATCCCTGATGTGCAACTGATGATGCCCTGACTGTAAATCGATCTTCAAAAAATACTTTGTCCCCTTCAACTGATCAAACAGGTCGTCTATCCTGGGCAAATGATATTTGTTCTTCACGGTCAACTGGTTCAACCTACGGTAATCAATACATAACCGTAGCGACCCGTCTTTCTTCTTGACAAACAACACAAGTGCTCCCCAAGGAGATACACTGGGTCGTATAAAGCCCTTCTCTACCAGTCCACCAATCTGTTTCCTCAATTCCTCCATCTCACATGGAGGCATGCAGTACATCGGTAATGAAATAGGTGTCGCACCAGGCACAAGATCAATGGTGAAGTCGATCTCGCGCCGAGGAGGCAACCTAAGAATCAGTTTAAATACGTCCGCAAAAGCCTGAACTACAGGCGTATCCACAAGCGTCGGAACATTAGTAACCTCCAATGAAGAAGAGAAACACCACAACCGAGAAGCATGACTGACCTGAACAGGGAAAGTAAAAGCTGTGCCCTCTGGTCCGTGGGCTGTAACCATCCTAGTCTCGCAATCGATCTCTGCTCGCATCTTAGTGAGCTAGTCCATATCGAAAATAACGTCGTAATGGAATAGGGGGACGACGATCAGGTTGATTAATATCGTTCTGCCACCCAAGTTTATCAGGCAGTCCTCACACATACTAGTAACATAGAGAAAGTCCCTGTGGCAGTGATGACCCTCACTCCTCTCATAGGAGCAGTATCCAAACCCAATCGCTTGACTGCCGTGCATGAGATCATAGAAGTAGTGGACCCTGTGTCCACCAGCAAGAAGACAGGAATACCTTGGACGTGTGCAGTGACCTCGAAGGCCTTAGGCGCTAAAGGTGCTGTCTCTGGCTCCTCCGCTGTAAGTGCATGAATGCGTGCCTGCTGAGGTCGGTTAGGCTGAGGCATCATAGGTCACTGTGGCGGCCTAAAATGAGGTGCAGGTGGTCTGAAGGATGGATGTACAGGTGCCGTCCGTAGTGGTAGAGCCGATAAAGCTTGAGGGTGAGGACGATCAATCCTCTGCGGTGGTGCAAACCTGCTGTCTCTCATCCGGGCAAAACAACTCTCTGCAGGGTGACCCAATTTCCCATAGTAAGAACAGGTCACACCTGGACGCCTCATCAGAACTACTGGCGCCGTAATCCTGGGAGGAGAGTCAATACGAGGTCTCTTGTTGAGGAATGACCTGCTCTGGATGTCTGGTTGTGGCCTATGAATCATAGGGCCACGAGAACGTGTCAGTCGCTTAACATCCTACTCTGCCCGCATAGACATATGAACCAACTCGGCATAGGAGGGTATGCTGACACAACACATCTTCGACTGAATATCAGGTCGCAAGCCCTCAGAAAAATATTGTATCTGCATCGCTCATCAGTGAGTATCGTAGGGACGTATCTGCCCAGCTCAGTAAATCGATGCTCGTACTCTGTAACTGTCATGCCTCCCTGCCTGAGGTGCAAGAACTCATTCTCCCTCTCATGTCGGTAGGTCAGAAGGTAATACTTTTCGTGGAAACGAAACTCGAAAGCTGACCAGGTCCATACGTAGCCAATTGCGACTGTCCGTAGGACACCATCCCACCACATACTGGCCTCCTTCTCAAACATAAATATGGCCAACTCAACCTACTCTGACTCGGTGCAATACAGCATCCGTAGCATTTTGGAGATGCGGTCTAGCCAATATTTTGCCTCCTTGAGTCTGTGAGAACCTATAAAAGTAGGAGGCCTCAAGCGCTGGAATCACTCGAGAAGGCCATCAGTACCCAAATGCCCCGTAGGGTATGCAACAGGTGCAGGCGGAGGCACATCCCCAGCCTGAGCAGAAGGCTCCGCAGTCTCAGCAGGACATGTAGATGGTGAAGGTGGAGTCGTACTCCCACCCTGAGATAAGGCCCCTGCAATGGTGGTCAAGAGCTGTTGCTGCTGCTGCTGCATCAACATCATCATCTGCTCAAACCTGTCAGTAGGTGGAGCAGGTTGAGGTGCGTACTGCGTCGAGGAAGACGCACGGTTCTGCTCACGAACTGGTGGTGTATAAGGTGGTAGTCCAGCTGTAGGACCAGTGGAAGGCTGAGACGCAGGCATAGTCTCATGATCCGGGCCCAAACCAGGGTCCATACGACCATCTTTGTGGGAAGGAGCCTGATCCATCGTATCAGTGAGTGCGAGGTGTGCCTTGCTCCGCGTATATTTCCGTGGCATGCCCTATACAACATAGGGTACAACGCATGTAAGATGAAGCATAACAACACAATACACAATCACTTAAGTATTCCACACACTTCATAGCAAAAGAGGCTACATGCATTTCATTTACCAAAATTGTCACAATACATGGAATACAGAGTTACATGAATCATGATAGAAGATGCATGAGAGCTAATACAACTAAAGCCTCAAACATCTAAAACATTCTACCAACTACTACACCCATCAACATGAAAACATAAGCATCCTAAGGCGGTAACCAAAACAAACCACAAGATAAAAGTATGGATGACTAGGCATCCGAGTCTGGCGATGGAGAAGGGGCACCCTTATCCTTCAGGCAACACATGATAGTTTTCAACGCGCGAGTTACTTTCTTGAACTTGTGTTTCACAAGGCCCCAAAGATTCATGACATCTTATCGCAGGACAGCCTGACCCTGTCGTAGCTTAGCATGATCCTCCTCCAGTCGAGCTATATGAGCATCCCAAGCAGCCCGATCAGTGCCTTATACCGGTGCCGTAGGAGGGGAGCTCTCCTCTGTATCTTGGGCCTCCTCTTCCTCTTCTTCCTGTTCCTCCTCTTCTATCTCAGCTCCAACCTCTTCCTCACTCTCTTCTTCCTTGCTCTCTGTCTCATCATCGCTCTCCTCAAGTCAAGCTCGGCGTTGCCGTGCCCCGATATTCATCTGATTGAGGGTAGTCTCGTCGATGTGATGAACCAGCACCGGCATCTCCGCTCCAAGACTGTAGCCAACTAATGTGTAATCTTACATATGAGTCGGCCGAAGGGGAGTGAATCAGTCCTTCTAGCGGAGCGTGCAGTCTTAATTATTTGTTGCAACACGAACGTAGGCATGCACAGGTTCACTCTCTGCCCCACTTGATACAAGAAATCTACCATGAGGCGCGTACACTCACTGCGATTGCTCCACCTGGGGTAAACATTGAACATGAAGATGTGATGGATCAAGCGGAAGTCGTTAAACATATCGGTCGCTAGAAGACTTCTGTTCGTCTGCCACTCGACCAGTTGGCCACCACAAAGGAAATGTGTGCGACGATCCCTTTCACGTACAGTCCTCAGATTCAGCTCGCTAGCATGCACCTCGCCAAGGGACACATTCAGAAGCCGGGATATCAATCTGACATCAACTGTGGCCAACCGATCCCTTCCACATGGGATCTGGAACTACAAGGGATCGAGCGTAGGCTCATGAATGTTGGCATAGAAAGCTCGGAAAGAGCTCGCATTGGCGCAATACCTGCCATCAAATAGTGGGCCCCAACGGGCTTCTTCCAGGAACTCGAACAATAGATACTCTCCAAAGAGTCGCCCATCCAACTGAGCTTCAAAGAGGACCCTACGGCCCTTATACACTCCATGGGGCAGCTCTGCCAACAGAGCCCTTTCAACAGGAATCCGAGGATCAAGATCCCGCTTCATCCGAAACTCCTGAGCGATGCTTGTACTAGTGGCGGTGCCTCTCAGCCTCCTTGAACGCGTAGGGCAGCTAGGCCCAGCTTCATCCGTGACCCCCTTTCTCTTTCCCATAAGAGAAAGGACGATGAAAATCGAGAAAATGGCCAAAATGAACTCAAAGAAGGCCATAAAAAATGAGAATAAGGGGAAATGGGGGATGGAGTTTTGGTTCTCCATGAGTTTGAGTCTCAACAGGGGTTGTAAAGGCCCAAATGACAAGGTTTGAAGAAAGGAAATGAAGAGATGGGATGAGTTGAGAGTTTACATGATTTTGAGCTTCAAATGAGGGGGTGTAGGAGCTCAAATGAGAGAAAATGGAAAGGGTAGAGGGTAGGTGTTGCTGTAAACGATGGAGGGGTGTGGGTTTTAATAGAAAATGGCGAAATAGGCAATTGGAGGGGAGGTTTGAGAGAGAAAACCGAATGTTTGAAGGAAAGGGAGAGCTTGGAGGGGGGTTTTGTGAAGGAGGTATGCGTTTGGGGAGGCTTTAAGCCACGACCCATATATCAGGGGGTCACCCTAGACCCCAAAGACCATCGGCCTGACCGGCCCACCTGGGCCAGCCCGTTAACCGGTGAGGCCTTGCCAACTCGGCGAGGTCCTCGCCACTCCCTGGAGTAACCGGCAATGCCTTACCATTTGGACAAGGTCCTCGTGCCCCCTAGGCCCAAAAATGATGTGGGGTCCACCCTGGGTCCCTCTGAATTTGCGTGGGTAGGCCCCCGACCCTGTTTTGAGTCGTTTCGGGTGGTTTTGGGATGTTTCTGATACATACCTATATGTATCGATTTCTAACAGCTGGAATGGGGTGAATTGTGATCTAAACCCATCGTTTGACGGTCTAAAAGTGTTTTGGGGTCGACTCGTGCGATCACGGTTGAGTACAGACTCAAACAAAACGACCGATTTTAGTGAACTTTGCCAATTGGCGAAATCGGGATACCTAGGACTGTTTTCTATATTTTCTCGCACCCTCCTATGTCGAAATACGTCAGCGTACGTCGTGTGACCATAACCCAGGTCCGGTTTAATCCAAATCATGCTCTGATACCAACTTATAATGCCCTGAAAATCGGGGGTCGAGTAGCAACTTAACACCCGAGTTCCAAAACATCACTTATGCAACATAAATGCTTATGATTGAATGTTGTCTGTGTTAGTGTAATAATCATGAGTGGGATTATACCAAAACAGTAATTCATACTCCAGATCAAGTTATAAAACACAAGCGGAAGACTAAAAGATGTATATAGATGTATATAAAGCCAGAAATGTCACAATCGGTCTCCAGAGTATGAATACCTTACTGAGTCACCATATACATGTATTTGTTTCAAAAATCAAAATGCCAAAAATGGTACAACTATAAGGTACACCATGTAGCCCCGTCATCTGAATGGCCTAAGCGTAGCCTTCAGAGAACTGCATGTAGGAGAACTCATCCTGATCATCATAGTAATCAGGCTCAGCCTCCTGCGTCTCGTCAATACCTGCATCTAAGACAGAGTTTAGTGGGTGTCTAGAACATCCTCTCGTAATGTGGGAGTGAGTAATTAACTCAGTGGAACAATAAAGCACAGGTTAACATGTTATCAATTCAGTCAAGTAGTAATGATAAAGCAGTACAATCAAATACTCCTAAATACTCTTATTAATGCAAGTATGGAATGCAGTCATGATGCATGCCCTCGCCAATGCTCCCTCGTGCGACAACATCTTACGTCCGCGGCATGCGTTCATCCCTCAGTGCTCCACATCTTCCAGGCACATGCAGTGCTATGTTATGAGCATGATTACCGAGTTATTATTAGTCCTTTTCATACAGCAGTATTGGAAAACTAAGGTACCTTCCTTATATCATTCCCAAACAATGATCCATTCTAGGGTCGTCAGTCCTAGATAATCTCATACGATGATACGGTTCTAGGTCGCTGTAAAGGGCTGCCAGGGCTGTTACACGCACTCGTTGCACCGCTCCCCCATCACCTTATCAATACAGGCCTAGTTATATTCTGTTTACTACGGGAAGGCTCGTCGCCTCTCCGCAGATTTAGAGTATGCTCGAGGTCACTGCAAAGGGCTCGTCACCAATCAGTGTAGGCCGACAGTTCAAATACAGTGTCCCATACTACCGTATTCGGCTCACGAGTCTGGGTTGCTCACTGGTCACTACGGGGAGGCTCGTGGCCCCAGTGTAGGCCGACAGCTTGACCACGGTGTCCCATACCACCATGCCTGGCTCATGAGTCTTAGCGGATCGAGGTACCAAGGTTAACGGGGTTACACTGGTAAGTTTAGTACCTTAGGTTCAAGCAGTAGCGTCCAAACATGGTGAACATACATTATATAGATTGGGTTACTTGATGAGCTTGACTAGCACAAGCGTATAACCAACTGAACGACATGAAGTACATAAGCACTTCGCGTGGCCTAACTACTGTCGCCAACCGAAGTACGACTCGGGTTCGTCAAACACATCCTACATTGCGAAATAAATCTCAGCCATGACTTCGAGCCTATTACTGATTGTCTGGACTATCACATAGCCCCAATCACATTCAAGTCGTAACCAGAAAGTGTGTATAATAGTCAAAGCAGAATTAATAAAGTAATTCAAACATGTTAACAAGCATGTTATAAAGCACAATACAAACAGGAAATACAACATATACATTTCATGAGTAAGTGGTTAACTTAAACAACGTACATGAAGGAAATCATACACATCACTAAGGTAGTTGAGAATTCTATCTCAAAACCTACCTAAAGCACAATCATTTAAGTACTCACTCTTACAAACATTTTCACAAACACTTAGGATACACTCTTTTAACATACATATCGTATACTAGCAAAAACATGTATTAGGACGAATCCTTTCACTGAGTAAGTATTATACATATATATAGCATGTTCATACAGTAATTAATCATGGCTAACATACTTTCAAAATTTGTACGTATACAGTATTTTCTACAAATATACAGAATATACAATATACCATAATTTGCATACGCAACTGAAACGTAAAACAAACATCGCATTATGCATCTAAAATAACACTCAGATCATGAATCTATCATTATCTGACATTGAAAGTGTTGAAAACCATAACCTATATGTCTAAAGTCCACACCTTACGCTGTAGAAACGAGTAACAAACTCAGTTTAACACCAAGTCTTAATCACTGGTAGAACGGCAACCTAAGACACGAAATATGTTAGCTACTTCATCACTTACACTCATCGGATCTCTAGAACTGATTAGGGTTAGGATTCCTTACCTGAAAACGGAATTAGAATCGCCGAAAAAGCGATACTTTTGTGGTGGATAAACACGGAGAGCAGCAGGGATTGATTTTCCAGAATAACTCTAACTTCTCTCTCACTTTCTCTCTCTTTCTTCTCTTCTCTCTCCTAGGGTTTTCTCAAATTCGTATGGTGAGAATGAGAGAGGGTTTAAGGTCCTTATATAGGCCTAAAACACTCCAAATTAGACCCAGGGTCAAGGTATACTTAGGTTATGTCCAAAGTGGGTCTGTTCCGTCTCAACGGAGCACTTCTGGAGCCCCCCTTGAGCCAAAGGTCGGACTTAAGCTCATTGACTATGGATCTAGGTCAAGTTAAGTTTTCGTTCCAATCGAGTTCCCAGATCACACGTGGTGGACCAGTTTCAGTTCAACGGTCACAGAAACTCGATTAGGGTTACAAGTACATGGACATATGTATGAAATTTCCCCTGATCGGAGGGTGTATTTGGGTCAGATTCTGACGGTCTGATTGCTTATATTTGGGCCGCAAATGACAAGTCTCATATTACTTAATTTAGATTTAATTTCTAAAGAAAATCACGTCTTCCCACACTCTTCACTCCGGGCTCAAGCGAATAGCCCCGGAATACTATCTGGTTTTGACTTCCGAGATGGTTGTCAAGCCCAGCAAGGCGGTCCTAATTCTATAATCTCGTATCATTCGGACTTTCGATGTACGGTCCAGATCTGATACAGAGATTCAATGTGCTCCCGAGAGCAGTCGGGTAATGAGTTTGATCCTAGATTTTAGGATAACCTAGCGTCAATGATTCTACAAGTTTTGGGTCTTGCAGATCATATTTAAAGTGATTCAAGCAGATTTCATGGCTAATCTAGTTTAGCACTTAGTTAACTTTGTCTAATTTCTAAAGGATTTGATCCTAAGTGATTTCTGCTTGAGGTGGTACTCGGGCCATTGTATGGAATTTTTTGAGTCGTTACAACAATGTACATGAGACAAAAATGTGTTCTACCCCAAAATTCATCATCAGCCCTCTCCCCATGCCTTAGAAACTAATCATGGCCCCATGTCCACCTCATCCTACATATGCATCCAATGCATGCCTTGTTTTGTGCCACATCACTTCAAACAACCAATTGTAACACTCCACTTCATATCCACCATGCATCGCCTACAACCCACAACCCATATGCATCCATTAGCCAATGCATGCCTATATTTCTTCCACCTTGGTCAATGCATGATTAGCACCATCCACCTCATCCATCCACTACCCATACCATACACCACCTTCCACCTCACTTTTAGCCCCAATAAGACCCCATAAACTTGCCATATCATCTTGCCACCTCAACCCCCAATTCCCTATATGAGAGTAGGAGCTCTCTTGCACTTATTCTTTTCCTATACTTAGAAAAATTCTAAGATTTTTAGAGAGAGTGAGAGATAGTGGGGCCAAGGTATGGCCCATCATCAAGCAAGAGGGAGTGGACCACACATCATCATCAATCCATCCATCCATTTGAGGTGAGTCTACACCTCTCCTTCGATTCCCCTCATCATCCTCTTTCTTCATCTTTTATTTTATTTTGATATGTGTGGGGCCCGTGATGTGGAGTTCTTCTGTGCATGTATTAATGGCTATGGTGGTCAGCATGGTGCCCCACTTCGGTATGGTTCACCATAATGAACATTATATCAATGCCCCTCACATATAATCCTGTTTGCGTATCTGGACAACAACTTTTAAAAATTGTACAAAATCAACCATGATAAGATCAGATTTAAAACTTGGGAATAATATGAACCACAATATGAACTAACTTTGGGCCAAATTTTGTAACCATCGAATGGTCTAATCACCCGTGGAGTTAACTTGGCTGTTGTCCAACAGCACATGCAGGATTCCGATTTGCCAAAAGTGGACACATTTTTACTTACCTTTACATTAGAAATATATGTTCTGTTGGATTTGTAGAAAATCGAAGTAGCTTTCCAACGGTATATAATACGCCTCAATTAGAGTTCGGATGGCTAAGATCTCAGGCTTGTACAAAAAAATATATATGAGGGCTTGTTGTGACTACACATTATATGGGCCAAATCCGTGATTCCAATGGTCAGATGTATTTTATATTTTTTCTTAATATACTTAAGATATTAATAATCATATGTACGGTCCCTATGTTTAGATTCTTTCATAATGGAATTTAGAAAAATCTGGACCGATAGATACTTCAGTAAAAATAAGCCTTGAATTGTTTTTTGTGGTCCGGATGGATCCAAGGCTCTATATGGTTGGAAACCTATATACAACCTAAATGATGTATTCCCAAACCACCCATTGGCTCGAATTTTCCAACAAAGAATCTAATTATAGAGATTTGATCAAGACATTTCATGTGCTACTTGTATATTGTATGTATGTTGTCCATAACATTCATCCTCTTATTGTGAACCCACTTGGTAGTGGGACCACTTTTGATTTATGTACTTTATTAGTTTATTCAATCTGGACAATCATGTGTATTGATGTGTGTTTATTATCTATGCTTCGCTAGCGTGTGGACCCCACTTGCTATTCTATTTATTTCTTCTCCTTTGCACTTTTTTCTGTTTAATGAAAATTTTCTCAAGTACTTAACTGTATTGCATGTAGGCCTCTTTGACACCTTGTGATGGGCCCTAAGCTCTATAGTTTAGGGTCCCATTTTGGGGATGTTTACTTCCTATATCAGTGAGTTGGGATGTCCCGCCTTTTTGTTTGGAATGATCCCTAAGTGTTTGAAAGTTGGGCTCTAAGTTGTGACAGACCCATTGCTGAAAACTGTCTGATTATTTTTGTGTTTTGTACCAACTTTGGGCCTCTATAGTGGACCCCACGCACAAGATATGAGTAGGCCACCACTTGGAACCTTTAAGCTATACTAATGAATAGATAAATTATATTTTACTTGGGCCAAATGAGACCCCACATGATTAGGGAGTGGATCTCAAAATGGGGCAAGGCACAGTTGTGCAGAAAATTAAAATACCTATGTTTGGCCCTATACCAAATATTATGTGTGTACAACTAGTTGGTCCTAGCTCATACTTTTTGAAGTACATATATAGTACTACCAAGTCACCTCATGACACATTGAAAGGTGGTCCCTTGTGATTATGGGATATACTCAAAATCGGGCTAAAACTAATTATGCACCGTGTTTCCTACGCATTTCTTTCAATCACCTAAGTTTGAGTCTTCACCAAAAATTGTATATGCATGATTAAGTAGGGTTACCTTGTGGGTTTTGAATTCCATATATAACTCTACCAAATTCCCTTTTTCCTTTGAAAGTAGTGGACCCCATATAATTGGAGAGTGGATCTCAAATAGGACCGGGCATAGTTGTGTAAAAATCCTGCACAGAAAAATTGAAATGCATATGTTTGGCCTTATGCCAAAACTCATATGCGCAAATCCAGTGAACTGCACTATTTGGATTTTGAAGGCCACATATAGGGGTACCAAAGTAACCTAATGGCATACCAAAAGGTGGCCCCACCTAATCGTGGGACATGCCCAAAAATGGCGAAGGTTCATTTCTGTACAATTTTTCTACACATCTCTCCCAAGCACCCATGTTTGGGCCTTCACAAATACTTGTGCATGCATAATTAATGAGAACTGAATTTTGATTTTTGATGCCTATACATAGAACTATCATATGGATATTTTCTCGTTCGGAAGTGGGCCCCCGAAAGGAAGTAGCCCAACAATAAGAGAGAGGGCACTGACACACTAATCAACGGACCCTAAACCTAGGGCGACACTAAAAATCGATGAACTACTTCTAGGTCCGGACCATTACCCTTAGGTTACCAATTATCAAATTTATACCGCAATTAATGGTTTATGTAGTGAATAGATGAATGCATGGTAGTTAGTGTCGATTTATGATTGTGTAGTACGTAGATGGATGCGTGCTAACCAGTGCTAGTTACTATTGGTTGCGCGTGGATGTATGTGTGCTAATCAGTGCCGATTGATGATTGAGATACTATGTAGATGAATGCTTGCTAACCAGTGCACTTGTATGCCACATGCTTACCACAAATTGTTAGCATAGTGTAATGCCACCTACATGTTTGACAAAATGCCTAATAGAGTCAAATTCTCTAAATTAACATTTACATCCCTCTATGTAGTCACGTTAGTCAATTTATTAGTGTGGTTGACTAACCGAGACTACCAGAATTGTCGGGTGGCTGGCAAACTGCAGATCCACGAGGGTAGCCTCGATTAGGTTGGCCGCCCCAGACTTGTCTGATTGAACCGGGTCGAACACGGATAATCGACAGTAGTCGAACTACACAAGATGCTTGCACCCAATGTCGGTTATGCCAGAGTTTGTCCGAGTCAACCGAATTAGCCTAACAACCGACCAACTGTGTGTGTTCACCATGTATGACACTACGCCAAAATAGTGAATTTGCGACGGACTTTGTCCATTGCAAAAATCGCTTGGTTTAACGACGGATTTAATTCGCCGCTAACGGAAAAGGTCCGTCGCCAAGCCCGTCTTTCTCGAAAATCCAGTCCAAACGTCGTGAAATTTCGCGACGGAACAAAATTCGTCGTTAAAATCTGATTTACGATGGATTTTGGTCTGTCGTAAATTAGTGACAGACTAAATCCGTCGCAAATTTTGATTTTGCGATGAATATTATCAGTTACAAATTCCCGCCCAAAATACCAAATGACGATGCTTTTCAGTTGCTTTTGCGATAGATCATGGTCCGTCATAAAAGGACTTTTTCCTCGAAACATTAGTTGTTTTTCATTTTTTAAAGAATATGGTGGAAGATTAAGTTTTTTTAGTCTAATAATTGTTTTTTAATAGAATTTTGGTGGTTTAATTGTACATATTTGTATCTAAGATTATTTTTGAACAATTGATTGAATGCAAATATATATATATATATATATATATTGCTTTTATACCAAATAAGTGGAATTTTTTTCTTTTTTTTTTAAAAATTTAAAAGTAATATTTAAATGATTTGTAATATCACATGAAAAAGAATATTGAGAAGTTTAGAAAATTTAATAATGTTTGAGAAAAAATTTAGATCTTGAAAAAATAAAAATCTATTTTGCGGGTGAAAAAAAAAGAATATTGAATAAAGTTGATAATTTTGAAAAAAAAAAAGAATTTGATTTTGAGAAAAAAATAATATCCTGAAAAAGAAAATTTAAAAGATTTTTAAAAATGTGAAACTTTTCACAACGTTGAAAAATGGAAATATTTTGAAAAAGAAAATGAGAGTTTGTATTTTGAAAAATAAAATAAAATTGAGAAGTTCGATAAAAATTGACCTGTTAAAAAAAAATGCTTTGAAAAAATTTGGAGAAGTTTGAAAGAATTGAAAATTTTAAAATAAAATGATATTAAAAAATCGATACTTTATCAAAAAACAAACATTTTGAAATGAAAAATAAAGAAGTTGAAAAAATTTGTGATTTTGAAAAATAATTGACAATGTTTAAAATTTGAAAAAAAAAAGTTATTTATAAAAACACTGAGATTTTGAAAATAAATATATCATTTTAAAAAAGAAAATTGAAAAGTTGAAAACAAAATGATGATTTTGAAGAAAAAAAATCGGCATTTTGGAATTTTTGGGAAAAAAAAATTTAAAATTTGAGAAATTTTTTGAGATTTTGAAAATAAAAAATTGGAATTTGTATTTTAATTTTTTTTAAAAAATATTTTATAATAAAAATGATATTTTGTTAAACGTTTTTAAAGAAAAATTAAGAATAAAAAAATATACATTTTGAAAAAAATGTTATTTTTAAATGGAAATTGAAATTTATCTGTGAAAAAAAAAATATTTTTTACTAAATTATTAGGCATATCCACTAATTGAACCTTTAATCATTTTTGGATAATCTAATCTGTCTAGATTGAAGAGTAAATAACTTTAGATGTTTAAATCAAATTTCACTCAAATTGTTGATTAATCTTGTATGCCCAATATCTTTCTCATATGTAGCTTGATCGGGGCGAGTAACTAGTCAAATTGAGGGTATTGATCAGTAAAATAGAGTGAATGGACCATACATGTAAAATGAGCCAAATATTCTAGTCAGAATTGTGACCCAACTTAATTATTGACCTTGTGAGAACCTAAGAATTGATGTTAGTAAGTTTTATGGGCCCCATCATGATGTGTGTCGAACATCAACACCGTGCATTTGATGTGTCCCCTTTAGGTTATGAGATATCTCAAAAATCATCCGTATACAAAACTCAAGTGGGCCATACCATCTAAAACTATGTGAAGACATCCTATAAAATATAAAAGCACTTGGTGGGGCCCACATGAGCTTTGGATGCGGCTGAAACTTGGTCTGACCCCTCATCTAAGTGGGACACACATAATGAGTCTGTTGGATATGTGAATCACATTTAGGCAGGCCCAATATATGATTATAAATGTTTTAAGGAAACCCCTCTCCACTACATTTAAGTGAGTTACTCATTACCCTTAGCATATTGAGTAAACTCTGTGGGGTCCACCGTTATATATTTATTTTATCCACTCCGTTCATCCATGTTATGAGATAATTTGAAGTCTAAAGAACAAAAAGGAAGCATATCCAAAGTTCAAGTGGACCACACCACAGGAAATAGTGTGATTGAACCTCTACCATTGAAAAATTCTTGGAGGCCATAGAAGTTTTGGATCAAGCTGATGTTTGCGTTTTCTCTTCATTCATATCTTTTTGATATTATGAACAGGTTGGATGGCAAATAAACATTACTATGGGCCCAAGGAAGGTATCAACGGTGGAAATCATTATTCCACACTATTTCGTGTCGCATGGTCCACTTAAGCTTTGGATTTATCGAAAATTTGGGATCAACCTACACCATTCATCCATTTTTCGAGATCATTTTAGAGAATTATCCAAAAAATGAATCATATCCAAAGATTAAATGGACCACACCACAAATACCAGCAGGGGTGATGATTTTCATCGTTAAAAAATTCGTAGGGCCCACCATATCGTTTATTTTTCATCCAAGCTGTTCATAAGGTCACAAAGACTTGGATGAAAAGGAAAAACAAATTTCTTATTGATCCAAAACTTCTGTCACCCCTAAAAGGGTTTCAATGGTAGACATTTAATCCCTCATTACTTTTGATCTTGTGGTCCACTTGATAGTTAGATTTGTCTTACTTTCGTCTCAAGTGTTACGACGAGCTCGCCTATGGATGGACGGTTTGGATATAACACATACCTCATGATGGGACCCACAGAACTTGCTGACGTCACCCAGCCCATTCCCATCGGGACGTGGATTAGCTACTGACAGGTTGAGTACAGAGATTTGCTACTGAAATGACGTCACTAAGTTTTGTGGGCCCAACCATGTTGTATGTTTTGTATCCACACCGTCCATCCACTTGGAGAGATCATATTAGGGGATGATCCAAAGAATGAGTCAGATCAAAATCTCAAGTGGACCCCACCGCAGAAAACAGTGGGGAGAGTGACGCCCACCATTAAAAAGTTCTAAGGTCCACAAAAGTTTCAGATCAAGTTGATATTTGTGTTTTCCCTTCTTCCATGTCTTCGCTAACACATGAACAGGTTGGATCTCAAAAAAACATCATGATGGACCTTTGGAAGGTTTCAACAGTAGGCATCACTCTCCCCACTATTTTCTGTGGTTGGGTCCACTCCAGCCTTGGATCTGCGTCATTCTTTGGTTCATACTCTAAAATGATCTCTAAAAATGTATGAACGATGTGGATACAAAACATATATCATGGTGGGGCCCACACAACTTGGTGACGTCACTTCAGTAGCGAGTCTCGTTACTCAACCTGTCGGTAGCTAATCCGTGTCCGATATCAATGAGGACTGCGCCCTAACTACTCCCTCTCCCTTCGTCTCTCCTTCTCTCCCTCTGCACCTCTATCTCTCTTTCTCTCTCTATCTCTCTCTCTCTCTCTCTTGCCAAAACCGAGTGCTGGCAAAGGGCCCTCACCGCCCTTGACTCTCTCTCTCTCTCTCTCTCTCTCTCTCTCTCTCTCTCCCTACCTCTCCCTCTCCTCACGCTCCCTCTCTCTCTCCCTCTCCCTCTCCCTCTCAGCTTGCTCTCCCTTTCCCTCTTTCTCTCTCTCAAAACCCTAGCCCTCTATCTCTATCTCTTCGGCCCTCTGCTGCAGTTCGGCCTTCTGCTTCTCATAAATCTCGACCCTCCATTTCACTGATGTAAGGTTTTTCCCTTCTCATTGTTACTTTCTGCAATTTATAATACCTTATTAGGGATATGCATTATCGAATCCCTAATTAGGGATTTGTATAACAAATCCCTAATTAGGGATGTGTATTGTTGAATCCCTAGTTGGGGATTTGCATTGTCGATACCCTTTTTAGGGATTTGTATTGTCGAATTCCTCATTAGGGATTTGTCTTGTTTAATCCCTAACTAGTTGGGGATTTCTTTATTATTATTATTATTTTTTCCCATTACTATCTGTGATGTGGCCCACTAGGGTGTGGATCTGGTAGATTTTAAAATTTTTTTTTGTTCTTGCCACCTATATTAGGACTATTTCTGTTCTTAATAGTCCACTTAGAAAGAATCAGTGCAAGCTGGGACATGTTATTTTCCTCAACTCTATAAGTTAAACGAGTAACTGTGTTTTGGGAAGTTTGTTGGTTAAACCAATATTAAAGCTCAGGAAAATGAGATTCCCTTTATTATGACTCGCTAATTTTTCTAGTTGCTAGCCTTACAGATTCTTAGTGGGAGGAACTATAGATACGTGGCCTGCATCTTTGCACAGTAGTGGGGCCCTTGGTCCAGTAATTTAGATCATTGGTCTGTTGTCCTATTGTGGATGGACTATGCCTTAAGAACCTCCTTGATAGGATGATCTTAGCCTTTTAATTTGTGGCATATATAGAGTAGATGTTTAGAATTGTTAGTACTATACGTAATTTCTGATTTTTGCCAAATGTTTTTGCTGAGAATTGTAGCACTAAATGTAATTTGTTAATAATGCTCTCTCTCTCTCTCTCTCTCTCTCTCTCTCTCTCTCTCCCCCTCTTGTTCTCTATTTGTCTGTTTCCATGCATGTGTGAATTAACGAGTTGTTATTTTTTACCCTACGATGTGTTGATTCATCGCTCTTTTTTATTGTGAATTTGTTGACTATTGTTGTGAGACAGATTTGAGCAACAACCATATTGGTGGGCACATTCTTTATAATCTGCCCTCAACAATAAGATCATTGTATGTTCTGAACCTTGAACATGTTGGTTTTGATGCTCTGATATTTTTGAAAGAGTTATAATGTAGTAGTTTGTATTAGTTATGGGGTTGTACAATCACATATTCTACTTTTTGGGCACCAATTGATTCAAACATCTATTTTTCTTTATTTGTCGCAGTTTCCTTTCAGATAACAATTTGAATAGAATCATCCCTGATTCCTTATCAAGACTAACTCTTCTATCATATTTGTAGGTGTACATAGTATCTTTTTTTTTTTTTTTTTTTAAAAATCCATCATACTAGTGTGAGTTGTTTTGTTTTGCTCTTTTCACTAATGTTCTTGATTGTTTTATTTTCCTAGGTCGCTGAATGGTAATCTTTTAAGTGGAGAATTGCTGGATGTCTTTCAGGGCCTCACTGGATTAATTAATTTGTAAGAATGTCTTTTTAAAGTTGGAAACCTTTTGTTTTCCAATATTTATATGCTGATACTAACATATTTCTTGGTGTAGTGATTTGTCTTTTAACAACTTAAGTGGACAATTCTGCCCTTTTTGGGGAACTTATCATCTTTAACTACCTTGTGAGTTTCTTCCTGAGGATTTTTCTTTTATTTTTTGCAAATGTTATTAATAGTTGGATGGAAGATTAATGTATTTGCGAATGTAAATGAAAATAAAGAACTTAATATATATATATATATATATATATATGTTATTAATGGAGGATACCTTGTTTAGGGGGACATAAAATTCTTGTAGCTTATGGTATGGTGCCCCAATATTGGTTTTATGTTACTTGTATGTAGTAGATAATGCTAGGTCCAATGGGAGAGAGAGGTTCACATGCATCCTTTGTATATTTGGTATTGAATAATCGGCCCATACATAAAAAGAAGGAAAGGAAAAGGTAAAAATTATATATATATATATATATATATATATATATATATATATATATATATATATATATATATATATATATATATATATATATATATATATATATATAAAACCAATGGGGTGATGAGTTGTTTAAAGGCACTAGAGAAAAATGTTTGAATGAAGACGTAGGTTTAAGCTGTTGCTTTCAATCCTAACCCTCTCTCAGAATGGCACAAGTAAACTATACCACTCATTAAAGAATAAAAAAGGATGAGATTTATGGAGGAATATGATTTGATTTTCCATGGCCGTGTCTCTTGCACTGTAGCTGAGCCTTTTTATAGTAGTAAGTATTGAGACAGATCGATGGTGCTCAAATGCCCTAAAAATAAAAATCAATTCAGCCCACGTGAATTTAGAGGTCCCAGTGGATTTTCATTGTTTGCTATGGGCCTGAGTTTTGGAAAATCCAATTAACATGACAACATGTAGATCACCTGACCCAAAAATCAGGTTGGTCTGCTTTTTTGATGAGCATCAATGCTAGTAGCTAGAGGGCTTAGAAAAACTTTTTTAATGTTTGTTTATCTGTCTCTTCTTTTGTAATGCCTACCTTTCGAGTTAACTATCCTTTGTAGGACCCACCTTCGATTTATATGTCTTACCCACCTTTGGATGCATGAGCCTAGAACTGGAGCATATCTAATGCTCAAGTGGACCACACCACAATAAACACTAGGAGTAATAATGTCTGCCATTGAAATCTTCCTAGAGTTATAATGGTACAGTGCTTGGTCTGATTTGGTGAAATTGTGACTAAAAGATAAAAAATCAATAGGCCCTTTTTTGAATTGTACACACACAATATCAGACACCGAGGATTAAACATCTAGTGTTTAAAACTCTTCTTAGGGACCACAGAAGTTCTGGATCAAAGCTGATTTAACAATCCTAACCCTTAAATGGACATCCAATGAAAGATAGCAAAGTGTCAGCAATTGCTACACTGATGATATATATATATATATAATATATATATATATATAATATATATTATATATATATATATATATATCAAAGTAAATGAAGCTGACTATCATGGTTTTACTAAACAAAATATAAGAATTTGCCAAATCTAATGCCTGCTTAGCAGGGATACAAGAAGTGATTTTCATCGACCGACAACATAATTGGGTTTGGATCACTCTCCTACTAAGCACTGCACTGAACTTAGTAGAACCTAAAAAATGCCAAATAATAATAATGTTAATTAAAAAAAAAAATCAAAAACTTGAGACTCAACTCATACATCCATTTTTCAATCTTCCAAGATTGACTCACATGATAATGAAAAACTAATTCCAGCCTTTTATAAACTTGGGATTTTGACACGCTAACTCATACTTGAAGCCAGAACAAACAAGACCAACTTGCCCAATACTTGAGTAGTAAAAATGGCGGATGGAACACATCATCCATCTATAATTCAAAAGATACATGGACAATCTTATTTGTATCTACTGTTGTTGTGTTTCTAAATGCTAACACTCCATGTGTGGCAAATTAAAACCACAATCGATATGTGTACACTGTAGGAATGGTGCATATTCAAAATGAAAGAAATCTAGTATTTGCATATATAGGATTCTTCAATTGATATGGTTATTGTAGCATTGGACATCCACAATTAGTTCATCAAATTTATAGCTCTGGATTCACCATCCATAAAACCATGTGTACAATTGAGTGGGAATGAACGGGGATTGATAAGTCATGCAACAAAGTGAAAGCTTATGTAACTTAAACTCTGCATTGTATTCTTGGCTGTTAATGTCATATAGAAGATGATCCTCTTTTCCTCCCCATGATTTCATATCTCAAGGTGGCTCTATTGTTGTTTCTTAGATTATTTGCTTTCTTTTGTTAGGACTATTTTCTTCCTCTCTCTCGCTCTCTCTCTCTCTCTCTCTCTCTCTCTCTCTCACTTCCAGAGAGCTCATGTTTAATTCCCCACAATTGGGGTTACCATGGTACTGTTTCTATGGACGGTCTGACAAAAAGGCATCAGGAAAATTTTCAAATGAATACAGTTTTATTCTCTCTCTCTCTCTCTCTCTCTCTCTCTCTCTCTCTCTCTTTTCTAGAGAGCTCATTAAGGTTTGCTTTTTTGATTTGGTTGTGCATCTGAATGCAACCCAAGTGTTTGAATTAATGTTAGTTTTTCGTTACAACTGAATATCAACTCGCAGACTTGTTTTCTGAATGTGTTCTACATTCCTCTGCCTGGGTATTGCAGAGTAACTCTTTGCTCCCAGGATTGTATACTTGTGGAGTTCCATCCATTGACTTGACTTGCTGCATCAGTTGTGCTGGTTTCCATCTTCCTTGATAGATCGAGAAAGGCCATTGTAAGAGCTTCAAGAAAAAAGGTATGTGCTTTGTTCTCACATCAATGCTACCATTTCATTCAGCTATTTATTTTTTATTGGCATCAATGCTACCATTTCATTCACTTATTGCTTGAGTTTTTTTTTTTTTTTTTTTTTTTTTTTTTTTTTTTGTCGAGTTGATCTCTGGCGTGGTTAACCTATGTTTGAAAAATCAAAATCAACAGGGAATTCTACTCGGTAGATTCAATAGAATTCAGTAAAAAAAAATTAAAAATAGGACAAGTTGGATTTTTTTTTTTATAGTAATTGCATAAATGCACTGATTTTTGTTACTTTCAACTCTTAGATCCCAGTCGAATCAATTAACTCAACTGTGTATTTTATGTTCATGCAATGATGTTTTATACATGGGTTTCGTTGTACTCTATGCTACTTCTTTGTACTTTGTATGCATGCACAAAAATTGAGATCAGGGATGGCCTTGCGTTTCTAGATATGTTGAACATGCTGTTCTCAAACAATGCAGTCTAGTTTTGGGTTGGGCCACATAAGTCACTATTGATCAAGGTTTATTAACCTCTGAAATAGGCCCTTCAGTAAAGCCTAGTAGCAAGCAGTCTCCTTCAACCACTTGACTCCCTCCACAAAGCCTTCTCAACAGAAAACTCCAGTTGTCAGAAATAATGTCAAACTCATACCTCAAAATCCTGGCACTTAGTGGTCCACTGGCATGCTAACAATGGCACCAGATTCCGGCATGACTAGGCAAGTGGTGATGGACAGATTCCAATGAAAGAGTGTTTTTCTATGTAGCAAACCCACCTCCTACACACATCTGCCATCCATGGGTGCCCTGTGCTGGCCATGGTGACAGGGAGGGTTGAGATTGGCTTTCAGACAGGTTGAGAAGGGCTCGATGTGGAAGGATTCAGAGGGAAAACCGATTTTCCTATAATGAGGAAATTGTGCTTCTTAGGTTTTTAGAAGGGAAGAAAAGGGCAAATTTCAAGGAAAATCTAAAATGTGGAAACATATTTTCCATTGAAAATTTGAGAGAACGTGAAATGCAAAGAATAAAAATTTCAAGGAAACTTGATTTCCATCCCATAACTTCAACAAATCCAAACAAGCCTTAGGATGACTCAGTCAGAGCCCATTTTGCCATTGTAGAACTGAGTTGAACTGTTTTCTTAGGTTCTCAAGTGTGAAAATGGATGTGTATAAAGTTCTGGTTGTACTTCTTTTTTCAGTCTGATTTTAATAGAAAGATGATCTTGTTTATTATTGGGGATAGAAGTTGTTGTACCAAATGCAACTTCATTTATAAATCCCATATTATAGCTAATACTGAGCAATTATCCATTTCAACTTTTATGAATACTTGCTTAAAGCATGGATATAAGGAAACAAAACTGTAGCTGTGAAGCACTACAGGTTAGAGAGTTGCATTATCCTTTCAATTCAGGAACATTTTACTATAGCATTTAGGATGCTTTTGGATGCACCCCCAATCACAATTGCCGGTGATATTTTCACAGAAGGATTAACCTTTTGTTCTAGAAACAGGTAATGTGGGATATCATTTTTTGCCATTTCCTTCCAAAATCAACATTCGTTGCATTTCAGGTGCAACCTGAAAATTCTAACGATATTGATTTGGCTGGAAATGAATCACGCCTTCCCTGTTTCATAATGCAAATCCATACATAGCCTTTAGAATCCCTTTTGATTTATAATAGTTATTTTTTGCACCCTTTTGATTCATTTTCTACTACCAGAACATATTTCTAGCTTCGTGTTTTAAAATCAGCAACCTCGATGACCTTGCTATTTAATCAAAGTGTATATAAATAGAGAAATGTGGGAAACATCAATGCAAGGTCTGGTGAGCTTGGTCTGGAAAACCAACCCATCCTCTTTCTCAAACATTTATGAGAAAAATGGTGATTCTGTCTCACAAGGTAACTTCTTGCTTAAGTGCTAAGTCTACTGTAGTTCTCTATTAAATTATGTTATTCTGTGGAGTTTTGAGTGCTTCATTTCAAAATATATGTAGATGGATGAATTAACATGCTTTGTTCCAGGGATGTTGGCTCTAGGATCATTTGGTTATGACTCTGAAAATTCTTCTTTTTTCGAGAAATTCCTATCGCTTGCAAAAGAGGTAAGTGTTTTATTGAGTGAATAAATAGTGACTTTTATTTAAACAAACAAAAAAGTACTGTATTATACAAAGTATAGGAGTAAAGTAGATTCCACTACACAGTGGAGAAGAAAAGGTTTCATTTTTTATAGATCTGAGAGAGGAAAGGGAAATCAGCCTTTTCTGGGGAATTTGTAGAAAAGGAAATCAATTTCCTTAGTGTTATCTTTTGCAAACGAGGGAAACCATCACACCTCAGGAGATTTTCCTATCCTCAACATTTTGGTTTCCTTAGTCCCCCCTCTTTTGCAAATGAGGGAAACCTTCACATTTGAGAAACCAATTTTCTTTTACTTTTTTATTTTCTCAATCTTATCTTTTGCAAATGAGAGAACTGTGACTCAGTTACTTTTTTATTTTCTCAGTCTCATCCCCGTGTGAATTATTTTTTGAATGACCATCAAGTGTAAGATTAAAAAAAAAATACGAACAAATCTGACAATTTTTTTTAATTCGCAGATATTTTAGCGACGGACCAAATCCATCGCTAATTTCTGAACAAGACCGGCCGACCGTTTGAGGTCCATCGCTCTCCTCATATTAGCGACGGACCTTATCTGTCGCTAATATTTTAACTGATGAATAATTCAGGTGATTTTTTTCGAATTTCAGTGACGAATTTTTTATTTTTTACGACGGATCTTATCCATCAGTAATCTATGACGTACCTTATCCGTCGCAGAATAGACGACGAATTTTATTCGTTGGAAAAAAAATGACCGAGTAAACAACGACGGACCAAGCGACGGACGAAATCCGTCGTTTATTTGGTTTTACGACTGATTTGGTCCATCGTAAATCCATGATTTTGGCGTAGTGTGATCACGTCTACCTAAATCTTAAGCACCCTATACCTTTGAGAGTCATACTATTAACCATTAGTGATACGATCCCCAAGTCTCGGGAGCTAAGCATGGTGATATGGGACACCGTGTTCGTGCTGTCGACCTACGCTTGGGTGACGAGCCTCCCCGTAGTGACCAGTGAGCATAGGAGGTGATAGGTCATTATTCAAACGGTCCTGTCAAATTACTCGACTGATGGTTCCATGCCAGAGTACCGTTCGATCGACCCGGGCACAAATGGAATTGGGCGACGAGCCATTTTCCTTGTGGTGATTTGGTATGTGACAAGCCCACACCTCGAAATTGAGTGATCATACTCGATATTTGGGTGATGACCCTATACCGAGTTGATCCTCATACCTTTGGGTATCATGCCTTACCTTTGAAATTATTGATTTGTGAAATAAATGGGTGATACCTAAATTTAGATCATGGATCGCAGGCTCAAAGCTATAAAGATTGCCTTAGGCTAAGTGATCTAGATAAGGCCATTAATTAAATGGAGGTGTTTCAGCTTCCCCAATCTTACTGTATGAACAGACTTAATTAAATACTTGGTTAACATGAACATTCATAACATTGCATTAGCATAGGTTGGCGACTTGGCAGTCAAGGTCGCATTGAGGGAGCGTTGGTCATATGCGAACGTATAAATGGTGTCACTTGAGGGAGTGTTGGATTGTGAGGGCATGCATCTTATCATAATAGCATGTAGTGCATTAACAAAATTATCTAAGGACTGTATGCTTAAATTATTTTTCGTTAATTGTGCATGTGGATTTGATAGCTTGTGTAACTTAATGTTAATGGAACCACTGAGTTGATCACTCACTCCCACTCTGGGACGGTGTTTTAAAACACCAACCAGGAGAAATTATTGATGCAAGTACTATCAAGATTTCAAACAGATAGGCTTAAAGTGGCTTGCATCATTGATGTTATATTTTAGAGGATTGGACGAAATTGAAAACTTGCACTTTAATCATTTTGGGTATGCATATTGTGTCTTGTATAATCCTTATTTGGACGGACACCATATTTTAATTGTATCTTTATTGTCAGCCCTATATTTATTAATTTTTATTATCTCTACCTCACTTTGGATTCACTAATTTAAATTGCGCTACTCTGATTACTCGTGTGTAAAATGAGTGTGAATATGAACGAGGTCACACATGCATTTTATTTGGTTAACACCCGAAAACTCGAGATCGAAGTATATGTACTCGGGTGCCAATTTCATGATGTGACAACATGTATGTAAGGGAGTGCTTGATTATGTGCACTTTGACTTATAAGGACCATCGCCCATGGTTTCCTTTGGAGGGTCATCATGGTTTGTCATACTCATTGACAACTACTCTCAGAAAGTTTGAGTTTATTCCATGAAACATAAATCCAAAATCAGGGCGAAAAATAAAAGTTTTAAGGACTGATAATGATGGTGAATTTACTTAAACTGAGTTTCATGAATATTGCAAAGATGAAGGGATCATTAGGTACAACATAGTATGCCATACGTCCAAACAAAATGGCGTAACTAAGCAGATGAATCAGACACTCCTAGAGAGGGCCCGAAGTATGTTAAGTAAAGCTGCGTTGAATAAAGACCTATGGACTATAGACCGAGGCTGTTAACACGGCTTGCTATTTTTTTTTTTTTTTTTTTGGGAGGGGGGGGGGGGGGGGGGGGCTATGCCATGAACCACACACATGTGCGCTGGGCTCAACTATGGCGCGGTGCGGTGTGGTGTGTGTATGCGCGTGAGTATACTTGCAAGCCTAAAAGTTTTTTCTTGCCTTTTTGAAATTCCAATTTGAAATGGTTATTTATTTTGTATTTTTGAACAGAGCCGAAAAGTGAAAAGGTTTCTTCTTTGCAAAAAACCCAATAGTTGTGTCTATTGGCAGGGGTGCATACACACCCATTCGAGGCAACTTTTGAAGTCTATATAATGAACTTCTCTGGTTCCGTATTTTTAATGAAGTTAATATTTTGGCTCTCTCTCTTACTTCGAATCTCTATAATAATTTCATCTGGTTTAGTCTTTAGGTTAGACTTACAGTGATAGTTTGGATCTTCGTACATCAAATGCACCAGTGTGATAAGACAACATTTGAGGGTATCCTTAAAATTGATTATCTAGTATTCCTGTTGCAATACAGACATTGTTCAAAGGAGGATAAATCAATTTCAAGCTGAGTGACTTTTGTCGCACTTCGAGTCAAATAAGTTTTCTAAATTCCTCTTTATTCAAATTTCTATTTTTTTTTAAATTTTTTTAATTTTGAGTTTTCATAATTACAAATTTACATATCTAAAAATTCCTACAATCTTGAAATTAATTTGCTGATCTGTACATTTGTAGCAATGGCAAACATAACAGTAAACCCAACCACTAAAGTATCTAAAATCGAACTATTTTCTAGGAACCATTTTAAATGGTGGAAACAAAAACTTACCTTTGCTTTAGATACATTAAAAGTATCATATGTGCTATTTGATACTTTCCAATAAGAAGTCGATAAAGAATATGTTGTAAGGGATGACCACAACTGTAAAAATTATATTTTAAATTCCCTTTCTAATGAACTGTATGATGTATACGCTACATATGAAAGAGCCAATGATATCTGATCGGCATTGGCTAAGAAATGTGTGTTAGAAGAAGCTGGTGCCAAAAAGCATGATGTTTTCTCCTTTTTGAATATTTCTATGTTAGATAATAATATCTGATTGGATACTTGAATATCAAAGTTTAGTATACGGGCTTATATCTAAAGGATTAAAAATGAATGATATTTTCCTTGGAGGTGCTTTAATTAAAAAACTCCCTCGCTCCTGGAAAGAATACAAAAATAAGATGAAACACAAGAAAAATGAAATTTTCATGTAAAACGTTATCGTACATATCCTAATAGAGGAAGCCAATTATATAAGGGATTAAAAGGAAAATGCTATTGACACTGCTTCAAATGCTAACCGAAATGAAGCAAATGATGAGAATAAGAGGATCAAAGGATCTTGTTCTCACTTTGGAAAGGCGAGTCATCTTATTGATCAATGCCAATACTTAAAAAGGAACATGTTTCCACTGTGAAAAATCAGGCCATCGTGTTGAACAATTTAGGCTCAAAAATAAAAAAGGGAAACCGGTCAAAAAGAAAGAAAAATATTTTCATTGTGGCAAACTTAGGCATCATATTGGAGAGTGCAGGCATTAGAAGAAGGCTTCTCAAGCTCAGGCTAATTTGACTAAATAAAACAGACAAGATGAAATAGTTGCAGTAGTATTTGAAGTGAACTTTGTTAACACAATGCATTGGATACTCGACACTGGGGCTACTCGTCACATCTGTAAGGATCAAAAGTATGTTTGCCTCCTACCAAGTTGTAAGGGATGAACAAGTATTCATGGGAAATACTTGAACCTCCTCAGTAGTCGGAAAAGAAAAAGTGATCTTAAGGCTCACTTCTGGAAAGACCCTTGTACTAAATAATGTTCTACATGTGCCTAACATCAGAAAAAATTTAGTTTCTGGCTCCCTCCTAAATAAAGTTGGTGTCAAATTGTTTTCGATTCAGAGAAAGTTGTACTATCCAAGAATGAAACATTTGTTAGGAAGGGTTATTGTTGTGATGGACTATTTGTATTGAATGTATCTTCTATTGATATTAATAAGATGAATTCTAGTTCTGCTTACTTGGTTGAGTCACTTGATTTATGGCACAATAGATTAGAACATGTAAATGTAAATGTCCTGAAAAGAATGAAGAAATTAGGTCTTATACCTGATTTTCCAAATCAAGAACTAAATAAATGTGAAGTATGTGTAGAATCTAAGTTACATAAGAAACCATTCAAATAAGTTTTTAGAGAATCTGAGGTTTTAGAACTGATACATATTGAGTTGGGTGATTTTAAGAATCACATGTTTAGAAATGGAAAAAGATACTACATAACCTTCGTAGATGATTTCTCAAGGTACACTAAGGTATACTTACTAAGAAGTAAAGATGAAGCCTTGGAGTTCTTTATTAAGTATAAGACAGAAGTAGTAAACCAGATAAATAAGAAAATAAAGAGAATAAGAACGGATAGGAGGGGTGAATATGAATCATTACATTTTAAGGAATTCTATGAAAAGAATGACATTATACATGAAACAACTGACCCTTATACACCTGAACAAAATGGTACAACAGAACGAAAAAAAAAACTTTGAAAGAAATGATGAATGCAATGTTGAACAGTTCTGGTTTACCCTCAAACATGTGGGGAGAAGCCATTCTTTATGCTTATCACATCCTGAATAGAATACCTTATAATGTTACAGGTAAGACACCCTATGAACTTTGGAAGAAACATCCTACTGGGGGTGCTTAGCAAAAGTAGGATTACCAGAAACTAAGAAAACAAAATTAGGTATATATAAAAAAACATCAAACTTTGTGTTTATAGGATACACAGAAAATAATGCAACCTACCGATTCTTAGTTTTGAAATCTAAGGATAATATCATAAACCCTAACATTATTATTTAGGTAAGAGATGCATAATTCTTTGAGAATATTTTTCCAATGAAAGCTATATTTAAAGAAATTAAAAAAAAATGATGCTTCAAATATTGCCTCAAGTAATAAGAATGTAGAAGAAATAAAACCAAGGAGGAGCATAAGGGTTAGGAAAGAAACTAACATAGGAGATGGATTCTATACATTCTTCTTGAGGATGGTCCTTTAACCTATATATAAGCTATCAATTCACCTGATGCATCATTCTAAAAAGAAGTTATAAATGATGAATTAGAATCCATTCTTTTTAATAAAACTTGGGAATTAGTAGTCTTGCCACTTAAGAATAAGACAATAGGATGTAAATGAATTTTTAAGAAAAAGTTAAAACCCGATGGCACCATTAATAAGTTTAAGCTAGATTAGTGGTTAAGGGTTTTAGATAGAAGGAAGGGATAGACTACTTTTATACTTATTCTCATATAATTAAGATCTCTTCTATTAGAGTCCTTATAGTCTTAGCATCTATTTACAAACTACTTGTACATCAAATGGATGTCAAAATAACTTTTTTAAATGGGGATTTAGAAGAAGAAATATACATGGATCAACCTCAGGGTTATAAAATTGAAGGTTAAGAAAATAAAGTATGTAAATTAATCAAATCCCTATATGGTTTAAAACAAGCTCCTAAATAGTGGCGTGAGAAATTTGACAATGCTTTGAAGTCTAATGGCTGTAGAATAAATGATGTAGATAGATGCTTATATAGTAAATACATAGGTAATGAAAGAATTATTATTTGTTTGTATGTAGATGGATGACATGCTCATTTTTGGAACTAGTATTAAGTTGATTAACACTACTAAGAAATTATTGTCATCACAATTTGATAAGAAAGATTTAGGCGAGGTTAATGTCATTCTTTGAATAAAAGTAATCAGAAAAGATGATGGTTTTATTCTATCTCAGTCTCATTACATTGAGAAAGTGTTAAAATATTTTAATAACTTTGATAGCACACCTATTAGCACTCATTATGATTATTCCATACATTTAAAGAAAAACACAAGTGAAAGTGTATCACAACCTGAATATTCCATAATCATTGGTAGCCTAATGTACCTAATGAATTGTACAAGGCTTGATATAGCTTATGCAGTAAATAGATTGAGTAAATACACTCATAATCCTAATCATGATCGTTGGAATGCTTTATCTAAAATACTAAGGTATTTAAAAGGTATAATCACATATTGTATACATTACATTGGCTTTCCCTCTATATTGGAGGATATAACGTTGCTAATTGGATTACATATTCAGATGAAAGAAAATCCACAAGTGGATAAGTTTTTGTTTTAGGTAGAAGAGTTGTCTCTTGGAAATCTACCAAATAGACTTGTATTGTTCAGTCTACTATGGAATCTGAGTTCATTGTTTTGGAAAATTTTGGAACAGAAGCAGAATGATTAGAAATCTATTAGCCGATATACCTTTGTGGCTAAAACATGTTTCGACTATATCTCTACATTGTGATTGTCAAGCTGCTATAACAAGGGCTAATAATAAGATTTACAATGACAATAGTAGGCATATTCAACTCCAGCATAATATAATAAGACATTTACTACAAGATGGAGTAATAGCCATTGATTTTGTGAGATCATAGAAGAACTTGGCAGATTTTATGACTAAAGGACTTAGTAAACAACTAGTCCTAGATACATCGAAGGGAATGGAGCTAAGTCCAATATCATGAGCTACCGGTGCTGGTAACCCAACCTATACATATATAGATCCAATGCGATAGGTTTTAAATGGGGAAACAATAAGAAATTAGGAGACGTATAACATTGCGATTAGAAAGCCCCTTCTATAGTGTAGACAGTGCAAGCAATAATTAGTAAGGTTGAGTTCCAAACTCTTAATGAATCTATATGCCATATACTTGGTGGTGTATTCAGTAGATTCGTACACTTGATGGAATTCACCTATACTAGTGTAGAGGTGAGTCTGTTTCTTATGAGAACTTGAAAAAATTCTCTAAAGTACTAGTGAAATCTAGGTAAAGATGCATGACAAAAAAGTATCAAATCACAGAACCATCTGTATAAAAACAATTGTGTGAGTGGCATGTGTAGCCATTTTACATTAATATGAATCTGCTTCAAGAATGTTTGTCACCTGACTCCTGTGAACCTACCTTGTCTATTTTAAGTATCAAGTAAGTCTACTAGACATTGATATAATGCACAATTATTTATGTCTAACCTGAAAGTCATTATTTTGAAACATGTGGGGGATGTTGTAATTTTTGTGTTTCAAAATAAATAATTATTTTTAAATAATTTAAAAATTTCCCTCTAAATTTTTAAAAAGCAACAAATGATTTTTGTTGTAGTGGTGTGGGTTTAGTCCCACATCGGATAACCAAGAAGAAAATTTTGAATTTATAAGATGAAGATTTTGCATAGGGCTTAGGCGGGGGCAAGTGAATTTGGTTGTTGGGGGGGGGGGGGGGGTATGCCATCAGTACTAATCTATGCCATGAACCACATACGTGTGCGCGCTGGGCTGGGTCGTGGCCATGGATGTGGCGTGCCACGGCGCAGTGTGGTGTGGTGTGTGAGTGTGCGTGTGCGCGAGCACGAATATACTTGCAAGCCTAAAAGTTTTTTTTTTTTTGCCCTTTTGAAATTTTGATTTAAAATGGTTATCTGCTTTGTATTTCTGAACAAAGCTAAAAAATGAAAAAGTTTCTACTTCAAAAAACCCAATAGCCATGTCTGTTGGCAGGGGTGCGTAGACACCCATTCGAGACAACCTTTGAAGTCTATATAATGGACTTCTTTGGTTCCATATTTTGAATGAAATTTAATCTTTCGGCTCTCTCTCTCTCTTACTTAGAATCTATGCAACGATTTCATTTGGTTCAGTTCTTGGGTTAGACGTACAGTGATGGTTTGGGTCTTCGTACATTGAGTGCACCGGTGTGAGAAGATAACATTCGAGGGTATCCTGAAAATTGTTTGTCTAGTATTCCTGTTGCACTATGGACATTGTCCAAAGGAGGACAAAACAATTTCAAGCCGAGTGAATTTTATCATGCCTCAAATCGAATAAGTTTTTTAAATTCCTCCTTATTCAAATTTCTAATTTTCTTTTAATTCAAGTTTCCATAATTACAGATTTATAGATCCAAAAATTCCTACATATGTACCCTACCAATGTGAGATTTAAATCCTATTCAAATCATCCATCAGAAAATAAGGGAAAATGAGAGGGAGAGAAGATTGAGTCAATGACTCATTGAGTTGTTGCGAGTTAAGCTGACTTGTGTTGAGCTAAGTTTTTGGACGTGGGTTTAGAAGAAGAAAGAAAGAAAGAGAAGGAGAGAAAGAGAAAAGAAGAACAAGAAGAAGAGAGAAATATTCGATTTGACTCAATCGAGTCAACTTGATGATTTAGGTTAAATCCGGGCTGATACTGAATTCATCTAAGGGAAACTCCTTGAAGAACCAAGGACCCTACTAGAGCCCTATACATTGAATTTAGTAGCCGAGTTGCACCTATTTAACATTAAGTCACGTCGAGTCACACTAAGTCGACTCGACTCAAGGTCAAAACTGAGTCTAGGCATGCTGTCCTTCAAGAAGATGTTGAAACAGCCTGAGTTTGATTTGGGTTAAGTTTGCTTTCATATAATGTCACCTACTCACCCCAAGAGCAACCAAGTCGCATTGAGTCGAGGTGAATCTGTATTTTGTTCCCATCAGAAATGTGAATGATTCCTTGCACAATTTTCATTGATTACTTTTTGTCACCTAGTGTTAGAATCTCATTTAAATTACATCTTCCAAGTCTTCCATTACGTGATCTTAGGTAAGGGATCACTCTCTCTCTCTCTCTCTCTCTCTCTCTCTCTCTCTTTCTCTCTCTCTCTCTCTCTCCCGGAATTGATAATTAAGACAACTTAATAAAACCTTTAATTCAAAACTAACCCTTCACAGAGCAACTAATGTAACACCCCAAAAATTTTAATAGTCGAGTATTGAAAGTTCTCGAGTGTTACCATGAAATTTAATTTAGCATATAGATGTGTATGTTACCAATTTAGCCTATCCTAACCTTACATCTATTCTCTAACCTAAATCTGACCATGAGGAATAATCTTCATCCATAGATTAAGTCATCCGATCGTTGATTTTTAAGATAGGATCATCATATATCTAAGTATTCTCACTTGTCCATCATAATCAACTGTTTAGTCAACTATTCACCGCTAGATAAAGATACCTAACCGTCCATTTTAAGTTTGGACCACTTGATAATAGTAAACTAGCTACCTGATCTTTACATCCACTCGTACACATATCGAATCGAGATGTTGATATGTTCATCTTGTTCACCACCTATGAATATGCTTAACATACCATCAAAACTACAATAAAAAGAACTTACATAAGTAAAAAAGTCACTTTAATATAATGGTATGCATATTCTACTTTATGATTACTCCAAAAACCCACTTTATGTTCATCCGTTTATAAAACTAACCATACATCTCCCTACATACATGGTCAGAGTACTAACTGTCCCACCCTAAACTCAGAAACCGGGCTCACAAAATTCTCAATCGCCGAATACGGCGCCGATAGCCTCCGTAGTACCCCATCTCGGCTCCTGGCACCAATATACTATGTTTCGATCCTGGGATCCCACAAGAAGGATTTTCAACATGAATTTGATTCGCAGTAAGCATAACCATAAGCATAATCGACAAACAACAACCAACAACATCATCACAATCCACTATGATAAAAAACTTTGAGTACAATGCGCATAAAGGGAAATACAATAACAGAATCGAAAGCTCCAGAAGTTCGACTGCACGCTCTTACTGCGACTAAGCTACGGCTGCGTCCTGGCGTCACCTGCATGCATCAATCGTGCATAAGCTTATAAAAAGCTTAGTGGATGGTGAGAGTGTATCCGCAATATGAGCGTGCTCAGAATGCTATATTAGAGTAATGCAGAATCATGCTGATGAGTACATGAATGTAATCAGCTGTACCAAGCCTATGCGCTGCAAGATATGAATGTTATCGGCCATATCAAGACTATGCGATGCGAGATGCAACTCAAGCATGCCAATCCTCATCTGAATCCACATATCAATGCAGTTCATCAATAGAGCATCAAATATCAGTACAGTTCTCACTCTGGATAATCACCAGGGTTTGGTACACTCCAAATAACACTGTCCCTTTCGCAGGCGTGCAGTCCAAATGAGTATAAGAAACCTCACTATCCGCCTAGCTAATAGTTTGCCAATACCTATCTGACACGTCGATAGCAGACCTATTTATGAGCTAGTCATACTCAGCCTAGCAATGCCCACTACCCTCGGGTGGGTAAGGCAACCACCCTTTTCCAACCGACCATGACATAGTGGGAGACGTGGCCTCCAAGTATTCGGCCCTCGTGCGCTCATGTATCTACTCGGTCTCGATGTTGGAGTCATCCTCTGGTACCATTGAGTTTAAGGATTTTCACCCAGGGACATCTATGACGCCCCAATGCTAGTAATAGTGTTTTCGACGTCCGATCCTGCCATCCATGATATGCCTGTAGAGGCCACAGCCCTGATGTCGCTAAGGTATAGAGTAATCATGTCATACAAATGCGAGGTGCATAAATCACACTATTAGTCATGCAGTAATCCTACATGTACCGCGCGCTCATGTAAGACAACTCTACCTATCAGGGAGCCCCATAAACAATCTGCCCAAAGGCATATGCTATGATCAGTCACTCCTCATATCAGGCATACATATGATGTGTATGAGCATGAATCATGGAGCTATACTAAGCATGTTATATGGTAATGAACTCTATTCATAACGAAGATAGGCCTAGACGGCCTACACACTATAAGTATGGGCCTAACAATGGGCCCTAGGGAGAGTTACAATGTGGACATTTAACCATCATTGCTCTTACAATGTGGACGTCAAACCATCATTGCTCCCAAGGCATGACCGTCGTAAACATCATTACATACATCATGGTGGAATCTCACATCGCAATGGGCCTCATATACAACACATCCAACCCCACACAAAGGCTTCTAATACATCTCATCAAGCCTCAATCGTGGTCTTTATATACATCACATTGGACCTCAACCCATGGGCCTTAAATGCATCACAATGGGCCTCATATACATCAAGTGGGCTGCACCAATGGGCCTCATATACATCAAGTGGGTTGCATCAATGGGCCGCACTAATGGGCCTCATATACATCAAATGCACCTCATCAATGGGCCGCTCCAATGGGCCAATATACATCAAGTGGGCCGCATCATATGGGCTAATATACATCAAATGGGTCACATTGTATGGACCGCACCAATGGGCCAATATACATTAAGTGGGCCGCATCTACATTAAATGGGCCGTATCAACAGGCCACACCAACTACACCATTCATCTATTTTTAGAGATCATTGTAGAGTATTATCCAAAAAAATGAATCATATCAAAAGATCATCGACCATACCACAAATAACAGTGGTGATAATGATTTCCACTGTTAGAACTACAGTGGGCCCACCATAGCGTTTATTTTCTATCCAGTCTGTTCATAAGGTCACAAAGACCTGAACTAAGAGGAAAAATAAATTTTATATTGGTCCAAAACTTTTGCGACCCAAAAGATTTCAATGCTGGACATTCAATCCCCACTGTTTATGGTAGTGTGGTCCACACAGATCTTTTGGGTCGACTGTTTGGATAATGTTGATGAAATACATACAGAATGGTGGAGTCCACATGTGTGTGGGTCCCACGACTGCAATGCAGTAGGGATAAAACACATCTATCATGTGTGGCCCACAGATGCATGGTGTGGATTAACACACGGGGTGGGTCCCACATACTTGCTGACGTCAATACATCAGCTATATAGCTGGTGTATTGACGTCCAACCAATCCACTCTCTCAGTAGGTGGGTCCTACGTGGGGCCCACCAAATATATATGGCATATAATATATATATATTATATTATATTATATTATATTATTTATTATTATTATTATTATTTTGTTTGGGAGATACGAATCGTCTAGCCTACCTGCACGTCCGTCTGACAAACGGTCTGGATGGAGCATAGGTACTGGTGGGGTTCACGTCAGCGTAGTCCACCCTGTTTGGTTCAAACTGATATTTGTATTCTCCCTGCATCCAGGCCCGTCCACTGGACGGTTAGTCTAGGCCACTCGACGGATGGGTGGAACACTTAGATCATGGCGGTGTTCCACGTGTGTGTACCACATGTGCTATGCAGGACGGTGCGGATCTAATTCATTCAACATGGAGGGCCATAATTGGAAAAATAGAGAGAGAGAGAGAGAAATGTGACCCCGCCACTATTGGGCCCTCCCTTATACAATGCATACATCAAGTGGGTCCCACAATAAGTGGGCCCTTAAAACAAGAATCAACGGTGGATCACCCACCGATTGGCCTTCTTCTTTAGCTCCTTGAACTCCTAGGCTCCTTGGCTTCGATCTTGATGGAAGATGATGAAGGTTGGATGGTGGAGATGAGGGATTTTTGGGTAGGGGAAGTGGGCCACACTTAGCTTCTCCTTGGGAGGCTTGGACATTGGATCTCTTGGTTTCTTAGGAAATTGTTTGAGAAATGAGGGAGAGAGAGAAGTGATGGGATGATAAATGATGGGTGGAATGGATGTTGTAAGAAAGGGATGGTTAGGGTATGGGCTTGGTTAAATTATGGGTGAAAGAGGGATGGGTGGAGAGAGAGAGAGTACTTGACTTGTGATTGATGTGACGGGTTGTAGAGATTCTCTCAGAATTTACAACGTGCGGCGTTTTCCTTGAGATGAATGCGGACCCGCATCTTCTGACCTGGGTATCGTATCGGGGCGCGAGACGTGGCGTTGGAACCACGATGATGGCTTGGTTGCTAGAATACAAGTTTCGAGTCGAGCTGATATACATCTTCGAATGTGACTTAGGGTCACGCGCAAATGCCGATTATAGGTCGATAGTTGCTGAAATTCGACCGGGAGGACCGCAGAAGCCTATGGAATGGTATGAACTATGATACGGGCCTTACAACTCTCCCCTCCTAATAAAAATTGTCTTCAAAATTTACACAATCATCACAACTAGACATAACTCATAAAGAAAGAAGAAACATAGCATCATCATATAAAATCAGAGACAAGATACAACATATAATCAATCATTAAAGAGATGGGGATAGCGCTCTCAAATCTTAGCCTCACGCTCCCAAGACACCTCATCAACAGAGTAGTGATCCCACTGCACCTTCACCAAGGGAATGACCTTGGTTCGGAGGACTTGCTCATTCCGATCAAGGATATAAACTAGCTGCTCAATGTAAGAAGCATCCTCACGAAACTCCAACGGCTGCCAATCAATAACAGGAACTATGTCTGAACCACACTTCCTCAACATAGAGACATGGAAAACATTGTGGACGTCAGACAACTGAGATGGTAAGGTAAGCCAATAGGCCACGACGCCAATGCGCTCAATGATCTCGAAAGGTCCTATGAATCTCGGGGCAAGCTTGCCCTTCGCTCCAAATCAAACTACTCCCTTCATGGGTGAGACCTTAAGATACACTCTGTCCCCTACTGCAAACTCCAAGGACGACGCTGATGATTAATAAAACTTTTCTATCGGCTCTGAGCTGTGCGCATCCTCTGCCTGATGATATTGATAGCCTCTGACATCTACTGCACAAGCTTGGGACCTAGGAGACGCTGCTCTCCGACCTTGGTCCAACAACTCAGAGATCTGCACGGTCTGCCATACAGTGCCTCAAAAGGAGTCATGCCAATGGTTGCCTGACAGCTGTTGTTGTATGCGAACTCAGCCAATCACAGATGCTCATCTCAGCTACCCGCGAAGTTAATCACACAGACCCGAAGCATATCCTTAATGATCTGGTTGACCCTCTCAGTTTGTCCATCGGTCTGCGGATGATACGCGGTGATGATATGTAAAACAGACCCCATCGCTCTTTAAAAGCTCCCCCAAAATTGAGACACGAACCTCAGGTCTCAGTTAGAAACGATCGAGACTGGAATGCCATGCAGTCTCACAATCTCCTCGATGAATAACCTTACAAGAAAATGTGTTGACTTCGTTAGATGATTCACAACAACCCAGATGACATCATGACTGCACTGAGTCCTCAGTAAGCCCATAATGAAATCTATCGACACGTGCTCCCACTTCCACGTCGGGACGCTTAATGGCTGTAATGGATAAGGGTGTCTCTAATGATCGGCCTTGATATGCTGACATGTGTCACACTCGGTCACAAAACTAGCGATTTGACGCTTCATCCCTACCCAAAAATACTGTCACCTCATGTCACGGTACATCTTCGTCGAGCCAGGGTGAATAGAAAACCATGATCGATGTACCTCGGTCATAAGGTCTCTGCGCAACTCAGAAATATCTGGGATACATAATCAGCCTCTGAAGTGAGGTCCACCATCAGAACCAATCTGCCAATCTGACTGACTCTCGGATGTCGCCTTAGCCCTATAACTCTGCAACGACTCATTAGCCTGCTGAGCCTCGATCACCCTTGCAACAAGAGAGGGTTGAATCGATAGGCTCAATAACTGCATGATAGAAAACTGTAGACCGATCTCAAAATCATATGCTGCAACATCCTCAAGCATCCTCCACTCCTGAACCATCGTATGTGCCACTAGGCCTTATGGCTGAAGGCTGAGGGCATCCGCCACCACATTTGCCTTGCCTAGGTGGTACTAGAGATCAAAATCATAATCCTTCAGGAGCGCCCTCCAACACCTCTTCCTCATGTTTAACTCGAACTGAGAGAATAGGTACTTCAGGCTCTTGTGGTTGGAGAAGAGCTCGAACTTAACCCCATAGAGATAGTGCCTCCATACCTTCAGTACAAAGACAATTGTGGCCAACTCCAAATCATGCATGGGGTAGTTCAGCTCATGGACCTTGAGTTGTTGAGACACATAAGTCACTAGTCTCCCATGCTGCATCAGGACAACACCTAAGCCAATACGCGAAGCATCAGTAAATACAATAAATCCATCACTCCCAGAGGGAAGAGTGAGGACAGGAGTGGACATGAGGCGGTCCTTCAGCTCCATAAATGCTCGCTGACAAGCATCGCTCTAAACAAACTCTGCACCCTTCCGAGTCAACCTGGTCAACGGGGCTGCAATATGGGAGAAGCCCTCCTTGAAACGCCGGTAGTAGCCCACCAAACCAAGAAAACTATGGATCTTAGATGTGCTCGTGGGGTGGTCCCACTGACGCTCTGCCTCAACCTTCAAGGGGTCCACTGTGATACCCTCTCTCGTCACCATGTGACCAAGGAACTTCACCTCCTGCTAAAACTCGCACTTCTTCAGCTTCGCATATAGCTGGTGGGCACACAGTGTCTGTAATACAATCTCCAAATTTTGCACATTCTCCTCACGGGTCCTCGAATATATCAGAATGTCATCGATGAATACCATAATAAAATGATCGAGATATAGACGAAAAACCTCATTCATCAACTGCATGAAGACCGCGGGTACATTGGTCAGTCCTAAGGACATGACCTGAAACTCAAAATGACCATAACACGTCCTAAAAGCTGTCTTTGGAATGTCCTCCTCTCAGACCCGAATCTGATGATAACTAGAACGTAGGTCAATCTTTGAAAAGAACTGTATACCCTGTAGCTGATCAAATAACTCGTCGATCCTTGGTAGCAAATACTTGTTCTTGATCGTGACCCGGTTGAGCTCGAGATAATCCACGCAGAGCCTCAACGAACCATCCTTCTTCCTGACGAAGAGTACGGGTGCTCCCCACAGAGAACTACTTTGACAGATAAATCCCAACTCGCACAACTCGTCCAACTGCCGCTGCAGCTCTTGCAACTCTATCGGTGTCATATGGTACGGGGCCTTTGAGATAGGTGCGGTACCAGGCACAAGATCAATCTGGAACTCAATATGTCGGTGCAGCGGTAATCTCAGAATCTCTTAGAATACATCAGAAAAATCACGAACCACTAGCAACTGATCGATACATAAGGCAATAGGCTCCTCAACTATGCAGGACATCAAGCAAGACAACGGCTCTCCTCTGGGCTTGGCAATGAACTGGAACTACGGTAAGCCTGGTATACAGAACGTGACTGTCCTCGCCTAATAGTCTAAGATAACATGATATTCGGCAAGCCACTCCATGCCCAGGATGACGTCAAAATCTGACATCGACAGTACAAATAAGTCGGTGGGCAAAAAAATATCACTGACCAGAACAGGACAAGACGAACAGAAACGGCCCAACACTATAGTCTTCCCCAAGGATGTCGATACGGTCAATCCCTCACTAGTAGACTATCGACAATCTAGTCGAATGACAAAAATCCTCGGACATGAACAAATGCGAAGCACCATAATCAAATAATACTAGGGTGATGCATGCAGATACTGAAAGTATACCCTCAACGACTCCTCTAGAGGACTGCGGGTCCTGCTAAGCTGCATAGAACCTAGCCTGAGCTGGCTAGGGAGGTGCCTGTCCCCTTTGAGGTCCTTGTTGCTATCTTTGCCCCTTTGCGGCAAGCATATCGCTGCCTGCAGGTGGCCTATCTTGCTATCTTTCTTCTTCTTTGCCGGGGCCTAGCGGGCCGAGTTGGTTGTGGTCACTCTGCTTGAGGTCAGGTCTCTTGCTGATGGAGAGGCATTGTAGCCCTCTCGACTTCTGCTGCTGCTGAGGATAGGGACACTCATATATGTAGTATCCTGTCCCACGACATCCAAAATAAGTCTTTGTAAATGGCCGTTGGGGTGGCACTGGAGGTGTCGCTGGTGCTTTGGCGGATGGGTAGATCCTGTGCCTCTGTGGCCGTCGATGCTGCTGGAGGGAGCCTACCTCTTCCTGTCTCTCCTCTTATCTCGATCGCTCTATGTGCCGGCCCACTTAGTCTCATAAATTTGAGCTCTACATACTACCGTCTGAAAAGTCGGGGGCTCATGCCCAATAACATGGCCTCGAAGACCGTAACGCAAGCTATTCTCAAAACGTCGGGCCTTCTGGTCCTCATCATCAACCAAATACGGCGCGAACCTCGATAGCGCCACGAAACAAGCCACATACTATTCCACAGACATGTCTCCCTGAACCAAGGTATCGAACTATAACCCTCGCTGTCGACGAATGTGGTCCGGGAAGTACTGCTGGTCGAATCGGTCTATGAAATCCTCTCATGTCTAGATGAAATCAGGCCCTACAACACGGGTAATGGAGGTCCACCAGTGCTCAGCCTCACCTCTCGGCTACTGTCAGATCTAGCTCTCCTTGGAAACATGGAGGATTGAGCTGTTGGAACTCTCTATGAAGGGCGCTGCGCGCTCCTGCTCTGCCTGGGTTGGTGAAACAACGAGGTTTCTGCCCTACCCCTTAAGGGCAGCTGTCACAGTCTGCAACATCTGCTGTAATTCGGAGGCACTCATGGTTACGGTCGGATCCGCACTAGTCTCAGGTGGAGGAATTGCATCCTCAGGCTGGGGAGCAGGGATCTCAGGTGGTGAAGTGGGAGTCATAGGTGGTAGAGTGGGAGCCTCAGGTGGTGGAGTGGGAGTCGTTTAGGTCGCTCTCCTGGGCAGCATGTCCTATAGGAAAGAACAATGACGCCTATCAACATTGAGAACTCTCTAGACATGCACGTTAGGGAACTATATCGGAAGGTTACACACTCGGAACTAAATCGTCCCGAACTCATAGCAAACATGTGATGTTGTTCTCAGTTATGCCTAAGTTATACTATGATACCAACTTCTGTCACGCTCCAAACTCAGAAACAGGGCTCACAAAATTCCTGATCGCCGAATCCAGCGCCAATAGCCTCCTTAGTACCTCATTCTCGGCTCTTGGCACCCATACAGCAGGTTCCGATCTAAGGATCCCATAAGGAAGATTTTTAACATGAATTTGATTCGCAGTAAGCATAACCATAAGCATAACCCACAAACAACAACTAATAACATCATCACAAATCTACTATGATAAAAAACTTTAAGTATAATGCGTATAAAGGGAAATACAGTAACAGAATCAGAAGCTCCAGAAGTTCGACTACATGCACCTGCAGCGACTAAGCTATGGTTGCGCCCTGGCGTCACCTGTACGCATCAATCATGTATAAGCTTATAGAAAGCTTAGTGGATGGTGAGAGTGTGTGCGCAATATGAGCATGCTCAGAATGCTATATCAGAGTAATGTAGAATCATGCTGATGAGTACATGAATGCAATCAGCCGTACCAAGGCTATGCATTGAAAGATATGAATGCTATTGGCCATATTAAGACCATGCGATGCGAGATGCAACTCAAGCATGCCAATTCTCATCTGAATCCACAATCAATGTAGCTCATCACTAGAGCATCAAATATCAGTAAAGTTCTCACTCTAGATAATCACTGGGGTTTAGTACACTCCAAATGACACTGCTCCTTTAGCAAGCTTGCAGTCCAAGTGAGCATAAAAAACCTCACTATCCGCCTAACCAATAGTCTGCCAATACCTATCCGGCACATTGATAGCAGACCCATTTACGAGCTGGCCATACTCAGCATAGTAAAGGCCACTACCCTCGAGCGGGTAAGGCCACCACCCCTTTCTAACCGACCACGAAACAGTGGAAGACGCGGCCTCTTGGTATTCGGTGCTTGTGCACTCATGTATCCACTCGGTCTCGACGTTGGAGTCATCCTTTCATATCATTAGGTTCAGGGATTTTCACCTAGGGACATCTATGGCACCCCGATGCTAGTAACAATATTTACGATATCCGATCCTGCCATCTACGATATGCCTGTAGAGGCCACAACCCTGATACAAATGTGAGGTGCATGAATCACACTATCAGTTACGCAGCAATCCTGCGCGTATCGTGCACTCATGAAGAGAAACTCCACCTATCAAGGAGCCCCATAAACAATCTATCCGAAGGCATATGCTATGATCAGTCACTCCTCAGATCAGGCATACATATGATGTGTATGAGTATGAATCATGGAGCTATACTAAACATGTCATATGGTAATGAACTCTATTCATAACGAAAATGGGCCTAGACGACCTACACACTATAAGTATGGGTATAACAAAGGGCCCTAGGGAGAGTTACAATGTGGACATTTAACCATCATTGCTCTTACAATGTGGACGTCAAACCATCATTGCTCCCAAGGCATGGCTACCATAAACATCATTACATACATCATGGTGGAATCTCACATCGCAATGGGCCTCATATACAACATATTCAGCTCCACACAAAGGCCTCTCATACGTCTCATCGGGCCTCACTCGTGGTCCTTATATACATCACATTAGACCTCAACCCATGGGCCTCAAATACATCTCAATGGGCCTCATATACATCAAGTGGGCTACATCACATGAGTCGCACCAATGGGCCTCATGTACATCAAGTGGGCTACATCACATGAGTCACACCAATGGGCCTCATATACATCAAGTGGGCCGCACCAATGGACCACATCAATGGGCTGCACCAATGGGCCTCATATACATCAAGTGGGCCGCACCAATGGACCACATCAATGGGCTGCACCAATGGGCCAATATACATCAAGTGGGCCTTATCATATGGGCCAATATACATCAAATTGGTCGCATTAAATGGGCCGCACCAATGAGCCAATATAAATCAAGTGGGCCGCATCTACATCAAATGGGCCGTATCAACGGGCCACACCACTACACCATATTAGAACAAAACGAATGGGCCGCAGATACATCAAATGAGCCGCATCAACGGGCCACACCAACTACACCATTCTTCTATTTTTAGAGATCATTTTAGAGTATTATCCAAAAAAATGAATCGTATTAAAAGATCATCTGGACCATAAACAAATAACAGTGGTGATAATGATTTCCACTGTTAGAACTCCAGTGGGCCCACCATAGCGTTTATTTTCCATCTGTTCATAAGGTCACAAAGACCTGAACTAAGAGGAAAAATAAATTTCATATTGGTCCAAAACTTCTACGACCCAAAAGGTTTCAATGTTGGATGTTCAATCCCCACTGTTTATGGCTGTGTGGTCCACTTGATAACTAGATCTGTCTTATTTTTAGTCTCGAGCCATAAGACGAGCTCACCATATGGACAGGCGGTTTGGATGTAACACATACATCATGGGAGGGCCCACCGTTTGGACGGTGTTGATGAAATACATACAGCGTGGTGGAGTCCACACGTGTGTCGGTCACATGGTTGTAATGCAGTAGGGATAAAACACATCTATTATGTGTGGCCCACGGATGCACAGTGTGGATTAACACACTGGGTATGTCCCACATACTCGCAGACGTCAATACATCAGCTATATAGATGGTGTATGGACGTCCAGCCAATCCACTCTCTCAGCAGGTGGGTCCCACATGGGGCCCACCAGATATATATGGCATATATATATTGTATAATATATATTATATTATATTATATTATTTATTATTATTATTATTATTATTATTATTATTATTATTATTATTTTGTTTGGGAGATACTAATCGTCCAGCCTACCTAGACGTCCGTCTGACGGATGGTCTGGATGGAGCATAGGTACTGGTGGGATCCATGTCAGCGTGGTCCACCCTATTTGGATCGAACTGGTATTTGTATTCTCCCTACATCTAGGCTCATCCACTGGACAGTCAGTCCAGGCCACCGGATGGATGGGTGGAACACTTAGATCATGGCGGTGTTCCACGTGTGTACCACATGTGTTATGCACGGATGGTACGGATCTAATCCATTCAACAAGGTGGGCCATAATTGGAAAAATAGAGAGAGAGAAAAAAGTGAGGGGAGGGACCCCACGACTATTGGGCCCTCCCTTATACAATGCATTCATGAAGTGGGTCCCATAACAAGTGGGCCCTTAAAACAAAAATCAACGGTGGATCACCCACCTATTAGCCTTCTTCTTTAGCTCCTTGAACTCCTAGGCTCCTTGGCTTCGATCTTGATGGGGGATGATGATGGTTGGATGGTGGAGATGAGGGGTTTTGGGTAGGGGAAGTGGGCCACACTTAGCTTCTCCTTGGGAGGCTTGGACGTTGGATCTCTTGGTTACTTGGGAAATTGTTTGAGAAATGAGGGAGAGAGAGAAGTGATGGGTGATAAGGGATGGGTGGAATGGATGTTGTAAGAAAGGAATGGTTAGGGTATGGGCTTGGTTGAATTTTGGGTGAAAGAGGGATGGGTGGAGAGAGAGAGAGAGAGTTGACTTGTGAGGGGTGATGTGGCATGGGGTATAGGTGGTGTACTTAACTTGTGATTGATGATTACTTACATGATTGATTGATGTGATGGGTTATAGAGATTCTCTCTGAATTTGCAACACGCGACATTTTCTTCGAGATAAACACAGGCCCACATCTTCTGGCCTGGGTATCGTATCAGGGCACGAGACGCGGCGTTAGAACTAGGGAGACGGCGCGGTCGCTAGGATACAAGTTTCAAGTTGAGCTGATATAGATCTTTGGAATGCGACTTAGGGTCGCACGAATGCCAATTACAGGTCGAGGGTTGCTAGAATTCGACCAGGAGGCCCGCGGAAGCTTACAAAATGGTACAAACTATGATAAGGGCCTTACACTAACCATCATAATTTTTCTATTTTTGACATGTCATCTGTGCATCCATCAAGTTATTTGATATATATATATATATTTTTTGCCTTAATTAATGAAAATTTTAACTTATTTGGTAAATAACTCTTTATCTGTAATGATTTAGATACGAGTTCTTTTGTAAGAACTGCTAAGAAATGTGCCTATAACCTTGTAGAATCATTAGGTTTCCCAAAACTCTCAGATTAGTAATAATTACGAAAATGCCATTAACCTAGACCATTGAATTCTAGATCACATGGTTCTCATGATCCGTTCGATGTGAAATTTTATACCATAACTATGTATCATAAATTAACTATACACATCAAATTTTACCCCTTAAATCATTGTAAAAATGGCCCAGTTAACAAATCAGGCCCTTAACAATTGACTTTGGTGTCCATTGAGTGAGTAAAGCTCGTGAGTAGTCATGGTAAGATATTTTCCTTCATACGAATGACTTGGATTTTTCATCATATGGACCGAGTGTGAAATATGAGAACCCTACCTTAGTAGGCTTTTCTTTATGTGCATATTTAGGCATTTTAGGCTTATGGACTCTTTCTAAATCTGGACCTTACGATTGACCCACTTTACACCATCAATCGCGAATCAAATTTGGACCACACTTTGGCCTTATATAAATACGAGACTATACAAAATTTAAACCCCAATTTATGATCCTACACCGTTGAATAATGATCGTCTTGAAGCCAATTCCTTCATTTTGGTGTGATAGGTGAAATTTCATATTGAGGCCTTTTCCACCATCGATCAACCACCATTTTTTTTTTTCAAATGTTTGGATATCTTAATTACAATTTTTTTTTCAAAATTGTTCCCTGATTATTAAGCGTGGACCGTTAATCGAAATTAAGTTTGTTTTGGCACCCGCTATGAGAATTTTCAAGATAAGACAATGTATGTCTTGAATCACCAAGAGAATTATATACTCTGGTCCTATTTGATGACCCTGACACCATGAATGAATTAAATGTAAAGAAATGTAGCCAAAAATGAAAAATTGGAAAAACTCAATTCAAGTGGGATGTGACACACCTCCTCTCACTCCCACTCCTTTATAAAAAGGGGCGTGCACCCATTCTCCACTCAAACACCCATGCACACCCACCTTCCTACGTCCAAGGAAAAGATAGAGGGAGAGAGAGAGAGAGAGAGAGAGAGAGAGAGAGAGAGAGAGAGGTAGGCATCAAAGCCTAGATGTCCATCATCCTCTTCCTTCTCCACACGTACGGTTTCTCTCTCTTGCTCGAGCGATGTCGTAGTTCATGTAGAAGCGTTCATCCATCGAGATATATCTAGAATTTTTATCTAAGTTTAAGGTGAGTGACTCCTTTAAGTTTACACCAATTTAAGTTAAATTTATATATAATTATCTTCTTTTCACGTTAAGGTTGTGTATAGTTTAATTTTTTACTATGATTTTTATGCTAATAAGTTGTTAGATTATTATGAATTGTTAATACATATTGCAATTATGCTTAAGATATGATTTTAATCAAGTTAGACATATTTTGTGGGTTAGATCATAAAATTATGCCAAGTCGTGAAACTACACGCATTCGGGTCCCGAACAGTGCATAGTTTGTGCATCTAATGGACCGGATAGTTATGTCAGAAAATCTTATGAATTTAATGATATTAATCTTACCTATAATTCATATTTTAAATCTTAGAGCAGCGAGACTCACTTTTAGAGTAATTTGGACTTATTGGGTGACCTGTCTGACCCAAAATCGCAATGGTGTGCTTATAGATTCCCTTTTAAGTGCAGGGACTATTTTCTACCATATTGGGATTTATTTTATTATAATTTCAGATTAATTATTACATAAAAATACCGCATAACTTTTTATGAATTTGTGAAGAGTGATGGATACAAGCCTTGCCCTTCGTCAATTTTGAGAGTGATGCGTGTTTCCACCCTGTATGAGTTGGCTTTTGCTCCTTTCTCCTTATTTTTCTTGAGTTAACTGACTGCCAATATTCTATTTTATTAAATTGATTTATTGCTACTTTTCTCTTTTATTAGGTTAGTCTTGTACTACCTCCCTTATTTTATGGCTTTGACATGTGTCTTGGAATTCAAAACTCTCATGTTTTGACTTACTTTCCTATTAATGCAAGTGATATGTTGAAGGTCTTACAACTAGAGACTTATATGTATTTATTATGGACGTAATGCACTCTGGTTAGTGACCCTCTTGGTCTATGCATAAATCATTGGATTTGGTTAATGGTGCATAAATTGATATAAGTAATCTGCAATGCATGTTACATTATCTTTCTGGGATTGTATGTTGCAAATAGTCACTCCACGAACAAATCATGTTATGTAATTCATCCGATCCATGTGTTTTGCCGTCTCGAGGTGTTCACGTAAATCCGCGGTAGTGTCAGACACACCGATGAATCTTCATAGTTATGGGATGTGAAGAAAGTCAGATTTTTATGAATTATATTCCACAATGTGGTGGTCACTATCTATAATAAGCCACACACACTATGCTAGGCATGCATTCATGTAGGTTGGTTGTGCATACCGATACCTTTCGTAGTGGTGGAGTATAGAAAGTATTGGAATTTTTATATTATCTTACCTTAAGAAATTACTTAAATTATGTTAATCTTGAAGGATAACCATCACTATGAGTAGGGTGTTTACCCTCTCCAATCATATAGATGATGCAGGTGATGCACCGGTTGAAGATATGAGCGATGCATGTTCTCCCTATGAAAGACTATGAGTGACGTGGGATTATGTTGTTGATATTTTTTTAATTTAGCTTTATTTACGTTTCATGCTGCGAATTTGAATATTTGTAATAAGCTCCCACCTAAGTGAGCATTAAATGATTAGGTGAACTTTTATGTTTAAATGGAATAAGAATTATAATATAGTTGGTTCTATTCTCGTGAATGGGTACCTTTATAAATGTGATTTGAATGAAAAAGGAAAAAAGGTGTAATTATGAATTATTCATTCATTTATTTCACTAACACTCAGAATTCTTAGGCACGAGTATTTACTCGGGACGTGAAAACTTGGGGCGTTACAACTAGAGCCTTGAAAGTTAACTTTTGTGACTTTTCATAGCAATGGGAAGACCATTCTTGATCCATAACATATTTAAGTATTAGATGCTAAATTGTATAAACATAGACATTATATACCTCATGTGCATGGTGCGCTTGGATTTGAACTATTGAATTCATTGAGATTGCTTGAGATCCGCTTTTATTTTCATAACATTCATCCATTACTTTATTTTGAATTATTTTTGGATGAACGACCGATTGGTGATGCATGGTTGATTTGCTCACTGACATGCATCGTTGATTTTCTACTTTGTTGTACCAGTTAGTTAAGTATAGTTGATTTAAGATAGGTTCCTAATATTTAGATGTATGCGAGATCTAGTTGTTCCATTTTTTATTGAGCATGGTTGATTTGTTCGGTTAGATTGGTGATTCATGGTTTATTTGCTCACTGGTGTGCATGATTGATTTACCGCCTCATCAGACCGGTCAGGTAAGCATGATTGATTTGCAACAAGTTCCTAATATCTAGAGCCGTACAAGATCCTTTAATGTACACATCTTCCCGAACTGATTAAGTGATAATGGTTGATTTGTGACATGATCCTAACGTCTAGAGTTGTGCAATATCATGGACATGTGAAATTATGTACATGCCTTGCTCTACCAGTTAGGTGAGAATGGTTGATTTGAAATAATTTTTTTTAAAGTTCTAGGGGTATGTGAGTTCGTGGACATCTGTTAATTTAATTTTACCATAAATTCATCATAACATACATGACATCATGATAATTATGTTTCATTTATGATAACTCTGTAACTAAACCAATTTATGACATTACTATGTTAGTACAAGGTCAACTTCACCTAATGTTGAATAGGATCTTATTGTATACCAACTGGAATTTTCATTGTGATGAATATGATCTTATGGGGATTCTAACTCACCCAATTAAACACTACATGCAAGTTTCCATAAAGAAGGAGACACAATAGACGATTATTTTTCCTAAAGCGTCATCAATAAATTAGGATGATTTATTTTATTTTGTGGATTCCATGTAATAAGATACTTAGTGAAGTTTTTCTTTCAGTAGAGAAGCTATTAGAAATAGTTTAGTTAAACTTGAATTACAAATTCAAATTTAAGTTGAGTGAAATTAAAGTTAATAAAGATTTATTTGACTTTAGTATAAATATGCAATGTGTAGATTGGGTTACAAGGAATCAATGCTCAAATTTTAATTCACAACTTAAAATTCAGAATTATGATCACTGTACTCAGGTTTTAAATTTCAGAGCGTGACAGCTGGTACACCGAAAATACTACAAGTGGTAAAACAAGAAAGCTCCAAATTGATTAAAAGTGTGTTTGGATTTGTGCTGTGGAATCACACAGATTTGGATCTAGGATAACAATCCAAGAGCACCAAGCAAACACAAGAGAACACAGATTTAACATGAAAAACCTTTCAAAAAAAACCACGGCACAAAGCGACAGAATTCCACTATAAAAATAGAAATTACAAAGAGATACTTATCCGATCCAAACAACCTCGAATCTCACCCTTGCTACACCCTTTAGAAACCCTAAAAACCTTTTAGGAAGTCTTATAATTGCTTAAAATGGCCATAGGGACTCCTATTTATAGATGGGGAACTCCCACTTACGCACCTCCCTAGAAATTGTCTCAAATTTACGCAGTCCACGTAGAACCCGCGCAACATCTGCGTAACCTTCGACTGGTTGAGCCTGGGCTTTGACTGGTCGAAGGTCACCTTCGACTAGTCGAGCTTGTCCCTCGACTGGTCGAAGGACTCGGAGATCTCAAATACATCATCGCTGGACTTTGAGTCGAGCGGGCTTCGATTGGTCGAAGGGATCCTCATCTAGTCGAGCCAGCCCCTCGACTGGTTGAGCAGCACAGTGAAAATCAGATTTAAGACATTTATTTTACAACATTTCTCCACCATGTCTTCAATCTTTAACCGTGAAGATCCTTAACCTCTTCTCTTATCTCTGTATCACATCATAGCTTCTTGTGCACACTCCGTCCTTCTTTTTTACCATCATCAAGCCCAGAAAAGTTGCACAAAACTTGAACTTCTTTGCACGAACGTTCTAGGTGAGCATGTCTGTCAGATCAGAATCCACGTGCCCAACCACCTTTGCTCCTGTCTTCTCAAAAGGAAAGATGTAGTCTTCTTACCATCTCATTACTACCCAATATTGCTTGCCAGAGTATTTACTCACAACATTGATAGCCTGTGAAATAACGGGTCTAATACAAACCATGTCATGCACTGCCAACCACATTCAAATAAGGCTCATAATGTAACGCCCTGAAAATCAGGGGTCGAGCATAAACTCAACTCCCGAGTTCCAACGCATCACTTATACAACATAATGAATGATGATTGAATATTGTCTGTATTAATGCATTGAACATGAGTGAGATTAAGCCAAAACAACCTATCATACTCCAGAGACAAGTGAGATAGCAAGCGAAAGACTGTGATAGATATATAAACTATATAAACTGTGGTGAGTCTCCAGAGTGTGATAATATTACCAGGTTAACTATTTACAAGTACAATTCTAAAATATACCAAATTGAGGAAGTGTAATGTCTTCTATCCCAAATACCATAGCCCTGTCAATGCAATGTCAGGTCTTCATAGACCCGTCAGAGAGTTACATGTTGGAGAACTCCTCAACATTATAGTAGTAGTCCGGCTCTGCTTCATAAGCATCACCATCACCTGCAGCTAAGACAGTCTGGTTGGTGTTGCAAGCACCATCCCGTAACGTGGGAGTGAGTGATCAACTAGTGGAACAGTAAAGCATAGGTTAACATGTTATCAAAACATTCAAGCAGTAATGATAAAGCAGTACAATCAACAATCCTAAGTACTCTTGTTAATGCAAGTATGAAATGCTGTCATGATGCAGCCCTTACCGACATACTCCCTCATGCGACATCATCTTACATTCGCGGCATGCGTTCATTCCTCAATGCTCCACATCTTCCAGGCACATGCAGTGCGATGATGAGCATGATTACTGAGTTGTTATTAGTCCATTTCACACAGCAGGATTGGGAAACTAAGGTATCTCCCTTGTATCATTCCCAAACATGATTCATTCTAGGGTCATTAAACCTAGATAATCTCATACGATAGTGTGGTTCTAGGGAGCTGCAAAGGCTGTCAGGGCTGTTACATGCAATTGTTACACCACTCCCCTATCACTTTTTTAACGGTTCATCACTAAATTGACACAGGCCTAGTTCATACTCTATTTACCGCAGCAAAACTTGTCCCCTCACCGCAAATGCAGAGTATGCTCGAGGTCACTACAAAGGGTTCGTCACCAATCAGTGTAGGCCGACAACTCGAATATAGTGTCCCATACCACCATAATCGGCTCACGAGTCTGGTTGCTCAATGGACAGTACGGGGAGGCACGTGGCCCCAACGTAGGCCGACAACTCGACCATGGTGTCCGATACCACCATGCCCGGCTAATGAGTCTTAGCGGATTGAGGTACCATGGTTAACGGGATTTCACTGGTAAGTTTGGTACCCTAGGTTCAAGCAGTAGCATCTAAACATGGTGAACATATATTAGACAGATCGGGTTACTTGATGAGCCAGACTAGCACAAGCGCACGACTAGCCGAACGATATGAAGTGCATAAGCACTTCGTGTGGCCTAACCACTGTCACCAACCGAAGTACGACTCGGGCTCGTCAGACACATCCTACGTGGCGAAATGAATCTCAACCATGAACTCAAGTCTGGTACCGATTGTCTGGACTATAATCATAGTCTCAATCGCAATCAATCCTTATTCAGAAGCATGTGGAGTAAAGCATAATAAACAAAGTAATTCAAGCATGTTAACAAACATGTCATAAAGCATGTTACAAAGCACAATGTACATAAGAAATACAAACACATATATTTCATAGTAAGCGATTAAATTAAACAACCATCTGGAGGAAATCATATATATTTCTAAGATAGTTGAGAATCCTATCTCAACACCACTATTAAATTTAGTTCGTCATACAATTTCTCACATAGGTATTTTATCAAACACTTATACTACACCTCTTCAACATACATGACGTATGTTGAATTCAACATAGAATATGACAAATCCTTATATCAAGGAGTTGTCTTATACACAAAAATCATGCTCTTACATTCAATACATATGATAGGCATAAATCATAAATCTATATTTATTTAGTCATTTCAACAAACACTTTAAACTACATATATCAACATACATGACGTATGTTGATCACATAGGTATAAGGCCAAATCCTTTCACTAGGGAGTTGCCCCAATTATAACACGCATGCACCCACGACGGATAGTCATGGCAAGCAGGAATCCAAGTTCTATGTTCATTCAGTCATTTCCACAAACACTTGGGCTACACGTTTTAGCATATATAGTGTATATTAGTCGTGGCGTGATTTAGGGCAAATCCTTTCGTCAAAGGGGTGTCACCTATACAACAATCATGTATGCCATGACTATCAGTCATGGCAAGCACGAATGCGAATTCTATATTCATTTGGTCATTTTCACAAACACTTAGAATACACTATTTTAACATACATAGTGTATATTAGCAAAAACATGTATTAGGGCGAACCCTCTCGCCAAGTAAGTGTTATACACATATATAATATGTTCATACAACAAATAATCATGGCAAACATATTTCTAAAATTTATACGTATACGGTACTTTCTACAAATACCTAGAATACACAAAATTCCATATTCTTCATATTTAATCGAAACAGAAAATAGACAGCACTTTGTACATGTGCAATTGCATGTAGATCATGAATTTATCATTATCTGACATTAAAAGTGTTGAAAATCATAACCTATATATCTAAAGTCTGGACCTTTTGTCGTAGAATCATAACGGAGTCGATAGAATCTCTAAGTCTTTGTCTACGGCAGTATATCAACCTATAGCACGGGATACGTTAGCTATTTCGCTACTTGAATCAATCCAAACCCTAAAACAGGTTAGGGTTAGGGTTTTCTTACCTAGAAATGGAGCCAAAATCGCCGAAAAAGCGATTAGAATGAGGTGGTTAGGCTTGTATAGTGGCAGAGTAGAGCATCAGGGAGATCCTCCCACTACTCCCTCACTTTCTGTCTATTTTCTCTCCTCTCTCCTAAGTTTTCTCAAATTCATATGGGCTGGATATGAGAGAGTTTAAGGTCCTTATATAGACTAAAAACTCACCAAATTAGATTTCAGGTCAAGGTATACTTAGGTTATATCCAAAGTGGGTCAGTTTCAGCTTAACGGAGGACTTCTGGCTGCCCCCCTTGAGCCAAAGGTCGGACTTAAGCTCACAGACATTGGATCTAAGTCGAGTCACGTTTTCGGTCCAATCGGATTCACAGATCGCCTGTGGCGGACCAGTTTCAGTTCAATGGTCAGTGAAACTCGATCAGAGATTTCAAGTACACTAACACGTGTATGAAATTTCTCCTAATCCGAGGGTGTAATCTGGCCTGATTCCGACAGTCAGGTTGCTTAATACTGACCCGCAAGCGACAAGTCTCAGATTTCATAAATTTTTATTTTATTTTTAATTAATTTCACATTTCTCACACTCCCCGCTCTGAGCTCAAGCGAATAGCGCTGGGACACTATCTGGATTTGATTTCTGAGATGGTTGTCAAGCCTAGTAAGGCGGTCCTAACCGTTTAACTTCGCGTTAATCAGACTTTCGACGTGCTGTCCAGATCTGATATAGAGTTTCAATGTGCTCCTGAGAGCAACTGGGTAATGAGATTGATCCTAGATTTTAGGATAACCTAGCGTCGATGATTCTACAAGTTTTGGGTCTTACAGATCGTATTTAAAATAGATCAAGCGGATTTCGTATCTAATCTAGTTTAACACTTAGTTACTTTGTCTCATTTCTAAAGGATTCAGTCCTATAAGATTTTTGTTTAAGGTAGTACTTGGGCCTTTGTACGAATTTCTAAAGTATTGTTCTTCATCACCTAAACTTTAGGATTCATGCCTAATATGAAAGTACTTAGAAACATTTAGAGAACACGGAGGTGAAAGGTGAGCTTTGTGAAGGAAATGTGTTAAGAAGCGATTTTAGACTGTGGGATTCAGTTCTGACAAGTTAATAAGGCATTAGAATAGACCCATTGCCTAAGGACATAGAATTCCAGGTTGGCAAAAATCCGGGATGTTACACATAAGATATATCCTATTTTTCCTCATTTGTTTTGGGACATGTCTTGAGGAAAATTTAAGGCGATACCCGTATGAAATGCTCTCCGACTTTGCCTGGTCTATCACATCCTTGAGCAAAACCTACCCAAGGTAACCAAAGACTACTCCTCTTTCAGTCCCAATGCCGAGAACCATCTTCGCAACCCCCCAATCTTTCATCCTGAATTTCCCATTTAACCGAGTCTTCAGTACATTGATTTCAGACATGTCATAATTGACGATCTACATGTCATCAACATATAATACATGACTCACCATGAATGAAACAAATTTTGTACCACTGCCTAGGTGACATGTCGTACCACGATCTCCTGCAAACTCTTTTTCTCAGCCCCTTTAACTTCGAACTGCTCTAGTTGTTTCATGTAGATCTGCTCTTCCAATTTCCCTTGCAGAAGTTCAGACTCCACATCCATCCTTTCCAGCTCAAGATCGTATTGGCCAATTAACGCCAATCATGAATCTAATAGACACCTTGTTATACCGTTAGCATGAATATCTTTGAGAAGCCGATCCCTTCTCTCTGAGCATAACCTTTCGCTACCAACCTCACTCTGTATCTATGCTGTATCATCCTGAAGATCCACCTGCATCCAATCACTTTCTGGCCCACTGGGGGCTCCATCAGCTCCCATGTGTCGATCTGGTACAACGAGTCCATCACATCACCTATAGTCACCTTGCACTTCTTAGCAATAGGCTCACCTACCTAGAACCATATGAATAGAAGACGGATCGCCTACGATATTAGAGTCGTCGATGTACCTCGCCGATATCCTGTGATTATCCCGTATGATTCTTATCATAGGTAGCTGCTCCACCTGCTCTATATCCCTGTCCACGCATCTCAGCCTTCCTGCCCTGCCCGCTCATGTGGCCATGCCCAGCATGTCACACATGTGCAGAAGTGGAATTCACTACAGCCATTGTAGCTTTACCTTTTGAAGTGCTCTCGATCAACCTGTAAACATTATCGAGTCGTTGCGCTGTCATGATTACCTGTGCCCCCTTAAATACTTTAAAGACACCATCAATACTTGTAAACTCGCACCCTATAGCCTCAAGTGCACCGAGAGAAATCAGTCTCTTCTTCATGTTAGGAACATGCTTCACCCTAGTCAGGGTACGCTCTGTCTCATCAAATATCTTGACATGTACCGTACCAACAGCCACAACATTATAGACACTATCATTGCCCATAAACACCTGTCCACCGTCGCACTCCCTGTAGCTGGTGAACCAACTTCGATGAGGAGTCATGTGAAAGGATGCCCCTATGTATAGAATCCACTCGCCCTTATGATCATCGTATGGGCATTTAATCGTAGACACACACAAAACATCACTATCACATTCACTCGATCCATCTTACGTGGCAGCATTGGCCTCTATAATACCCCAAAAATTGGGGGTTGAGCAAAGCTCAAACTCTCGAGTTCCAATGCATCACTTATGCAACATAGATAATGATGATTAAATGTTGTCTATATTAGTGCATTAAACATGAGTGGGATTAATCCAAACTCATACTCCAGGTGCAATTAAATTAAGCAAGCGGAAGACTTAAGTATTTGAATTATAACATAAAAGTGTTTCACCATCCGGAGTAAGATTCTGTTCCAGGCTGAATATATATAAGTATTTGTTTCAAACCTTACAAAACATCAAAATGAAACTGTCCAACTAATCCATGTAATCCTGTCGAGTCAGATCAAGGTCTACAGAGATCCGCCTGATAGCTGAATATAGGAGAATTCCACCTCCTCATCCATGAAGTCCGGCTCCATCACATAAGTCACATCACATCCTGCATCTACATCAGAGTCTGGTTAGTGTTTTAAAACACCATCCCAGAGTGGGTGTAACGTCTCAGAAAAATTCGTACAAAGACCCGAGTACCACCTCAGGCAGAAATCACTAAGGACCAAATCCTTTAAAAATTAGATAAAAATTAATTAAGTACTAAACTGAATTAATTGGCGAATTAGCTAAACCACTTTCTATATGAACTGCAAGACCCAAAACTATTAGAATCACTAACTTAATATTTCCTAAAAACCTAGGATCAGTCTCAAAACCCAGTTGCTCTCGGGACAGCATTGAAACTCCATATCGGACCTGGACCGCACATCAAAAGTCCGATAACCGTGAAACTATATGATTACCGCCTTACTGGGCTTGACAACCATTGTGGGAATCGAGTCCAAATAGTATATAGAAACGCACAACTTGAGCCTGGAGTGAAGTGTGTGAGAAACGCGAATATCCTTAGAAAATGAACTCAGATTTAAGTGAATTGGACCGTTCGCTTGTGAGTGAAATTTAAGGTTTCAGACCATCGGTTTCAGACCAAACTTTACCCATGGATCAGGGAAATTTCCCTGCACCCATTGGTATACTCGTGGCCCTGATCGAGTGACGATGATCGTTGAACTGAAACAGGTCCTCCACGGTTGATCCATTAATCTGATCGGACCGAAATCACAACCTGGCCTAGATCCATTATCAGGAAACTTTTTCCAGACCGTATGCAAGCAATGGACCTCCAAATGAGCTCTGTTGGCTCGAAACAGACGCCTTTTGGCTATAACCTAAGTATACCATGGCCCTGAGGCCATTTGAACCAGTTCCGGGCCTATATAAGGACTTTAACCCACCCCTCTCTCATTTCATACGAAATTGTCTAACCCTAGGAGAGAGAAGAGAGAAAAGAGTGAGGAGAAGAGAGAGAGAGTTCAGGAGATCGTTACTGGGATTCATTCCCAATGCTCCTCGTGTTGAATCACCACCCACCGTCGCTACACTATCGATTCTAGCTTCGATTTGGATAAGAAATCCTAACCATAATCTCATTTTAGGAATCCAAATAGAGGAATTGATAAAATAGCTAACCTATTTCATGATTTAGGTAGCCGTTGTACTGTAGATGGAGGTGTAGTGTACGAACTGAGTTCGTAATGGGCATACTGACGAAAGGTGCGGAATATAAATGTTTAGGTTATAGTTTTCAAGACTTTCAATGTCAGTTAATGATTTATGACTGACTTGATTGCTGTCACATGTACTTTGATACGACGTTTCCCATGTATTACACATATATATAAACTATGTGGAAATATAATGCATTCCATGTGTCTGTTGAAATGTTTGAATGAAATTACTATCATGATTTGTACTTGACATGACTATTAATCTAGAATACATGTTTGTTGTATGTATGACAACTCCTTTGTGAAAGGATATGTTATAATATATACTATAACTAAGTTAGGGCATGTATTTAGTAATGTGTAGGCTAAGTGTTTAATAAAATGTCTGAATGAGTAATTATTTGTTAAATTGTAATTATTAAGGGTGTTGAGATAGGATTCTCAACTACCTTATCTATGTGTATAAATTCTTTCATGTAACCTTAATTTCACATATGTGATTTATGTATAAAAATACTTATGTATAGTAGCATGATTTATGTGTTTGATAAAATGCTCGAATGATTATTGTATTTGGATTATTTATTAAATACTGTTATGACTATCACATGTGTTTACCTATTGCAATTGAGTGTGATTGGGGTTGCTACACAGTCCAGGCAATTGATAATGGGTCCCGGTTGAGTGGCCGAAGTAGATTCGCTGATACGTTCGACAAATCCGAGTCGTATGAAAATTGTCGACAATGGTTAGGCCACGTGGAGTGCTTATGCGCTCCATGTCGATTAATTCAGCGTGGGCTTGTACCAATCGAACTTGTTAAATAAACCGATTGGCCTAATGTATGTTTACCATGTATGGATGTTACTACTTGAATCTAAGGTACCACTTACCAATGTGAAGCCCGTTTCAACCTTGGTACCACAATCCGCTAAGACTCATGAGCCGGGCATGGTGGTATCGGACACCGTGGTCAGGCTGTCAGCCTACGTTGGGGTGACGAGCCTCCCCGTTATATCCAGTGAGCAACCCAAACTCGTGAGCCGAATACGGTGGTATGGGACACTGTATTCGAGTTGTCGGCCTATGCTGAGGTGACGAGCCTTTCCGTAGTGACCTTGAGTATAAACTAGGCCTACGTTGAGCTGACGAGCCTCCCATAGCGACCTGAACTTGCCTATCCACTGCTTTTCAATCAGGGGTGATGTTGCTCTATAACTTGCCTATCGTATGTGATTAACTAGGATTAACGACCCTAGATAGATCATCGTTTGGGTAAATGATATAAAGGAAGGTACCTTAGCTTCCCAAATCTGCTGTATGAATAAGCCTAATTAAGAACTTGGCTAACACGACCATGCACCGCATTGCATGTGCTTTGGCGAGGAAGGAGCACGTTTAGGGAGTTTATCATGTGCGACTGTTAGATGAAGTCGCTGAGGAAGTGGAGGAGATGACATGCATCATTACATCATACCATTTCTGCATTAACAACAGTACTTAGGACATGATTGTTTTACCACTTTATCATTACTGCTTGATTAAATTTATGACATGTTTATCTTTGCCTTATAGTACCACTGAGTTGATCACTCACTCCCACCCTGGGATGATGTTTTAAAACACTAACCAGACTCTGTTTTAGCTGCAGATGATGGGGAGGCTTATGAAGTAGAGCCTAACTTCTACGAAGATGAGGAGGAGTTCTCCTATATGCAGCTATCAGGCGGAACACTGTGATAGGTATATAAGGTATATAAGTGGTTATAAACCCCCATAGTATGATCATGTCATCAGGCTAAATCTATATATGTTTGTTCCAAAATATATAAAATGACAAAGTGTAATGCCCAACTAATTTGTATCCCTATAATCCCATCGATCAGTGCATGGCCTACATAGGCCCGCCTGATAGTTGCATATAGGAGAACTCCTCATCGTCGTAAAAGTCAGGCTCTGCTTCGTAAGCCTCACCATCATCTATAGATAAAATAGACTCTGGATGGTATTTTAAAACACCGTCCCAGAGTGGGAGTGAGTGATCAAATCAGTGGAGCTATAAGGCAAAGGTTAACATGTTATCAATTCAGTTAAGCAGTAATAATAAAGCAGTACAACAATCATGTCCTAAGTACTCTTGTTAATGCAGGGATGATATGCTATAATGATGCATACCCTCACCTACACTCCCTCAGCGACATCATCTCACGATTGTGCATGACAAACTCCTTAAACGTCCGCTAGCACGCCAAAGCATATAAAATGCGGTGCATGATCATGTTAGCCAAGTAATTTGTTACGCATATTCATACAACAGATTCGAGAAGCTAAGGTACCTCCATTTATATTATTTACCCAAACGATGATCCATCTAAGGTCGTCAATCCTAGTTAATCACATACAATAGGCAAGTTATAGGGTCACATCACCTCTGATTTAAAAGCAGTGGATAGGCAAGTTTAGCTCACTATGGGAGGCTTGTCACCTCAACGTAGGCTTAGTTTAACTCGAGGTCACTACAGGAAGACTCATCACCTTAGCATAGGCTGACAGTTCGAATACAGTGTCCCATACTACCGTATTCGGTTCACGAGTTTGGGTTGCTCACTGGTCACTATGGGGAGGCTTGTCACCCCAGCGTAGGCCGACAGCTCGATCACGGTGTTCCATACCACATTGCTTAGCTCATGAGTCTTAACGGATCGTAGTACCAAGGTTAAACGGGCTTTACATTAGTAAGTGTTACCTTAGATTTAAGCAGGAGCGTCCATACATGGTAAACATATAATACGACAATTGGGTTATTTGACAAGTTCAATTGGTATGAGCGTACATTGGATTAATTGACATGGAGCACATAAGCACTCCACATGGCCTAACCACTGTTGACAATCTTCGTATGACTCGGATTCATCGAACGTATCCAATGTGGTGAATCTAGTTCAGCCACTCAACCGGGATCCATTACCGATTTCCTGGACTACGTAGCAGTCCCAATCGCACTCAGTTGCAATTGGTAATCACATGTGATAGTCATAATAGCATTTGACAAAGAATCTGAATATAATAATCATTTGAGCATTTTATCAAACACATAAAGTATGCGACTATATATGGCATTTTTATACATAAATCACGTATGTGAAATTAAGGTTATATGAAAGAATTTATACACATAGATAAGGTAGTTGAGAATCCTATCTCAACACCCATAATAATTACAATTCAACAAACAATTACTCATTCAGACATTTTATCAAACACTTAGCCTACACATTACTACGTACATGCCCTAACTTAGTTATAGCATATATTATAGCAAATACTTTCACGAAGGAGTTGTTATACAGACAACAAACATGTATTCAAGATTAATAGTCATGCAAGTATAAATCATGATAGGAATTTCATTTAAACATTTCAACAAACACGTGGAATACATTATATATTCACGTAGTTCACACACATGTATTATTTATCGAATACATCATAACTAAGATCATTTGGTGGCAAACAAGTCAGACATAAATCATTAGCTAACATTAAAAGCCTTGAAAACCATAACCTAAACGTTTATAGTCTGCACCTTTCGTCAGTTTACTCGTTACGAACTCGGTTCACACACTACGTCTCCGTCTACAGCACAACGGCTACCTAAATCATGAAGTAGGTTAGTTATTCCACCGACTTCTCTATTTGGATTCCTAAAATAGATTAAGTTTAGATTAATGGTTTTGGATTCGACGGTGTAACGACAAGGGAAATGATTCGGCACGTGGAGTGGTGGGAGTGAATCCCAGCAACAAACCACAAATCTCTCACACTTCTCCTCACTCTTTTCTCCTCTTTTCTCTCTTCTCTCTCCTAGGGTTTTAGGAAATTTGTATAGAATGAGAGAGGGGTGGGTTTAGGGCATTATATAGGCCTAAAAGTGATGTCAATGACCCAGGGCCATGGTATACTTGGGATATAGCCAAAAGGTGGTTGTTTCAGGCCAACGGAGCTCAGTTGGAGGTCCATTACCTACATATAGTTTGAAGAAAGTTCCTTGACAATGGATCGATGCCAGGTTAAGGTTTCGGTCCAATCGGGTTTGTAGATCGATCGTGGAGGACCTGTTTCAGTTCAATGGTCATCGCCACTCGATCAGGGCCACAAGTACACTAATGGGTGTAGGAAAATTTTCCTAATCCAAGGGTGTAGTTGGGTCAGAATATGACGGTCTGAAACCTTAAATTTGGCCTACAAACGATCATCCCAATTCACTTAAGTTTGAGTTCATTCTCTAAAGATATTCGCGTTTCTCACAAACTTCACTCTAGGTTCAAGTTATGCTTTTCTGGATACTATTTGGACTCGATTCCCAGGATGGTTGTCAGGCCCAGTATGACAGTCATAACTGTATAGTTTCACGGTAATCAAACTTTAAACGCGCGGTCCAGGTCCGATACGGAGTTTCAATATGCTCCTGAGAGCAACTGGGTTTTGAGATTGATCCTAGGTTTTTAGGAAATGTTAAGTTAGTGATAATAGTTTTGGGTCTTGCAGTTCGTATAGAAAGTGGTTCGAGCTAATTCGTCGATTAATTCAGCTTAATACTTAATTAATTTTTGTCTAATTTCTAAAAGATTCGGTCTTTAGTGATTTCTACCTGAAGTGGTACTCGGGTCTTTGTATGGATTTTTTTGAGATGTTACAATTGACCTTGTGGCTGGTGCGACACCCATTTCGCTACCGATGTATCGCATGCCTCCATGTGAAATGGAAGAATTGAGGAGACAGATCGATGGTCTGTTAGAATCAGGCTTCATACGACCGAGTGTATCTCCTTAGGGAGCACCTGTGTTGTTTGTGAAGAAGAAGGATGGATCACTGCGATTGTGTATTGATTATCACAGGTTGAACCAAGTGACAGTGAAGAACAAGTATCCTCTACTCAGGATTGATGATCTGTTCGACCAGTTGAAAGGGGCACAATATTTTTCAAAGATCGACTTACAGTCAGGGTTTCACCAGTTGCGTGTCAGGGATGAGGACATGCAGAAAATAACATTCTAAACCAGTTTTAGGCACTACGAGTTCCTTGTGATGTCATTTGGACTCACGAATACATCGACCATGTTCATGGACCTTATGAACTGGGTGTTTCGGCCGTATTTGTACCAATTCATCATCGTATTTATAGATGACATCTTAATATACTCCAAGAGTAAAAAAGATTAGGAGGAGCACTTCCGAGCAGTCTTTGATACTCTTAGGAAGAACCAGTTATTTGCTCAGTATAAGAAATGCAAGTTTTGGAAAGAAGATGTCAAGTTCCTGGGACATGTAGTGTCTAAGGAAGGAATAGCTGTGGACCTTGCTAAGGTGACCACAGTTCAGGACTGGGAGCAACCCAGTTCAGTTACTGAAGTGAGGAGTTTCCTTGGCTTGGCAGGTTACTATCGTCGATTCCTTAGGGACTTTTCCAAGATAGCCAGACTGTTGTCTCAGCTCACTCGGAAAGATCTTAAGTTTGCCTGGAATGAGAAGGCAGAAACAGCCTTTCAGGAATTGAAGGATAAGCTGACGTCCGCCTTTGTGCTAGTATTGTCAGAACAAGGGTTCAGATATACGATATGCACCGATGCGTCTCCCGTTGGTTTGAGTTGTGTTCTTATGTAGAAGGACAGGGTGATTGACTACGCATCGCGATAGTTAAGGAAACACAAAGAGAACTACCCTACGCACGACTTGGAATTGGCGGCCATCATCTTTGCATTAAAGCTCTGGAGACATTACCTCTACGGAGAGGAGTTTGAGCTCTTTCGCGACCACGAGAGCCTTAGGTACATATTCACACAAAGAGACCTGAATATGAGACAACGACAATGGATGGAAACCTTGAAGGACTTCAAGTTTAAGGTCTCCTACCATCCTGACAAGGCCAACCTTGTGGTAGACGTGTTAAACCACAAGAAGACCATAGGATTTGCAACTCCGCTGATGATAGAATAATGGAATATGGTGGAATTCGTGCTAGACTTTAAGCAGAAACTTACGGTAGAGGAGCCGTTCGAGAGTGTCGCACACATCCGCTTGCGACCACTTATTGACGATCAAATCATTTTGGCTTAGAGAGAAGATGAATGGCTGATGAAGATGAGAAAACGGCCTAGTGACGATGAAGACTCTGAATGGAGAGTTGGGTCGGATGGGAGTTTGCATTATTGTGGCCGCCTATGCATCCCAAACCTACATGACTTAAAAAAGGAAGTTCTTGAAGTTGCTCACAATTCGAAGATGGCGATGCATCCTGGTAGTACGAAGATGTATCGAGATATGAAACATTCATACTGGTGGGACAATATGAAGGCCCACATAGCAGACTTTGTATCCCGTTGCCTCACGTGCCAGCAGGTCAAGGTCGAGCATCGCCGACCTCCTAGTTTACTTTAACCCATGCCTATAGCTGAATGGAAATGGGATTTCATCTCTATGGATTCCATTTACGGGTTACTAAAGATGAGGATGGGACATAACTCCATTTGGGTGATCATAGACTGATTGATGAAGTTGGCTTATTTTCTCCCGCTTAGAGTCTCAAACTCAGCAGACGATTAGGCCAGGTTGTACATCAAGGAGATAGTACGTCTGCATGGAGTGCCTATGGAGATCTTGTCGGATCGAGACACATGGTTCACATCTATCTTCTGGACTCGTATCCAAGAAGCAATGGGTGTGAAACTGAAGTTCAATACCGCGTTCCACCCATAGACGGATGGGCAGACGGAACGGGTCAACCAGGTGCTAGAGGATACGTTGCAGGCATGTGTGATTGATTTCAAAGATAGTTGGGATGACTGTCTTCCTTATGCTGAATTTGCTTATAACAACAACTTTCAAGTGAGCATTGACATGGCTCCCTATGAAGCACTGTATGGGCATCCATGTCGAGCACTGCATTGCTGGGCAGAAGTTGGTGAGAAGAGTTTGATTGGCCCAAATTTGGTACAGGCGACCTCAGAGAAGACCAACATTATCAGGCATCGACTTCTTGCAGCACAGATCAGAGAGAAGAGTTATGCTGATACCAGACAGAGACAGCTAGAGTTTGAAGTTGGGGACCATGTATTTCTTAAGGTTTCCCCCATGAAGGGAGTCCTCCGATTTGACAAGAAGGGAAAACTCACACCACGATTTATTGGGCCGTTCCAGATTCTAGACCAAGTGGGTGTGGTAGCGTACCGCCTTGTTTTGCCCACACCACTCACAGGCGCGCACAATGTATTTCACGTATCTATGCTGAAGAAATACGTTCCTGATCCTTCCCATATTATCAAGTGGGAGCAAGTACAGTTAAGTGAGGATGCTACCTATGTACTGCGACTAACGTGTATTCTAGACAAGAAGGAACATGTGCTGCGTAGTAAAGTTATCTCGCTTATGAAGGTACTATGGACACACCACACCGAGGAAGAGGCTACTTGGAAAATAGAAGCCGAGGTCCGTAAGAACTATCATCAGATTCTCGAGGAGTATAAAAATGTAATAATTTTGAGGACAATTTTTCTTTAAGGGGGGTAGATTATAACGTCTCGAAAAAATCCGTACAAAGACCCGAGTACCACCTCAGGCAGAAATCACTAAGGATAGAATCCTTTAGAAATTAGACAAAAATTAATTAAGTACTAAACATAATTAATCGGTGAATTATCTAGAACCACTTTCTATATGAACTGCAAGACCTAAAACTATTAGAATCACTAACTTAACATTTCCTAAAAACCTATGATCAGTCTTAAAACCCAGTTGCTCTCGAGAGCGTATTGAAACTCTGTATCAGACCTGAACCATGCGTCGAAAGTCTGATAACCGCAAAACTATACGGTTATGACCGCCTTGCTGGGCTTAACAACCATTGCGAGAATCGAGTCCAAATAGTATCCAGAAATGCACAACTTGAGCTTGGAGCGAAGTGTGTGAGAAACGCGAATATCCATAGAAAATGAACTCAAATTTATGTGAATTGGGCCGTTCATTTGTGGGTGAAATTTAAGGTTTTAGACTGTCAGTTTCTAACCAAACTTTACCAGTGGACCAGGGAAATTTCCCTGCCCCCATTGGTATACTTGTGGCCCTGATCGAATGACGATGGCCGTCGAACTGAAACAGGTCCTCCACGGTTGATCCACTAATCTAATTGGACCAAAATCATAACTTAGCCTAGATCCATTGTTAGGGAACTTTTCTCAAACCGTATGCGAGCAATGGACCTCCAAATGAGCTCCGTTGGCCCGAAACAGATGCCTTTTAGCTATAACCTAAGTATATTATGGCCCTAGGGCCATTTGGACCAGTTATAAGGACCTTAACCCACCCCTCTCTCATTCCATACGAATTTTCCTAACCCTAGAAGAGAGAAGAGAGAAAAAAGGAGAAAAGAGTGAGGAGAAGAGAGAGAGTTCAGGAGATCTTTACTAGGATTCATTCCCACTACTCCTCGTGTTGAATCACGACCCCACTGTCGTTACACCGTCGATTCTAGCTTCGATTTGGGTAAGAAATCCTAACCCTAATCTCATTTTAGGAATCGAAATAGAGGAATTGGTGAAATAGCTAACCTATTTCATGATTTAGGTAGCCGTTGTGCTGCAGACGGAGGCGTAGTGTATGGACCGAGTTCGTAACGGGCATACCGACGAAAGGTGCGGACTATAAATGTTTAGGTTATGGTTTTCAAGGCTTTCAATATTAGTTAATGATTTATGACTGACTTGATTGCTACTACATGTACTTAGATACGACGTTTCTTATGTATTACACATATATATGAACTATGTGGAAATATAATGCATTCCATGTGTTTATTGAAATGTTTGAATGAAATTACTATCATGATTTGTACTTGCCATGACTATTAATCTAGAATACATGTTTATTGTATATATGACACCTCTTTTGCGAAAGGATTTGCTATAATATATGCTATAACTAAGTTAGGGCATGTATGTAATAATGTGTAGGCTAAGTGTTTGATAAAATGTCTGAATGAGTAATTATTTGTTAAATTGTAATTATTAAGGGTGTTGAGATAAGATTCTCAACTACCTTATCTATGTGTATATATTCTTTCATGTAACCTTAATCTCACATACGTGATTTATGTATAAAAATGCCTATGTATAGTAGCATACTTTATATATTTGATAAAATGCTCAAATGATTATTGTATTTGGATTGTTTGTTAAATATTATTATGACTATCACATGTGTTTACCTGTTGCAATTGAATGCGATTAGGGATGCTACGCAGTCCAGGCAATCGGTAATGGATCCCGGTTGAGTGGCCAAACTAGATTCGCCACATTGGATACGTTCGATGAATCTGAGTAGTATGAAGATTGTCGATAGTGGTTAGGCCACACACTCCATGTCGATTAATTTAGCGTGCACTCATACCAATCGAACTTGTCAAATAACCCGATTGGCCTATTGTATGTTTACCATGTATGGACGCTACTGCTTGAATCTAAGGTACCACTTGCCAATGTAAAGCCCATTTCAACCTTGGTACTACGATCTGCTAAGACTTATGAGCCGGGCATAGTGGTATGAGACACCGTGGTCGGGCTGTCGGCCTACGCTGGGGTGACGAACCTCCCCGTAGTGTCCAGTGAGCAACAAAAACTCTTGAGCCGAATACGGTGGTATGAGACACTGTATTCGAGCTGTCGTCCTACGCTGAGGTGACAAGCCTTTCCGTAGTGACCTCGAGTATAAACTATGCCTACGTTGAGGTGACGAGCATCCCGTAGCAACCTGAACTGGCCTATCCACTGCTTTTCAATCAAGGGTGATGTTGCCCTATAACTTGCCTATCGTATGTGATTAACTAGGATTGACAACCCTAAATGGATCATCGTTTTGGTAAATGATATAAAGGGAGGTACCTTAGCTTCCCGAATCTGCTGTATGAATAAGCCTAATTAAGAACTTAGCTAACACGACCATGCACCGCATTGCATATGTTTTGGCGAGGAAGGCGCACGTTTAGGGAGTTTATCATGTGCGACTGTTAGATGAAGTCGCTGAGGAAGTGGAGGAGAGGACATGCATCATTACATCATACCATTTCTGTATTAATAACAGTACTTAGGACATGATTGTTTTACCACTTTATCATTACTGCTTGATTAAATTTATGACATGTTTATCTTTGCCTTATAGTACCACTGAGTTGATCACTCACTCCCACTCTGGGACGATGTTTTAAAACACTAACCAGACTCTGTTTTAGCTGCAGATGATGGGGAGGCTTATGAAGTAGAGCCTCACTTCTACGAAGATGAGGAGGAGTTCTCCTATACGCAATTATCTGGCGGGTCTATGTAGACCATGTACTGATCAACGGGATTACATGGATCCGAATTAGTTGGACATTACACTTTGTCATTTTGTATATTTTGGAACGGACATGTATATATTCAACCTGGTGACCTGATCATACTCTGGGCGTCTATAACCACTTATATACTTTATATATCTATCACATCTTTCGTTTGCATAATTTAATCATCTCTGGAGTATGATATACTGATTTAGTGCAATCCCATTCATGTTTAATGCACTAATACGGACAACATTTAATCATCATTATCTATGTTGCATAAGTGATGCGTTGGAACTCGGGAGTTGAGCTTCTGTTCGACCCCCAATTTTCGAGGCGTTACATTGGGAGTGAGTGATTAACTTAGTGGTACTATAAGGCAAAGGTTAACATATTATCAATTCAGTCAAGCAGTAATAATAAAGCAGTACAACAATCATATCCTAATTACTTTTGTTAATGCAGGAATGATATGCGTAATGATGCATGCCCTCGCTGCACTCCCTCAGTGACTTCATCTCACGGTCGCGTGTGGAAAACTCCCTAAACGTGCGCTTCCTCACCAAAGCACATGCAATGCGATGCATGGTCATGTTAGCCAAGTAATTTATTAGGCTTATTCATACATCAGATTCGGAAAGCTAAGGTACCTCCCTTTGTATCACTTACCCAAACAATGATCCATCTAAGGTTGTCAGTCCTAGTTAATTACATACGATAGGTAAGTTGTAGGTCATCACCCCTGGTGAAAAGCAGTGGATAGGTAAGTTCACGAGTTCACACTCGAGGTCACTACGGAGAGGCTCGTCACCTCAGCGTAGGCCTAGTTTATACTCGAGGTCACTACGGGAAGGCTTGCCACCTTAGCGTAGGCTGACAGCTTGAATACAGTGTCCCATACCACCGTATTCGGCTCACGAGTTTGGGTTGCTCACTAGTCACTATGGGGAGGCTCGTCATCCCAGCATAGGCCGACAGCTCAACCACGGTGTCCCATACCACCATGTCCGGCTCATGAATCTGGGCGGATCTTAGTACCATGGTTTAAACGGGCTTTGCATTGGTAAGTGGTACCTTAGATTCAAGCAGTAATGTCCATACATGGTAAACATACAATAGGTTAATCGGGTTATTTGACAAGTTCGATTGTATGAGCGCACGCTAAATTAATCGACATAGAGCACGTAAGCACTTCACGTGGCCTAACCACTGTCGACAATCACCGTACGCCTTGGATTCATCGAACATGTCTAATGTGGCGAAATGAATTCGCCACTAAATCCGGAATCGTTACCGATCGCCTGGACTGTATAGTAGTCCCAAACATACTCAAACGCAACATGTGGATACATGTGATATTCATAACAGTATTTAACAGACAATTTAAACATAATTCTCATTCAAGCATTTCATCGAGCACATTGAACCTATAGTCATACATATGCATTTCAACCATAAATCGCGTAGTAGCAAATTACATTACATGAAAGAAACTATAATTGTGGACAAGGTAGTTGAGAATCCTATCTCAAGACCCTTGTTAGAAGTAATGTATCAAACACTTTCTCATTCAAACATCTTATCAAACACTTAGATTACATAATACCATATACACAAACTAAATTAGTTATAGCATATATTTTGGCAATTCCTTTCATAAAGGAGTTGTCATGCACACAACAGACATGTATTCTAGATTAATAGTCATGACAAGCATAAATCATAATTTCATTTTCATTCAAACATTTCAACAAACACATGAAATGCATAATATATTCATATAGTTCACACACATGTATAATTTATCGAATACATCGTAACTAAAGTCATGTGGCGGCAATGAAGTCAGACATAGATCATTGCTAACATTGAAAGCCTTGAAAACCATAACCTAAACATTTATAGTCCGCACCTTTTGTCGGTTTGCTCATTACAAACTCAGTTCATACCCTACGCTTCCGTCTACAGCACGACGGCTACCTAAATCACAAAATAGGTTAGCTATTTCGTCAATTCCCCTATTTGGATTTCTAAAAAGAGATTAGGGTTAGGATTTCTTACTCAAGTCGTATTCGGAATCGACGGTGTAGTGATGGGGTGGTGGAGATTTGGTACGTGGTGTAGTGGGAGTGAATCCTAGCAACAATCCACAGATCTCTCTCTCTCTCTCTTCTCCTCACTCCTTTCTCCTCTTTTCTCTTCTCTCTCCTAGGGTTAGAGAATTCGTATGAAATGAGAGAGGGGTGATTTAAGGTCTTTATATAGGCCTAAAACTGGTTCAAATGGCCCCAGGGCCATGGTATACTTAAGTTAAAGCCAAAGGGTGTCTGTTTCGAGCAAACGGGACTCATCGGGAGGCCCGTTACTCACCTGCGTCATGGAGTAAGTTCCCTGACCATGATAAGTTCCCTGACCATGAATCTAAGCCAGATTAAGATTTTGGTCCGATCGAATTTGTAGATCGACCGTGGAGGACCTGTTTCAGTTCAATGGTCATTTTCACTCGATGAGGGCCACAAGTATAATGACATGTGCAGGGAAATTTCCCTGATCCAATGGTAAGTTTGGTCAGAATCTGATGGTTTAAAACCTTTAATTTCTCCCACAAGTGAATGGTCCAATTTACTTAAGTTTGAGTTCATTTTCTAAAGATATTCGCATTTCTCATACACTTTGCTCGGGGCTCAAGTTGTGCATTCCTGGATACTATTTGGGCTCGATTCCCGCGATGCTTGTCAAGCCCAATAAGGCGGTCATAACCTTATAGTTTCGTGGTAATCAGACTTTCAACGCGTGGTCCAAGTCCGATACGGAGTTTCAATGTGCTCCCGAGAGCAACTAGGTTTTGGGATTTCTCCTAGGTTTCTAGGTAATGCTGCGTTAGCGATTCTAATGGTTTTCGGTCTTTCAGTTCGTATAGATAGTGATTCAAGATAATTCATCGATTAATTTAGTTTATTACTTAATTAATTTTTGTTTAATCTCTAAAGGATTTGCTTATTAAGGGTTTCAGCCAGAGGTGGTACTCGAGTCTTTGTACGAATTTTTTTGAGGCGTTACAGCCACCCTGTACGAAGCTTCAGATTCTTCTCTATTAGATTTAGGATTTGTACAATCCTTCTTCACATATCCTTCCATCCCATAGTTCTAGCACTTTACCTTTCCTTTGCCCTTGCCCTTGGATTTGGATCTAGAACTTGAAGATCCTATACCTTGTTCATGTCACGCCCCAAACTCAGAAACCAGGCTCACAAAATTTTCGATCGCCGAATCCGGTGCTGACAGCCTCCGTGGTACCCCATTCTCGGTTCCCAGCATCCACATACCAGATTCTGATCTTGGGATCCTATAAGGAGGATTTTCCAATGTACATTTAACTTGTAACAGGCATAACCACAAGTTTACCCAAATCACAAAGGTAACATCATCATCACATATCCACTTATATAAACACTTGAATATAGTGCTGAAAGGAAAATACATATAACAATATCAAAGCTCCAGAAGACCGCTGCACGCTCCATGCTCAACTCTGCTGCAACTTAACGTCACATGCATGCATCTATCGTGCATAAGCTTATAGAAAGCTTAGAGGTTGGTGTAGGTGTGTACGATGCACGTGCCAAGTATATAAATATAAGCAGAAATACTGACAAGATCATGAATCATATGATATCAGAGTAAGAAGAAATACTGGCAAGATCATGAATCATACGATATCAGAGTGAGTAGAAATATACTAGTAAGATCATGAATCATACGACATCAGAGTAAGCGGAAATACTAATAAGATCATGAATCATACGATATCAGAGTAAGTGAAAATATACTGGTAAGATCATGAATCATACGATATCAGAGTAAGTGGAAATACTAACAAGATCATGAATCATATGATATCAGAGTAAACGGAAATACTAACAAGATCATGAATCATATGATATCAGAGTAAGCGGAAATACTAACAAGATCATGAATTATCTGATATTAGAGTAAGCGTAAATATACTGGTAAGTCCATGAGTGCCATCAGCCGTACCAAGGCTATGCGATGCAAGGCATGAAAGCTAACGGCCATATCAATGCAGAAACATGACAACCCAAAATGCTAAATGTCGTGGATGCAATGCAATATGTGGTGTGAATGAAATGACCAAGCTGGAGTGAAGTCGTGATGATAGTACGTAGTATCGTAAGCTATGGGTTCCATCACAAGGGACTTCTATCCAAACCAGTCCCATACCTAAATTTGGATAGCCAGACTCAATATAGTAGACTCCTAATCTAAGGTTAGTCGCGCGCCCAGCCGAAATCCTATCCATGCGAAGGTACACATAACACATAGTTACGCAGCACCAGCCCAAGTGGATAGTGAATGAATGAATGAGTATGCAATTCTTGCTCAATAAGTCCATATATCAGTACGGTTCCTCCCTGAGAAATCATCGGGGTCTATTACACTCCAAACAAGATTGCCGCCCCATCGCGCGTAACAAGGTGAATGGAAGAGACCTCACTATCTGCCTGCCAATATCGGGACTGACTCGTCGATAGCGGGCCCATTCCTTAAGCTGGTCAGACTCAGCCTAGCATTGCCCCCTCCTCTTAGCAGGTAAGGCCATACCCCCTTCCAATCGACCATAACACAGTGGGAGACGTGGCTTAACGGTATACGACCCTCATGCGCTCATGCATCCACTCAGTTTAGATGTTGGAGTAACTTCTGGAACCAAGAGGGTTCTGAGACTTTCACCTAGGGATATCTATAGCACCTCATGTAGGACAGATTTTTGGTGTCCCATCTAGCTATCCACGATATGCCTGTGGAGGCTACGACCCTAATGTCGCTAGGGCGTACAGTAATCACAGCACATAATGCAAGATGCATGAGCCATACAATCCAAGTCATGCATCAATCCTGCACATACCGTGCGCTCATGTGAGACAATCTCCACCTATCAGGGAGTCTCATAACAACTGGCACTAGACATATGCAATGGTCAATCATATCTCATAACAAACATGCAGATGATGCATATGAGCATGTATCATGATGTTATGCTGTCACATACTCATAATCGGTATCAATAACCGGCATTGACAAATGACCTCGATAATGTGGACATTTAACCAACATTGCCCCCAAGGAATGGCCCATATAGAGCTTAACATACAGTGGACCCATGACCTCACACAAGGGCCAAATATACAATACCATGGACCTCACTTAAGAGCTTAATACACATCATGATGGGCCTTTCACATGGGCCTAATATACATCACAATGGGCTCCATCGCCTGACCCTCAAATGCATCATAATGGGCCTCATCACATAGGCCTCATATACAACACATTGGGCCTTAAACACGGGCTGAATACAGTTACAACGGGCCTCAAATACGAGCCGCATATACATCACATTGGGCCTCAAACACGGGCCAAATGCATATTACAATTGGCCTCAAATGCGGGTCGCATATGCATCTCATTGGGCCTCGACAATCGGAATAGGTATCGACAATCGAAATTGGTCTCGACAATCGGAATCGGTATCCACAATCGGAATTGGCCTCGACAATTGGAATCGGCTTCAATAATTGGAATCGGCCTCAGCAATCGGCCTCGACAATCAGAATTGGCCTCAACAATCAGAATCGGCCTCAACAATCGGCCTCGACAATTGGAATCGGCCTCGACAATCAGAATCGGTATCGACAATCGAAATTGGCCTCGACAGTTGGAATCAAAATCGGCCTCGATAATCAGAATCGGAATCGACCTCATTAATCGGAGTCGGAATCGACAATCGAATCAGCCTCGATAATTGGGATTGGAATCGGCCTTAACAATCGGTATCGGTATCGGCCTCAAAAATTGGCCTCGATAATAGGATTTGGCCTCGACAATCAGAATCAGAATCAGCCTCAACAATCGGCCTCGACAATCGAAATTGGAATCGGCTTCAACAATCGACCTCGACAATCAGAATCAGCCTCGACAATCGGAATCGGTATCGACAATCAAAATCGACCTCGATAATCGGCTTCGACAATCGAAATTGAAATCGGCCTCGACAATCGGAGTCAGAATCGACAATCGAAATCGGCCTCAACAATCGGCCTCGACAATCAGAATCGGAATCAGCCTCAACAATCAACCTCGACAATCGAAATCGGCCTCGACAATCGGGATCGGCCTCAACAGTCGGAATCGTTGAGAATGGGCCTAACAAGGCCTAAGGGAAGGTCACAATGTGGACATCCAACCATCATTGCCCATCAATGTGGACATTCAACCAACATCACTACCAAGCAGTGGCCCACATAAATCCAAACATAAAGTGGGCCCATGGCCTCACACAGAGGCCTAGTATACATCACAATGAGCCTCATATGAGGGCTACAATTACATCACAATGGGCCCTATACACGGGTCACAAATACATCACAATGGGCCAGACCTATAGGTCACAAATAAATTACAATGGGCCGCGTCACATGAGCTTCATATACATCATATTGGGCCTTGCTCACGGACCTCAAATACATCACAATGGGCCTCGCCCATGAGCCTCGAATACATCACGTTGGGCCACAATCCATGGGCCACAAATACACAGTAGGTGGGCCCTACACATGGGCTTAATATACACAACAGGTGGGCCCTGAACAAGGGCCTCATTTCATCACATCAGGCCTTGCCAAATGGGCCTTAAATACGTAACAGGTGGGGTCCACATCCAGCTAGACTGGACAGCATAGATGAAATACGTACAACATGGTGGGCCCACGTCCAGCACATCAGGATGGTGTGGACCGTACACACATCATAGCAGGCCCTACCGTCTGATGGCCAGCGTGGATGGGACACATACATCAAGTCAGCCCCACACAACACCGTCCAGAAATGAACGGTGCTGATACAGGATACGTACATCAAGGTGGGTCCCACTCACTACCAAAATAGATGAACGGCGTGCAATACATACATTAAAAGGGACCTAGAGAAACTGCCGATGTCATGCAGTGGGACCCATTGCTGGATGGTTGGATAACAAATACATCAGAGGTGGGTCCCACATAACTTGTTAACAAAATACAACCACTATATGGTTGGTGAGAGGTACTCCAGTCAAACAACTTCCCACCGTCCAATCCCTGGACGGTGAGGATACAACACATCCATCATGGTAGGCCCCAAACCCCACACGTGTACAATGTGCAAGGTGGGTCCCACCTGTTGGAAAAACAAGCAAATGGTGTGGGTATGACACATACCACATGATCAGGCCCCAGAACTTGTGACGTTAAAGCAGTAGCAGCAGTGTGCTGCGTGGGGCCCACTAAACTTGCTAACGTTATACGACAGTGGGTCCAGCCTGGCAAAATGGACGGACAGTCTGGATATATAATAAATACATCATGGTGTGTACCCCCGTCCAACAGCTGGACGGTGGATACAACACATACATCAACACAGGCTCCACCGTCCAGGGACAGTGGATGGTCATGGATGAAATGAAAACTTCAGGTGGGTCCACACGTGTGGCCCTCATAAAATTATATTAATATATCATATATATATATATATATATATATTAATATAATCATATATTATATATCCACTCCAGCGTCCAGATGGACGGCCTGGACGGTTTGGATAATAATACACATATCAAGGTGGTCCACCGTCCAGATGCTGGACGCGTGGACAAAGCACATACATCATATCAGGGCCCCACCGTCCCTTGCTGGAAGGTGGTGGATGGCACGCACATAACAGGTGCGTCCAGCACCGATAGACGGTGTAGGTATAACACATATGTCATGTGGTACCCACAGGACTTACTGATGTCGACAACAGCAGGTGCTGCTGGATGAGTCAAATATACAACGTGTATAAGGTGGACCCCACCAACAGTTTTAGATTAAGCAAATATTTATGTTTTCCATCCAACGTCCAGGCAGGATGGACGACCTGGATTCAACATATGCATGAGGGGGGTCTCACCGTCCAAATGTGCTGGACGGTGTGGATTTCTCACACACACCAAGGCGGGCTCCATCATGATGGATGGCATGCACACATCAGGTGGGCCACACGTACCATCAAAACCACAAAAAAATGAGAGAGGGAAAAGAAGGGAGAGAGATCGGTTGTGGGAGCGGCCCCGCCACTATGGGCCCCTTTTTATAATGCATGCATCAAGATGGGTCCCACCACTATGTGGGCCCTTAAATCATAAAATCACAACATAAAATCACCCACCATTCGATCTTCTAGGTCCGATGGAATCCTTAGCTCCTCCGCTTCGACTTTGATGGAGGATGATGAAATTTGGAGGGTTAGGATGAAAGATGTGGGGGTAAGAAGATGGGGCACACCAAGCTCTTCTCATGGAGAGCTTAGACGATTAGGTTGCTTAGAGAATGAGAGAGAGAGGTTGTAGAGAGAGAGAGAGAGAGAGAGAGAGAGAGAGAGAGAGAGAGAGAGAGATGGGTGAATGATGGGGTGTGATGTGTACTTGACATGTAAGGGATGGGTTGCTTTGACTTTGGGGTTGCTTTGGTAAGGGAGTGATAGGATATGTACTTGACCTTTGATGTGTACTTTATTGATGGGATTTGATGTGATTAATTTAAAAGATTGTCTTAGGTTTACAAATGCACGACATTTTCCTCGAATTGAACGCGGGCTCACATCTCCTAACCTGGGTATCGGATCGGTGCGTGAGTCGCGGCATTGGAACCGCGTCGACGGCGCGATCGCTAAGATATAAGTTTTAAGTCGAGCTGACTTAGATCTACGGGCTGCAACTTAGGATCGCGGGCAAATACCAATTACAGGTCACAGGTTACCAGAATTCGACAGGGAGGATCGCAGGAGCCTACGGAATATTACGGGCTAAGATATGGGCCTCACAGTTCTCCCCTTCTAATAAAAATTTCATCCTCGAAATTTACAGAACAAATAAGGGAAGAGGAAACATCATCAAGTATACGTGTCAAGGCACAATCAATGTGCAAAAGGATGAAGATAACGCTTTCTAATCTCAACCTCACCCTCTCGAGATGCCTCATCAATGCTGTGATGACTTTACTGATCCTTGGATCTTGGATAAAAAACGATCAAAGGTGGAATACTATGCAGCCTCACAATCTCAACGGCAGGGAGCTATATCAGAAATCTTTAAGTTATTCGAACTCGGGGATCTAATCATTCTAAGTTCTCAACAATCATAGAGTGAAGGGTAGCTATCAGTAGATATGTGATGTTGTCCTCAGGTATTCCCAAGTTATGCTCTGATACCATCTTCTGTCACGCCCCAAACTCGAAAATCGAGCTCACAAAATCCCCGATCGCCGAATCCGGTGCCAACAGCATCCGTAGTACCCCATTCTCGGCTCCCAGCGTCCACACGCCAGATTCTAATCCTGGGATACTACAAGGAGGATTTTTCAATGTACATTTAACTCGTAATAGGCATAACCACAAGTTTACCCAAATCATAAAGGCAACATCATCATCACATATCCGCTAACATAAACATTTAAATACAGTGCTGAAAGGGAAATACGTATGATAAAATCAAAGCTCTAGAAGACCGCTGCACGCTCCATGCTTAACTCTACTGCAACCTAACGTCACCTGCAGGCATCTATCGTGCATAAGCTTATAGAAAAAGCTTAGAGGGTGGTGTAGGTGTGTGCGATGCACGTGCCAAGTATATAAATATAAGCAAAAATACTGGCAAGATCATGAATCATACGATATCAGAGTAAGCGAAAATACTGGTAAGATCGTGAATCATACAATATCAGAGTGAGCGGAAATATACTGGTAAGATCATGAATCATATGATATCAGAGTAAGTGAAAATACTAACAAGATCATGAATGATACGATATCAGAGTAAGCGAAAATATAACGGTAAGATCATGAATCATACGATATCAGAGTAAGCAAAAATACTAACAAGACCATGAATCATACTATATCAGAGTAAGCGGAAATACTAACAAGATCATGAATCATACGATATCAGAGTAAGCGGAAATATACTAGTATGTCCATGAGTGCCATCAGCCGTACCAAGGCTATGCGATGCAAGGCATGAATGCTAATGATCATATCAATGCAGAAACATGACAACCCAAAACACTAAATGTTGTGGTGCAAATGAAATGACCAAGCTAAAGTGAAGTCGGGATGATAGTACGTAGTATCGCAGGCTATGGGGTCCATCACAAGGGACTTTTATCTAAACCAGTCCTATACCTAAATTTGGATAGCCAAACTTAATGTAGTAAACTCTTGATCTCAGGTTAGTAGCGCACCCAACGAAATCCTAGCCATGCGTAACACAGTTGTGCACCACCACCCTGAGTAAATAGTGAATAAATGAATGAATGAGTATGCAATTCTTGCTCAATAAGTTCACATATCAGAACGGTTTCTCTTTAGGAAATCACCAGGGTCTATTACACTCCAAACCAGATTGTCACCCCATCGCGGGCAACCAGGTGAGTGGAAGAGACCACAATATCCTCCTGCTAATATCGGGCCTAGCTCGTCGATAGCGGACCCATTCCTCTAGCTGTTTAGAATCAGCTTAGCATTGCCCCCTCCTCTCGGGCAGGTAAGGCCATACCCCTTCCAACCGACCACGACACAATGGAAGACGCGGCCTAACCGTATACGGTCCTCATGCGCTCATGTATCCACTTGGTCTAGACGTTGGAGCAACCTCTAGAAGTAAGAAGGTTCTGGGACTTCACCTAGGGATATTTATAGCACCCCATGTAGAACAGACTTCCGGTGTCCCATCTGGCCATCCACGATATGCCTGTGGAGGCTACGACCCTGATGTCGCTGGGGCGTACAGTAATCATAGCACACAATGCAAGATGCATGAGTCATACAATCTAGTCATGCATCAATCCTGCGCATATTGTGCGCTCATGTGAGACAATCTTCGCCTATCAAGGAGTCTCATAAGAACCGACACTATGACATATGCAATGGTCAATCATATCTCATAACAAACATGCAGATGATGCGTATGGGCATGTATCAGGATGCTATGCTGTCGCATACTCATAATCGGTATCAATAACGGGCACCGACAATCGACCTCGACAATGTGGACATTTAACCAACATTACCCCCAAGGAATGGCCCATATAGAGCATAACATATAATGGACCCATGGCCTCACATAAGGGCCAAATATACAACAACATGGACCTCACTCAAGAGCTTAATACACATCACGATGGACCTTTCACATAGGCCTAATATACATCATAATGGGCTCCATTACCTGGCCCTCAAATGCATCACAATGGGCCTCATCACATAGGCCTCATATACAGCACATTGGGCCTTAAACACAGGCTAAAAACACATTACGACGAGTCTCAAATACAAGCGACATATACATCACACTGAGCCTCAAACACGGCCCGAACAAACATCACAATGGACCTCAAATACGGGTCGCATATGCATCTCATTGGGCCTCGATAATTGGAATCATAATCGACAATCAGAATCAGTGTCGATAATCAAAATCCATCTCAACAATCGGCCTCGACAATCGGAATAGGAATCGGCCTCGATAATTGGAATCGCCTCAATAATCGACCTCGACAATCGAAATCGGAATCGGCCTCAACAATCGGCCTCGACAATTGAAATCGACCTCGACTATCGGAATCAGCCTCAACAATCGACCTCGTCAATCAGAGTCAGAATTGACAATCAGAATCAGCCTTGACAATCAGGATCGGAACGGCCTCAACAATCGGCCTTGACAATCGGAATCGGAATCGGCCTCAACAATCGGCCTCGACAATCAGAATCGAAATTGGCCTCAACAATCTGCCTCGACAATCAAAATCAGCCTCGACAATCAAAATTTAAATCGGCCTCAATAATCAGCCTTGATAATCAGGATCGGCCTCAACAGTCGAAATTGTTAAGAATGGGCCTAACAAGGCCTAAGGGAAGGTCACAATGTGGACATCCAACCATCATTGCCCATCAATGTGGACATTCAACCAACATCGCTCCCAATATACATCACAATGGGCCTCATATGAGGGCTATAATTACATCACAATGAGCCCTATACACGGGTCACAAATACATCACAATGGGCCACACCTATGGGTCACAAATATATTACAATGGGCCACGTCACATGAGCTTCATATACATCACATTGAGCCTCTCTCACGGACCTCAAATACATCACAATGGACCTCAAATACATCACAATGGACCACAATCCATGGGCCTCAAATACACAATAGGTGGGCCCTACACATGGGCCTAATATACATAATAGGTGGGCCCTGCACATGGGTCTTATTTCATCACATCAAGCCTTGCCAAATGGGCCTTAAATACATAATAGGTGGGGTCCACATCTAGCTGGACTGGACGACATAGATGAAATACATACAGCATGGTGGCCCCACGTCCAGCCCATCAGGATGGTGTGGACTGCACACACATCATAGCAGGCCCTACCGTCTGATGGCCAGCGTGGATGTGACACATACATCAAGTCAGCCCCACACAACACCGTCCAGAAATGGACGGTGCTGATACAGAATACGTACATCAAGGTAGGTCCCACCCACTACCAAAATAGATGGACGGCGTGTAATACATACATCAAACGGGACCCATAGAAGCTGCAAATGTCATGCAGTGGGACCCACTGCTGGATGGTTGGATAACAAATACATCAGAGGTGGGTCCCACATAACTTGTTAACAAAATACAACCACTATATGGTTGGTGAGAGGTACTCCAGTCAAACTGCTTCCCACCGTCCAATCCTTGGACGATGAGGAAATAACACTGAAAGTGCACCTGCTAGTGCCCTGGTTTGTCAAGTTACGTGTATGGTGGGTCAGACTAGCTGCAGAACTCGATAGGAAGATTATTTCAAGTGTCTGCCTCAACCGGATGTGTGGAAGCTCACAATAGGTAAATCATAGCCTCACATCCCATGTCCCAAAACACCAGGTGATTAAAACCCTTAAAACAAGATAGACATCTTAGGGTTTTTGTGGTGAGAAAAATTTTTCAAAATAGGAAAATCTCTAAGTTTTTCTCGCCTTGTCGATTCTATCGGAGCACCCTCGATATGATCGACCTGCACTGTCGATGTCCTCGATACCTTAATGATATTATCGATAAGAGGACCAAAAGTGTCCAGCAACTAAAAACTCATCTAGACGGATTTATCGATGTATCGATACACCTATCGATATCATCGATATAAGCATAAATATGTCCAGCAACTTCACAATATATCTGGACGAATTATTGATATATCAATACTCATATCGATATCATCGATATTTCAAATCTCGAGACCATCGGGAGTGGCTCAATAAGATCGACAGGCTGATTTCCGGCGCCCCTGTTTTTTAATGAAAATCTCAAAATTCATCGATATATCGATGACCGTCCGATATGATCTGAAATCAAATATCGATAAGATCGGAGGTCCATTGATGACATCGATGGTGAGCGTACATTTCTTACAGCAGTTATTTCAGGATGTTTTTTTACTATTATCGGGAGGCCTTCGATTTAATCGATATTCAAATATCGATGATATCGACACCTGATCGATTGCTTCGAACTAAGCCATAATCTGTCCAGCAAGTTCAAAGATAAATCTGCTGGAATTATCAATGGCCCGACTCAGATCTCGATATCATTGACATTCAAATTCCGATGACCTAGACGGTTCCCCCTATCATTCATGAAAACCTGAAATATCTCAAAGTCAAGTCTCTCTCAATTTTCATGTGTCGATGAATCGAATCTGTCTTCGATGGAATCAGAGTTCGAAATCCGATAACATCGACTATAGCTTCGATTCATCGACCAATTGGTAAAGAGTTTCAAAAGCATATGACACCGAGTCCGAGTCATCGAGCGGACCATCGATGCCATCGAGAGTATACGCTCGATAATATCGAACCTGCTCAATGATATCAAACTCTGTCATAAATGTGACCGTTTTATATCCGTTGGAACTTTTTGCCTATTTATATAGGACTTGTCTTTTGTTGCTGTGAGAGAAAGAAGAGAGAGCTTTCAAGTGTTTCAACTTATATCCTATACCTAAAGCTCTTTCTCTCAAGGGAGTTCATCCTCTAATCCACCCTCACCATTGATATTTAATAGAGTGGATTGGGGAATGAACTTCCGCATTCAAGGATCCTCCATCTACTACCTTAATGGCAAATCATTAAGCTGGGATGCCTTGAATGCATAAGAGAGGAACCACTTTATCTTCCTTATAGGAAAATCTTTAGAGAGTAGGATTCCATCTCACCCTTGACCCAACCTAAAGCCAAGCATTGGTATATCATCTTATGTTGCGGATTAAGGGAGCTGAAGACTCTTCGTCAACAAGGAGAAGAATATCTTTGGCGTTGTGCTTAACGGGACTCATCAACTTATCTGTAAGTATCCAGAGTCCAGAGGACACTTGTGATCATTCCTTCCTAGGTCTTGGTCCTAAGTGGTTCTCACCCTTTGAAGTCCTCAAGGAGGCCTCCGGCGGGAGTGTACGCAGTGGGTGCACAGGGTGGACCCTTGCTCTTGTGTAAGGCATAAACTGTTAGGTCCTTATGTAGGTCCTTGACCCGTGTGGTCTAAAATCTAGATGCGTTGTGTGGACCCTTGCTCTATGGAGAGCATAAACATCTGGTTAGGAGTGAACCAGTAAAACTCTGGGTTTGAGGTGAACGCGTAAAACCTCTGTAAAGGTTGAAGGTGAACTTGATTTAAAACCTTAAGTTTGAGGTGAACCCTGGGAAACCTCCTTAGTGAAATTCGGTACACTCAAGGGTTGAGTGCGACAGCCGGGAGTGGAGTAGACAAGTAGTCAAACCACTATAAAAATAACTGTGTTTGTGATGGCTTTTCTATATGTGTGATTCATGACAATGCATTCATATTCATATATCTGAACACATCTTACACACACACACAGTCACATCCAACATAGACTAAGTTGCATATTGTTATATCTTAATTAGTTTATGATTGGATCCTCTACAAAGCTTGGAAGCCAGTACAATTAATTTGTGTAATCCTAAAAATTGCATACTTAATAGGATTAGAGTGATAGGATTTTTAAATAACTCATAAATCTTTAAAAAGTCCTATTCACCCCCCTCTAGGACATATTGACATATTCCAACTTCTACTCAAGCGGTCTTCACTGCTATTTCAAACACATCCATCATGGTAGGCCCCAAACCCCACACGTGTACAATGTGCAAGGTCCCACCTGCTGGCGAAACAGGCAGACGGTGTGGGTATGACACATACCACATGATTAGGCCCTAGAACTTGTGACGTTAAAGCAGCATCAGCTGTGTGCTGCGTGGGGCCCACAGAACTTACTGACGTTATACGATAGTGGGTCCCACCTGACAAAACAGACGGATGGTCTGGATATATAATAAATACATCATGGTGTGTACCACCATCCAACAGCTGGACAGTGGATACAACACATACATCAACACAGGCTCCACCGTCCAGGGACGGTGGATGGTCATGGATGAAATGAAAACATTAGGTGGGTCAACACGTGTAGCCCACCATAAAATTATATTAATATATTATACATATATATATATTAATATAATCATATATTATATATCCACTCCAGCGTCCGGATGGACGGCCTGGACGGTGTGGATAATAATACACATATCAAGGTGGTCCACCGTCTAGATGCTGGATGCGTGGACAAAGCACATACATCATATCAGGGCCCCACCGTCCCTTGCTGGACGGTGGCGGATGGCACGCACATAACAAGTGCATCCGGCACCGATGGACGGTGTAGGTATAACACATACGTCATGTGGTACCCATAGGACTTGCTGACGTCGATAGCAGCTGGTGCTGCTAGACCGGTCAGATATATAACGCATATAAGGTGGACCCCACCACCAGTTTTAAATCAACCAAATATTTGTGTTTTCCATCCAATGTCCAGGCAGGATGGACGGCCTGGATTCAACATATGCACGAGGGGGGTCTCACCGTCCAGATGTGCTAGATGGTGTGGATTTCTCACACACACCAAGGTGGGCTCCATCGTGATGGATGGCATGCACGCATCAGGTGGGCCACATGTACCATCAACATCACAAAAAAAGGAGAGAGGGAAAAGAAGGGAGAGAGATCGGTTGTAGGAGCAGCCCCGCCAATATGGGCCCCTCTTTACAATGCATGCATTAAGATGGGTCCCACCACTATGTGGGCCCTTAAATCACAAAATCACAACATAAAATCACCCACCATTCGATCTTCTAGGTCCAATGGAATCCTTAGCTCCTCCGCTTCGACTTTGACGGAGGATGATGAAGTTTGGAGGGTTAGGATGAAAGATATGGGGGTAGGAAGATGGGCCACACCAAGCTCTTTTCATGGAGAGCTTGGACTGTTAGGTTGCTTGGAGAATGAGAGAGAGAGAGAGAGAGAGAGAGAGAGAGAGAGAGAGAGAGAATGAGAGAGAGGTTGTAAAAGAGAGAGTGAGAGATGGGTGAGTGATAGGGTGTGATGTGTACTTGACATGTAAGGGATGAGTTGCTTTGACTTTGGGGTTGCTTTGGTAAGGGAGTGATAGGATATGTACTTGACCTTTGATGTGTACTTGATTGATGGGATGTGATATGATTGATTTGAAAGATTGTCTTAGGTTTGTAAATGCATGGCATTTTCCTCGAACTAAATGCGGGCCCACATCTCCTGACCTGGGTATCAGATCGATGCGCGAGTCACGGCGTTGGAACCACCTCGACGGCGCGGTCGCTAGGATACAAGTTTCAAGTTAAGCCGGCTTAGATCTACGGGCTACAACTTAGGATCATGCGCAAATGCGAATTATAGGTCATGGGTTGCCGGAATTTGACATGGAAGATCGCGGGAGTCTACAGAACTGTACGGGCTAGGATACGGGCCTCACAGTTCATAATTCATATCCCTTGTAAACAGTGCATCAGAAGATGTCCCCATGTCGCCATTTAGCTTTCTCATGGCCTTCCCTTGAGGGGCTGAGATAACAGTGTCGAAACTCAAGGTTTTATTTGTGATGCACATGGTGTCCTTAAATAACTCATACAATGCCGGAAAAGAATTCAACAATATACATGCTTGTTCTTCATCTTTCATTACTTTCTCCATATCCAGCAATTTGCAAACCAATTTATTAAAGTTGTTGATGTGAGCCTCCAGATCTCCACCCTCTACCATCTTGAAGTTATACCGTTTCAAGTGTAGGTGATTTTCAAAGGATTTTTTCGCATAGACATCCTCTAACTTTGCCCACAACTTAACCGTAGTTTTTCCCCTCATGATATTGTAGAAAACCTCATCCGTGAGACATAAACGGATCGATGATAAGGCCTTCTTATCAAGAGTATTCCAATCATCATCAGTTATAGTAGACTTTCGCTCCTCAAGATTTTCATCTTTGCCTTGTTTGATTAAGGAACTGATCATCTTGATCTTCCATAACTCAAAATTATTTTTCCCTAAGTACTTCTCAATATCATACTTAGTGCTTACCATTATTACTTATCCCTCAGATTCAGATCTGTGCCCCAACGATTTTTCTGATACCACTTGTTGGGGTGTGTTGCGGAATCACACAGATTTGGATCTACGATAGCAATCCAAGAGTACCAAGCAAACACAAGAGAACACACAGATTTAACGTGAAAAACCCTTTCGTGAAAAAACCACGGCACAAAGCGACAAAATTCCACTATGAAAATAGAAATTACAAAGAGAAAAGACTTACCCAATTTGAACAACCTCGAATCTCACCCTTGCTACACCCTTTAGAAACCCTAGAACCCCTTTAGGAGCTCTTGGAACTCCTTTAGAAAGCCTTAGCATTCCTTAAAATGGCTCTAGGGACTCCTATTTATAGATGAGGAACTCTCACTTACGCACCTCCCTAGAAACCGTCTCAAATTTATGCAGTCCGCGTAGAACCCTTGCAATATCTGCGTAACTTTTGACTGGTCGAGTCTAGGCTTCGATTGGTCGAAAGGCACCTTTGACTGGTCGACTCTGTCCCTCGACTGGTCGAAGGACCCGGAGATATCAAACACATCATCGCTGGAGTTCGAGTTGAGCGGACTTCGACTGGTCGAAGGGATCTTCGACTATTCGAGCCAGCCCCTCGACTGGTCGAGCAGCGCAGTGAAAATCAGATTTAAACAAGGAACTAAATGACCCCTTACTAACATTTCTCACCCATTTTGGGCGTCGGCAACTGGAGATAAAGTGAACATACGACTTTTCTTATACGTGTTTTCATTGTCAAGGTAAAGAATCCTTGTTAAAGGGAGAGGATAAAAACAAAAGTTGAGGCACAGCTTCCTACCTTGTTAGGAAGTTGATAGCCATGTGCACGTCGCTTTCGTTAGGCAGCCCCAACTCAATTAAATATCGAACCAAAGTTTTATCATGTAGTTAAAAAATGAAAAAATAACAAAAAGAAAGAAAAGAAGAAGGAAAGAAAAAATAAGGCGACGAACCCAATGCTTTGGACGACCCTACTTCAACTTTCGAATTATCATTGGCGGCCCACATCTTGTTGAGCGAAGGGACATCATCCTTTTTTCCTAGTTGAGCATGTTTCTGCAACACTCTACTATACTATAGCAAAAAAAAGTGAAAAGAGGTGGGGTATGCATCTGACAGAGTTGGTGACGGTCATTATCTCGAGGAATCATCACCACCGTACTACAAATAAAGTTCTAATAGGTTTGCTACTTCCACACGCGTGGAGAGTCGGATTTACAATACACGTGCATGCAACTGTATAAATATGAAATACGTGTGAGATCTGAGCTCTCTGTAATGTTCAAGATAATGCTTTCATCATTTGACTAAAAAATAGGGCAATTTTACTGGTCGGATGCGTCACAACTTAAAAGTAAATTGACAGTTACTTGCCCTACATTTGTTTTGAGATTTTATGGCCCACGCCCACGTGCTGTGTTAAATGAACTGAGTTTTATGCCAGGAGATCTGATCGGTGTACCTTACCTAATAAATTACTCTAAGATCCCACATGTATCACGTACTGGCAAAATGCGTACGATCCCACGCAAACATCCAGATTAAAAGAGCCAAGATGGCGCAAAGGAACGAAAAGAAAAGGCAAAAGAGACCGAGGGAGAAGGGAATCGATACAGTCGCTGTATGCCATGCTCCAACACAAGAAACGACGGCCGAGTAATATGGACCTCAGACAGAAGATACTCTTCTATAAGAGTTTCCCTGGGTCTATGAATTGCACATGTTGATGATGTACGATGAATTGACGTGTTATCCGAATATCGTGGAATTAAGACATCGTGTATGAATCAATAATGACTATTTAATGCTTTAATTTTAAAGATGTAATTGATGGAGAAGACATTTTCATTGCCAGAATTTTAATAAGAATAAATTTTAGTCCTGGAAACATCTTTCTTTCTTTTTTATTTTTTTTTCCTTTTTTTATAACACACGCACACACAGCCACACATCATGCTTTAGTCCTCCACAGCTTATATCTTTAAGAAAACCTTTAATAATACTAGGATTTTCTTTCTTATCTACGCGAGGTGACCAAGGGTATGTATCTATAGGCAAAGAGAGCCAAACAAGCTTACCTATCATACTTTTCTCCTCTTAAGTCTCCACACTGTAGGTTTCAACATCCGGCTTAATAATTATGTATTGGGACCATTGTTTAAGTATTCCGCCCTAAACATATCTGTAATGATCACAACTGTAGTGGAGCCCATTATATCGCTCAATCTAAATAATTCAACGGTTAGAACAAAATTGATTATTTTGTGTGGCCCACCTATTAAGAGTCTTATATTCTTCCACTTTGGCTACACTGACCTTTAAAAGAAAACAAAATATTTTATTTTATTTTGTGAAAAGCATTTCATAAAACGCATTTGCTTTAAAGCTCTTAATAGGCATTCTACTGAATTTCAAAACAAAACTGTTGGATAATTATGAGCAACGCTTGTCAAATCCAGTCTATTGAGACTACTGATATTTGATCATGGTAGTCAACACAATATTTAATTTTTTCCAAAGTGCGACAAATCATGGTCACGAATAACAATAGCCTTAATGACCTGGATTAAGGATATGAGATGTGGTATGAAGATTACACGTGCAATATGATCACATGTGCCTATCTTCAAGTGGTCCTACTAAACATATATCCTAGATACAAATCAAAGTCTTGCTTATTCAAAACTAAATATGCACACTGAAAGAGAAGTAAGATATAAACTGAATAACAAAATCACCAATGCATATAAAGGAGATCTCTAAAATATCTATACATAATCGGATCAAAACTGAAAAATTCCCATTACCCAAATACTTCATTGGGATATAAAACTCCCATAAACGTCACATGTTCTTTAAAGAGTGTGATAGGAAGGCTATCATTTGCCTCGTGCCAATCAGTTCTACAGATACTTGATGATTTTAAACTCTCTTATTCACAACAAGGTACTTAATATTAATATGCTTTGACCTCGATGAATGCTTGCTGTTGTTGGAGAAGTTAATTGCAACTGAACTATAACAATAGATTTTCAATGGTTTCAGGATCATCTACATAATCCATAAACTAGAGAAAAAACTCTGAAGCCAAATCGCTTAACTCATGGCTTCATGACAAGCTACATACTTTGCTTCAATTGTGGAAGATGCTATAATCGGCCATTTTACGTTCTTCCATGATAGGGCTCCACCGACCATCATGAATACGTAGCCCGATGTAGACTTTTTACTGTCAAGAGAGCCTGCAAAATCTGCATCTGTAAATCCAACCAGTTCCAAATAGTCAGATCTCATATACATGAGTGTGAAGTCCTTTATCGTTTGTAAGTAGTGCAACACTTTTTTAACAACTATCCAATATTTCATCCCTGTATTGATAAGGTACCTACCCAACATTCCAATCATAAAAACAATATTCAAACACGTACAAACCTGAGTATACATGATACTCCCTACTGCTGACACATACGGAATATCTTTCATCTTGTCCTTTTCTGGGTCATTCTTAGGATACTGAATTGGCCAAACCCGTCACCTTGTACAATAGGTGCTTGTTTAGGAGCACAACCTTGCATGTTAAACATTTCAAGAACCTTATCAATATAGGCCCTCTACGATCGGGCAAGTAGTCCACGTGATTTGTTTCGGCTAACCTGAATGCAAGGATGCATCACCAAGATATTTTATCTCAAAGTTTTAATATAGAAATCTTTTAGTCTTGTAGAACAATTCAATATTACTTTTGGCCAATAAAATGTCATCAACATAAAAGACTACAATAATAAACTTACTACCACTGACTTTCACATACACACTCATCCACAGTGTTTTCAATGAAACCATATGACGAAACAACTTCATGAAACTATAGGTAGTACTGCCATGATGCTTGTTTTAATACATAAATGGACTTCTTAAACTTGTAGAGCAGATGTTCTGATCCTTTGGCTTTGAAAATTTTTGACTGCAATATATATATATATATATATATATATATATATATATATATATGTTTTCACTTAAATCTCCATTAAGAAACACAAATTTCACGTCCATTTGATATAGTGCAAAATCCATATGGGCCACAAGAGACATAATGATCCTAAAAGAGTCTTTCTTAGACACAGGGGAGAAGATCTCCTTAAAGTCGATGCCCTCACGTTAACTAAAATCCTTTACAATTAGTCTGGCTTTATACCTTTTAATATTTTCCTTAAAGTTCCGTGTACTTTTGAACACCCACTTACAACCAATTAACCTAATCCCTTCAGTCAATTCAACAAGATCCCGGACTTTGTTATATATTATATATTTCAATTCATCCTTCATAACATCGAACTAATGAGACGAATTTGCAGTTTGTTCAACTTATGAAAAAGATATAGGATCCTTTTCAACCCAATATTAAATTCATGGTCCTGCAGATAAATTATATAATTGAATTGCAGATCTTTTCTCTTTACGTGATCGTCTTAAGGGCTTATTATTCTGAATTGGATTTTTTATTTCCTCATTAGTGGGTTGTATTTGAGGCTGTAAATGGTCATTAGAGCTATACACCAACCGAGTTAGCTCGGTTAGCTTGCTCGACTCAACTTGAAAAAGCTCGATTCGACTTGGTTCGAAATTGAGTTCGAGCCGAGTCGAGTTGATTTTTTGAGCTCGAAAAAATTCTAAGGCGAGTTCATGCTTTCCTGAGCTCAACTCAACTTGGATCGAACCCCAACTCGAATTGAACTCCGATCGAACCAGTTTGGTGACTCGGTTATTTCGATATTGATGTTTGCTTAATAAGTGTTTGATGAAATGACTCAACAAAGTGGCGACTGATGGCGAGGAAGGTATGGATATGAAACAAATACCCTTGTATCTTGATTTTTATGTTTCCTACTGAGTGTTTGATGAAATACCTGTAAACCGATGCTGCTGTTTTACATTCCGTGAGAAATTGAATGTGCACTTTGTGTCTGAGAAAATGCCATGAAGGCTCGATTTTGGCTCGAACTGGCTGGAGTTGCTGACTGAATCGAGCTGAATCGGCTAGTCAGGCTCAAGAACAGAGCCGAGTCGGGTTCGAGCTGGGGTTAGCTAGTGGCTGAGTCGAGTCTAGCTATGCCAAGCTCGACTCGATTCGACTTGTGTACACCTCTAATGGTCATCCATAGGGATCTCAGGATCCACTGCTGGACGAACGACCATACTACTTTGAATGATTGTGGTGGGAATCACACTCTGCTCTTCCTCAAACACAACATTTCTTAAGTTCGTGCTCCCACTATCCTCAGCATTATTAATAAATGTAACATTCGCAGTCTTAATAAATCTCATGGAATAGAATGGAGAATAAAATCTAAATCCTTTAGATCTTTCTAAGTATCTTATAATAAAGAAACTAAACATTATAGGGTCAAGCTTTCTTTCGTGCGGGCTATATGGTATGGCTTCTTCAAGACAACCTCATATATGAAAGTATCGTAATTTAGGCTTTCACCCTGTCCATAATTCATATGGAGTTTTTATTACAACCTTACTTCGAACTCTATTTAAGATATGCACAACTATTTTCAATATATCATCCCATAAAAATTCTATCAATATTGAATTATTAATCATAGACCGCACCATGTCCTTTAGGGTGCGATTATGCCTTTCTGTTATACCATTCTGCTCTAGGGTAATCGGCATGGTGTACTGGGTGACAATGCTACAATCTTATAGGTATCTAGCGAACGGCCCTGGATTACGTCCAGATTCGTCATACCTTTTGTAGTACTCACCACACTTCAGTCTTTTTCGACATCTCATAAAGATAAGCTCAAGATCGGCTCAACATCTCAAGAGACATTGAGTGTTTTCACGAACCCACTTGGGCATGAAACACACATAACCCTCAAGCACCACACAACTAAAACCTAGAAGAAAGAAAACTAAATCAAATAAGAAATCTAGAAAAGAAAGAGAAAATTGGAAAGAGGTTACTCGATTGGAGTTGCTATGTTAAGATCCTACAAAATAGAAAATAATATTAGCTTCTAAAAACAATTTCAGAAAAAATCATTGTAACGACTCAAAAATTTCCGTACAATGGCCCGAGTACCACTTCGACCAAAAATCACTTAGGATTAAATCCTTTAGAAATTTGACAAAGTTAACTAAGTACAAAACTAGATTAGCCATGAAATCCATTTGAATCGCTTTACATACGATCTGCAAGACTCAAAACTTGTAGAATCATTGACGCTAGGTTACCCTAAAGTCTAGGATCAAACTCATTACCCGACTACTCTCGGGAGCACATTAAAACTCCGTATTAGGTCTGGACCGCACAGTGTGAGTCCGAATAATACAAGGTTAAGAACTTAGGACCGCGTCGCTGGGCTTAACAACCATCTCGGAAATCAAATCCAGCCAGTGTCCCACGGCTGTTCACTTGAATCCAGAGCGAGAGAGTGTGAAAACACTTGTTTTCTTTTCAAAATAAATATCTCAAATAGTAATCTGAGACTTGTTACTTGTGGATATTTTATAAGCAACCTGACCGTCAGAATCTGACCCAAATACACCCTCGGATCAGGAAAAATTTCATAAACATATCCATGTACTTAGAATTTCGGATCGAGATCCGCTGACCGTTGAACTGAAACTGGTCCGCCACGCGTGATCTGGGAATTCGACGGAAATGAAAACTTAACTCCACCTGGATCCAAGGTTGGTGAGCTTAAGTCCGACCTTTGGCTCAAGGAGGCCCGCTAGAAGTCCTCCGTTGAGCTGAAACTAGCTCGCTTTGGTTATAACCTAAGTATACCTTGTCCACAAGTCTATTTCAGAGTGTTTTTAAGCTATATAAGGACCTTAGAACTCCCTCTCTCACAGCCATATGAATTTGAGAGAAACCCTAGAGAGAGAGGAGAGAAAAGAGAGAGAAAGTGTAAGAGAAGTGGGAGAAACTCCCTGCTACTCTTTCCTGCCGCTACCTAAGCTCCACCACTCCATTCTTATTGCTTTCCCGGTGATACCGACTTCGTTTCTAGGTAAGAAACCCTAACCCTAATCATTTTTGGAGTTGTAAGGGTTGTAGGTTATGAAATAGCTAACCTATTCCATTCTATAGGTTACCGAATTGCCGAATATAGAAGCTTAGCAAACCTACCTGATTTGTTACGATTCTACGATAAGAGGTGAGAACTTTAGGTGTATAGGTTACGGTTTTCAACACTTTCAATGTCAGATAATGATAGATTCATGATCTGCATGCAATTGTACATGTACAAAGTGTTGTCTGTTTTTCGTTTCGATTAAAGACGTAGAATATGGAATTTTACATATTCTAGGTATTTGCAGAAAGTACCGTATACGTATAAATTTTGGAAATGTGTTTGCCATGATTATTTGTTGTATGAATATATTACATGTGGATAAAATACTTGTTTGGCGAAAGGACTCGCCCTAATACATGTTTTGCTAATATACACTATGTATGTTGAAATTGTGTATTTTAGAAAGTACCGTATACGTATAAATTTTGGATATGTGTTTGCCATGATTATTTGTTGTATGAATATATTATATATGGATAAAATACTTATTTGGCGAAAGGACTCGCCCTAATACCTGTTTCGCTAATATACACTATGTATGTCGAAATAGTGTATTCTAAGTGTTTGTGAAAATGCTTGTGAGAGTAAGTGTTTGGATGATGGTGCCTTAGGTAGGTGTTGAGAGGAGATTCTCAACTACCTTAGAGACGTGTATGAATTCCTCCATGTGGTTGTTTAACTTAACCGCTTACTTATGAAATATATGTGTTTGTAATTCTTGTTTACATGATGCTTTATAACATGCTTTATAACATGCTTTATGACATGCTTATTAACTTGCTTGAATTACTTTGTTTATTATGCTTTACTCCACATGCTATGAGTAAGGATTTATTTCGTTTGGGACTATGATTATAGTCCAGACAATCGGTACCAGACTTGAGATCGTGGTTGAGATTCATTTCGCCACGTAAGATGTGTTTGACGAACCTGAGTCGTACTTCAGTTGGTGACAGTGGTTAGGCTACACAAAGTGCTTATGCACTTCATGTCGTTCAGTTGATTGTGCGCTCGAGCTAGTCAGACTAGTCAAGTAACCTGATATATCTAATGTATGTTCACCATGTTTGGACGTTATTGCTTGAACCTAAGGTACCAAACTTACCAGTGGAAATCCCGTTAACCATGGTACCTCGATCCGCTAAGACTCATGAGCCGGGCATGGTGGTATGGGACACCGTGGTCGAGCTGTCGGCCTACGTTGGGGCCACATGCCTCCCCGTAGTGATTAGTGAGCAACTAGAATCGTGAGCCGAATACGGTGGTATGAGACACTGTATTCGAGCTGTCGACACCTACGGCGAGAGCCGAATACGGTGAGACCTGTATTCATGCTGACGGGCGACGAGTCCTTCGTACTGTCTTTCGAGTATACTCTGAAGTCTGTGATTGGCGATGAGCCCTTCGCAGCAACTAGAGCATGAGTTGAGCCGAGTACGGTGAGACTTGTATTCGAGCTGACAGCCAGCGATTGAGCCGAGTACAGTGAGACCTGTATTCGAGCTAACGGCCAGCAATTGAGCTGCATACGGTGAGATCTATATCCGTGCTGACGGGTGACGAGCCCTTAGCGATGCCTCTCGAACCATAATATCGTATGAGATTATCTAAGTTTGACGACCCTAGAATGGATCATGTTTGGGAATGATACAAGGGAGGTACCTTAGTTTCCCAAATATTGTTGTTTGAAATGGACTAATAACAACTCGGTAATCATGCTCATCATGCATTGCATGTGCTTGGAAGATGTGGAGCACTAAGGAATGCAAGCATGCTGCGAACATAAGATGGTGTCGCATGAGGGAGTGTGTGGTGAGGGCATACATCATGACTGCATTCATACTTGCATTAATAAGAGTAGTTAGGAGTGTTTGATTATACTGCTTTATCATTACTACTTGACTGAGTTGATAACATGTTAACCTATGCTTTATTGTTCCACTGAGTTAGCTACTCACTCCCACGTTACGGGACGGTGTTGTACACACCAACCAGACTTTATCTTAGGTGTAGATGAGATGACAACTCAGGAGGCTGAGCCAGACTATGACAAGGACCAGGATGAATTCTCATTTATGCAGTATTCTGGTGGCTTCGACTAGACTGCCGGATCGACGAGATTTGTTGGGATTACTTCCTTAGTTGTATTTTTGACTTTTTGACCATAAAATAGATATATGTATATGGTGACTCAGATGGGTTCATACTCTAGAGAATGAAATGATTTTGTTTCTTTTACATACATATATATAGAGTTCAGTCTTCCGCTTGCCTTTATACAATTGATCTGGAGTATGAATTACTGTTTTGGTATAATCTCACTCATGTTTATTACTCTAACACAGACAACATTTAATCATCATTATCTATGTTGCATAAGTGATGCGTTGGAACTCGGGAGTTTAGTTATGCTCGACCCCCAATTTTCAGGGCGTTACAAGTTGGTATCAGAGCATGATTTTGATTAAACCAGACCTGAGTTATATTCCCACGATGGCCGCTAACGCATTACAACTTAGGAGGGTGCGAGAATAATATAGAAACAGTCTTAGGTATCCCAATTTCGTCCAACGGCAAAGTTCACTGAAAATGGACGCCGAAAGCGAGTCTGTACTCAACCCTGGTCGCACGGGTTGACCTTAAAACATTCCTAGGCCATCTATTGACGAGTCTAGATCCCATTCCACCCAATCTTAGTCGTTAAAAATCAGTAAAAAGTCAGTCTAGATCAGAGAGTTCTCGAAACTACCTGATCTGGAACGGAACGGAGTCGGGGGGCCACGTGAGTCAATACAGGGGGAAACAAGGTGGACCCAGGGTGCATTTGGCACCTTGGGATGGTGGAGAACACCACCCCACTGCGGCGGCACGGCGCCGGGCAAGGTGGACCGCGGCGAAACCGCGGTCACCGCGGCATACTGTGGTCAGGTGGGCCCACTCAGGTTGGGCCGGGCCTGGTCATGGTCGACTCGACCCCTGCACACATTTGGTGCGTGCGAAATGTTTAGGGGGTCCCTATTTTAGGTCTGTATCAGCCCCTCTCTCTCACATTCTTCCCTTCCAAGCTTCCTTCCCTTCCAAGTTCGATTTTTCTCTCAAATCTTTCCTTCAATCTTTCAATCCACCATTTTTTACCATAGCCCATCCCCTTCCATCAGTTACAGCAAACCCTACCCCCTATCCTCTCCATTTCTCACATTTAAGCCCTTAAACCTCCTCATTTTACCTCAAATTCGTGTAACCTTCTAGCCTATCCCATTTCTCCCTTGTTCCTTCATCATTCCCTGTCATTTGGGCCTCTTCAACACCTGTTGGGATGATAATTCATGGAGAACTAAAGAAATCAGCCCCTTCTCTCTCTTTCCTCCATTTCCATGGCCCTTTTCGAGTTGATTACGGCCATTTTCTCCATTTCCTCCATCCTCTCTCTCATGGGAAAGAGGAAAACTACTGCAGATGAAGCTGGACCGAGCCGCCCAGCCCGTTCCAGAAGAAGGGCTGACGTTGAAGCCGGCCCTAGCACTATTCGGGAGTATAGGTTGAAGCGGGACCTAGATCCCTAACTCCGATCAGAGATGCCCTTCCGATAGGCTTCGAATACGGTCTTTTTGCTGACCGTAAGATAGTGTTTGAAGCTCATGTGGATGAGAGGATGTTTGGGCTCCATCCGATGATGGACCGCTTGGTGGACATCGAATGGGGTCCTATCTTTGAAGGTGAGTCTCTTGCATATGAGAACATGGTTTGTGCCTTCTACGCCCATATCATAGACCCATCGTTGGAGCCTCTTCAGTTCACGGTCTCTATGAGGGGCATAAGGCGCATAATTACTGTGGTTGAGATGGCACAGATCATGAACATCCCACGTGGTGAAGTGCTTCCTAATGACAACTTCTCCAGGAATGCGCAAGAAAGGGATCGCCGTACGCGATACCTCTGTGGTCGACGGGTTTCTTGGACGTGAGAAAACTGTCTTTCGTCTTTGAAGTTGACAGATGACTTCCGTTTGCTCCACCACATTTTCACATATAATGTGTATCCACGGTCGGGTAACCGCACAGAGTGTACTCGGTTGATGGTGGACTTCCTATACAGGATGGGATATGGGGACAACTTATGCCTGCCCCCGTTCGTCCTATATCAGATAGTCCGGGTTATTCGATATGTTAAAAATGACCTCTCCCTCCCATTTGGTCGCCTGATATGCAAGATGGCTCGTGATGTTGGTTATAGGCTTAATATGGAAGACCTTGCACCAGTCCGAGTCATAAGTGAGGCTATGCTTAACAACATGAAGATCGGCCCTCGACAACGGCAAGCCCGACTCGATGAGTCTGGTGATGAGTCGGATAGTGTCGGTGAGGAGAGTGTTGACCTCGAGGCAGGAAGCGAAGAAGGGGGCGGTGATGAGATCCAGGAAAAGGAACCTAAGGCCCAGAATACAGAGGAGAGTTCACCTCTTGCAGCTCAGGAGCAGGGCACCGATCGGGCTACAATAGATACACATTTAGCCCGACTTGAGGAGGGTCAGGCTGCCCTACGACAAGATGTTGTCGATCTTCGGGCCTCCGTGACCAACAAGTTCAAGAAAGTAACTCGCACGTTGAAGACTATCCTGTGTTATGTATAGGACAAGAATGCCCCTTCTCCATCGCCTGACTCAGATGCCTAGCCATCCATACTGCTGTTTTGTAGTTATTTTGGTTTCCTCTGTAGTAGGTTTATGTTTCATGTTGATGATGTGGTATTTAGTAGTATGTTTTAAGTGTTTGATGTTGTGGATATAATTGGCTCATATGTAATTTCTGTCATGATTCATGTAACTCTATATCCCATGTATTATAACAATTTTGGGTAAATGAAAAGCATGTAGCCTCTTTTACTATGAGATGTGTGGAAAGCTTAAAGTGCTTGTATAATGTGTTGTTATGCTTTATCTCACATACGTTGCACCCTATGTTGTATAGGGCATGCCGCGGTAGTATACACGGAGCACGGCACATCTCCTTCTCACTGACTCGATGGACCAGACTCCTTCCCGCAGGGGTGGTCCTACGGGCCCGGGTTCTGGCTCGGATCAGCCTTCTGCTGGTCCTAGTGGTGGTTTGCCACCTTATACACCCCCGGTTCGTGAGCAGAACCGAGTATCCTCTTCTACGCTGTATGAGCCGCAGGCTGCTCCACCTACTGATAGGTTTGAGCAGTTGATGTTAATGGTGCATCAGCAGCAGATGTAGCAGCACCAACAGCTTTTAACCACTATTGCTGAGGCCTTGTCTCAGGGTGGGAGTGCGACTCCACCTCTGACATCTACACGCCCTACTGAGACTGCCGAGCCACCTGCTCAGTTTGGAGATGTGCCTCTGGCCACGCCTGTTGCGTACCCTACGGGAGACGTGGGTACTCACGGTTTACTCGAGCGATTTCAATGCTTGAGGCCTCCGACTTTTATGGGTTCTCACAGACCCGAGGAGGCTGGGTACTGGATGGACCGCGTCTCGAAGATATTGAAGATGCTATATTGTTCTGAGGCTGAACAGGTTGAGTTGGACCCCTTCATGTTCGAGAAGGAGGCTAGCTTATGGTGGGACAGTATACTGCGGACAGTCGCAGTAGGTTACGTGTGGACCTGAGCGGCGTTTAAGTTCCGCTTCCATGAGAAATATTACCCTCAGGCCTACAGACATGAGAGGGAGAATGAGTTTCTGCGCCTCAGGCAGGGAGGTATGACAGTCACGAAGTACGAGCATCGCTTCACCGAGTTGGGCCGCTTTGTCCCGACTATACTTTCTGATGAGCCGATGCGGATTCGACGCTTCACAGAGGGATTGCGACCTGACATCTGGTCGAAGATGTGCTGTGTCCGCATACCATATTATGCGGAGTTGATTCATATGTCCATCCAGGCAGAGCAGGATGTGGACCGCTTGACACGCTCCTGTGGTGCTATAGTTACGAGATCACGACCAAAGGTTCAGGGCAGGCCTTTCCTAGGCAAGAGGCCTCGTGCTGACTCGCCTCCTAGGATCGCAGCTCCAGTGGCTCCGATGGGGCGCCCTATTGTGACCTGTACGTATTGTGGGAGACAGGGTCATCCTGTTGGGAGCTGTTTCATGTGGATGAGAGATAGCGGGTTCTCTCCGCCACAGATGATTGATCGCTCTCGCCCATAGGCTATATCGACTCCACCACTGCGGATGGCACTTGCACATCCATCCTTCAGACCACCTGCACCTCGCTTCAGACCGCCTCAACAGCCCATGGTTCCATAGCCAAACAGGCAGCAGCAGGCTCGGGTACACTCACTTGCAGCTGAGGCATCCGAGGGATCGAACATAGCACTTATGGCCTTCGAGGTTACTGCACATGTGTAAGGTTGATGTTATATTTAAACCAACATGATTTAAATGATTTTTAAACTCGCAAGTATACGAATCAGATGTAGATATGGTACGTATTACGAGATCGTTCCCACGAGGACTGGTCATCACAATTCAAATCTATGACTCTCCTTAACTAATCCAACAATTAATGGAATGAACTACTAAGCACAATTCTAGAAAAAAAAAACCAATTAAGGATAGGGAAGAAAATTCAATCAGAGAGAGAGCACTAGGACTTTCGAATCCACCCCTAATTATCCTAACACTTGTTTTGTCTGTTGATTCACCTTGATCTAAATTGATACCACTTATATAGAGAAAGCACAATCTATGTCCTTAATCGGGCATACAGAATGTCTAATTCCTTTAAGCAATGTCATTAATAACACATCCCATGTCCTTGGTCGGGCACATGAAATATACAATTCATTAAAGCACCCTGTTTCTTCCTCTATAGGGAACCTGTTCTTGATCAGACACAAGCACCTATAATAAGCATCTAAACTACATCCATATATATACTTTGGTCAAGTTCATAGATGGAGAAGTATAGATTTTAAACCAATCAAGCCCACTTAGAGAAAGAAATAAATTAATTAATATTCAAAGTAAATCAACCAATACAAGAGCTAATCAAATTAGGGGCTTCATCTCAGCCCTAGCTGAGAGATTAGTGACCCATAAAATCCATCAAAAAGATTAAACAAAATTCATAAAAACAAAACACTAAACCAATCGATCTCTCTCTCTTCTTTCTTCTCTTTCTTCTCTCCCTTGCTCTAGATCTAGAATTCCTTGTTTCTGAATGAATTTCCCACGTCCATAATTCCTCTTTTATAGCTGTTGGAAGGCTGGAGTCGGTGGCAGAGTCGTAGCAGGACATGGAGTGCAAATTTTCGCAGCCGTGATCGGTGGGCCCCACAGAAGTATTTTCTGGAAAATCTACCCCGTCCATTGGATTCAGGACGAAATTTCAGTCAAGAATGGGTGGTTTTGAACGTCCATTGACACGGCCTAGAGAAGAAATCACAACACAATCAATTTTGAACATCACAAGACCGCCTGTTTGTTGCCTCTGTATCACGCACGTGTGCACGCATGAGAGCAGAATATCAGCATGGTTTTGAAGCTCTCGAACCATTCTACAAGATGGACGGATCAGATCTTCCGTACAGTTAACGGGTGGGGTCCACAAACAGCCGCAAAAACGGACAGCGGCCGTCCGTTACGCGGACACGAAACCCGCTGCTGTTGTGATGGTGGGGTCCACATACTTGGCATTCTAGAAATCCACTCCGTTCATTGGATGGAGGATGAAAAAATGGTTGGGAATGCCCAATTTCGAGTTAGATTTGTGGTGGCCCACAGAGTTTTGAACTCACCGTCTGTTTTGCATTTTTCAGCAATCAAAGTCCGTACACATGCATGGGACCAAACGGACATCTAGGCGATGGTAAGCAGGCCCTTATAAATCTGATGAATGGTTTGGATTCCCCATATGGACAATGGGTGGGGCCCACAACCGACGACCGCGGGTCGGCTTCGCAGACGCTGGAACGAGTTTTGAGTTTTGAAAGAGAAGGAGTCGGTCAGCGCTTGCGCTGACCGTCTCAGCCGTCCGGTGCACGGCTTGCCTACACGTGCATGGTGTACACTCACCACATATGGGGCCCAATGTAATGTTTGTGCGAAATCTGCACCGTCCATCCTTTTCTTCATATTATTTCAACTGCCAAAACCAAATTTGAGGCAGTTCCAGATATCAGGTGGGCCCAGAATCGATGGTTTGTGGGCTGATTTGTCAGTTGGCCCACTTCCCGAGATCTTTAATGGATGAAATTTAATATGTACGGTTAATTTATGGCCCTCATCCCATGTATGAAGTTTTGAACTGATCGGATGGCGGGAACCATGTGATCTTGCATTCTGGACCCTTTTCGGGCCTCTTTAAACGTGAACGGCTGGATTTCCTCGGGTCCCTGGCATGTAAAATCTTCATTATTGGTTCTCTGGAGTCCATCCCGTGCTCTAGTGACTTTGGATCATCAAATCCATGCTTTTAACATCAATTTTCAATTAACGCTCCTAATTTCATCCTGTAACAAAAATACAATTAAAATATGAAGTTAAGCGTTATCATGTTGTAAAATCAGGTAATAGTCGGGGTCTGAGATGCCATATTTGACCCTGATCACAACTCCCAACCAGCATTTTGCTAGTCCCGAGCAAAACATGCGAAAAATAATTTCAGAAATAAAAGACAATTCCTGTAGACTCAAGTAACTTGTGAACAGATAGCTGAGATGTGAAAATTCTAAGATTCATGATCGGTGTGTGGAATTTTTCTCTTGGAATCAAGCTTTCGGAAGATTTCATAATCAAGTTTAAAATATTAATCCATTAATTAGAACAATTTTAAACATTGAGTTTCATGAGTGTATAGTGTAATCTCGGCTTACAATCATTAAAAGATCCAATTGTCAATTTCATGATATCATTAGTAATTCGTGACAACCAAGCTTGAAACCAACACTTATCTCACAGATTAACTTTTCATTTTACCAGCCTTTGATTTTCTTTATGAGCAGTAACGCAAATGAGGGGAATCAAATTCTCACCTATAGGGAGCAAACCTATGGCGAAAACTTGTCGCCTAACTTTTTTTTTTTTTTTTTCATATGCCAACTATGGAGAATCAAATCTGCACCTATAGGGAGCAAACCTATGGTGAAGATTATGTGACTTAGCCTTTTAATTCTTCTTTTTACCAAGCTAATCATTCAGTTATCGAACCGAAAACTTAATGTGTAAGCGAGATGTGATATGTGAAATCATGGCTCAATCAATGTTTACAACTTCTAATCATGGATTATCAATTCAAAATTGACTGTGAAATCAAGCAGATGGCCGAATCCAAGAGTCATAAGTTACCAACATCACGTATCTTATAATGTTAAAATCACAACTATCCTTCAAAATCACTTTGAATTCAATAGAAATTCCAGAAAAAATTTTAAAATTTTCACAAATTTTGCTCAAGACCAAGAAAATACTGATTAGGTAACCTAATCTCCCACCCCCAACCTAAAATCTACATTGTCCTCAATGTAAAAGAAATAAGCAAGCAATGCACATGGGACAACGAGAATAAAAGAGGAGTGATGGAAAGATAATACCTGGATGGAGAATCAAGAAGCTTTCTCAAAAAATTTCAACGTAAAAGCGAGTTAGCACAAGAGAGAAATCAATAGAAGCAAAAATAACAAAAAGAAAACAAAAGAAGATCCTACCTATACCACTTTCGCAGGTGCTCTCGATTGCATTTAGCGCATGCAACAAGCCTTTAAACCCCTAGGTTACCCCTAGTGGACGAGTTGTAGTCTCGTGAGGGTTTGCAGTAATGTTACCCATAAACATTGAAGTAACTAACTTAAAAAAAAGCATAAAACAAAAGACTGGGTTGCCTCCCAAGAGCGCTAAGTTTAACGTCTTCAGCCAGACAAGAACGGACCATGAATAAAATAATCTTTATAACCAGGGTCCGCCAAAGAAATTACCTCAACACCTTAATTAACCGATCCCAGACAAGTGATGTGAGTTCCCATGAGCTGTGCTATCTGCAATGAGGTAACTGACACTGTCGTCAAATAATTTAAGGACTACTGCTCGAACGACTTCTTCCATCTTAGGATCACGCTTCATTTGCATTTCACGTGACATTTCCACAGCATGATCCATACATACAGTGGGGCATACTCCCTGTATTTTCACTATCTTCCGTTCAATTGCTGCCTTATATGCTCTAAGAAAATTAAGCAGCCTGCTCGCCTTTGTCTTCTCAGAGTTAAAAACTGTGCTGTCAGGAAGAGTCTCAGAGGGATGAAGAGGTTCCACTTTCGCTCTCCATTTTTCAGTCTCCAATATGGGAGTAGAGTCGAGCAGTGCATTGACTTCGTGGATGGGACTATCAATGTCAAAATCCATGCCAGATTGTGCTAAGCAGGTCTCAAGTGGATCTTCAAAAGATTTACGGAAGGAGTCCTGAACTAGACTCTCGATCATGTCCACTTCAAATATGTTATCCAAATCTGCGGATTGTTGTCCTGCATTAAAAACATTGAGTTTAATATTCATGTTACCAAAGGACAATTTCATAACTCCATTCCTGCAATTGATAATAGCATTAGATGTGGCCAAAAATGGACGACCCAAAATAACTGGGATCTGACTATGAAGATTCTGGACAGGCTGAGTATCTATAACTATGAAATCCACTGGAAAATAAAATTTATCAACCTGGATTAATACGTCTTCAATAACACCCCGGGGCACCTTGACAGATCTATCAGCTAGTTGTAATGTTACCTTAGTCGGTTTCAACTCACCAAGTCCTAGCTGCTCATAAACCGAATATGGTAACAAATTGACGCTCGCCCCTAAATCAAGTAATGCCTTCCCGATCTTATGATCTCCTATGCTGCAAGAAATGGTGGGAGCTCCTGGATCCCTAAATTTAGGAGGGGAGTTATGTTGAATCATGGAGCTGAGCTGCAAAGAAGGAAGACTTTCTTATGAACATTCTGCTTACGCTTTTGAGTGCATAAATCTTTAAGAAACTTAGCGTAAGCAGGGACTTGCTTGATAGCGTCAAGCAACGGGATGTTGACTTGCACTTTTTGAAACACATCCATGATTTCATCAAAGTTATTTCTTTTCTTTATTGGTGCCAGACGTTGAGGAAAAGGTGCTTTGGGCACGTAGGATGGCACATCAGTAGCTCTTGGAGAATCAGAGAGCTTTTGGACTTTGGATGCATTGGTGTCTCTCTGCTTCATCTTGATCTTCTGCTTTATAATTTGATTCATCCCTAGGCATCTCTATTCTGTTGTCAATCTGTTTGCCTGACCTAAGGGTAGTGATCGATTTGGCTTGCTCATGATATTGCCCTTGGTTGGAATTAGAGCCAATCTCATATTGTCCCTTTGGGTTAGCCTCAGGTTGGTTAGGGAACTTGCCCTTCTCTCTCTCACTCAATGTGGCAGCTAGTTGACCCATTTGTACTTCCAGCTTGGCAATGGATTGCGCATTTGCATGTAAGCTTTGCTGGTTGGCTAGTAAGGTTTGTTGGGTGTCTTTTTGGAATTGGAGAGAACTCTGCATAAAAAGATGGAGTGTATCCTCAAGAGATGGTTTCCTTGATTGTGTCGGCAGTTGTTGATATTGTGGAAACTGTTGAAGTTGTTGACTGCCAACTTGGAGGTGCCGTTGCATGAGAAGATTTCCAGATGGTCCTCCTTGTTGTGGTCCTTTCGCCCAAGAAAAATTTGGATGTCTAGCCCACCCTGGGTTGTATGTGTTCGAGTAAGGATCATTCCCAGGTTTTTGAAAAGTGTTCATAGCATGTACTTGTTCAGAGAGAAATTCTGGGGATGCTGCACCAGATGGACAAGACTGCATAGAATGGGCAGGACTAGAACATGTGGCACATGCCTCGACTTGAGCTGTTTGTGGAGGTCCATTATTTAATACCAGAGCATCAACTTTCTTTGTCAGGTTATCAAGCTTGGCGCACAGCTCTGGCACGACTCCTATCTCATATATACCACCTCTCTTTTGTGGTTGGGGACTTCTGTCACCTCTATTTGAATAGTCTCATTGCTGGGAATTTTCGCACAAGGTTTCAAAGAAGTTTCACGCTTCGACATCACTTTTGGTCATGAATGACCCTCCACTGGTGGCATCAACCATGCGACGGTTCTGGGGTGTCGACCGTCATAGAAGTACTGAACTTGTTGCCACTTCTCAAAACCATGGTGAGGACATTTAAGAAGCAAGTCCTTCCATCTTTTCCAACATTCATGAAAGTGTTCGCCCTCTTTTTGTGTGAAGTTAGTAATTTCTCTACGGAGGGCATTGGTTTTGTGAACGGGGAAGAACTTGTTTAAGAACTTCTTAGACAGTTGGTCCCATGTAGTGATAGATCCAACTTCTAGAGAATTCAACCATGCTTTCGCCTTATCCTTCAAAGAAAAAGGAAACAGGCGTAGGCGGATCGAATCATCTGAGAAGTTTTGGAACTTAAAGGTGGAGCAAATGTCTAGAAATTCTTTCACATGATGATATGGGTCCTCCTTATCCAATCCGTAAAAGGATGGCAACAATTGTATGACTTCAGGTTTAAGTTCAAAGTGTGCCGCCATAGTGGTTGGCAACACTATGCATGAAGGCGCATTAAATTGGACAGGAGCTGAATAATCTTTGAGAGCCTTAACTTCATTCTCATTCGCCATTTTAACAGGATTATTTCTCAATCTTTCACGAAATGTTCTTTCTATTTCAGAATCAAATGGTGCTAGTTCTATATTCAGAGATCTACGTCCTAGCATAAACTATGTTATTGCAATGTAAGAAAAACTAAACTAAGAAGCAACCTAAGAGAAATAAAACTAGAACTAGAAGAAGAAAAAAAAAAAAACAAGTTAAAACTATGTAAACAAGAATGGGAAGAAAGAACCCGAGAAAGGAGATGATTGATGTCAAAAAATTTAAGAAGCTCTTCCTTCACTTAGTAGCTTCCTTCCTCAATTCAAAATTAGAAGATTATTTCAAGACCCTACAAAACAAGAAATAGGTTAGTTTCTAAAAATAAAATAAAATAAAAACTTTAACCTAAAGTTAGTAAAATCCTAAGACTATGGATTATGATAAAAGAGAATCCTAAATTCAATTTGGAATGAAACAGTCCCCGGCAACGACGCTAAAAACTTGATGTTTTATTTAAACCAACATGATTTAAATGATTTTTAAACTCGCAAGTATACGAATCAGATGTAGATATGGTACGTATTACGAGATCGTTCCCATGAGGACTGGTCGTCACAATTCAAATCTATGACTCTCCTTAACTAATCCAACAATTAATGGAATGAACTACTAAGCACAATTCTAGAAAAAAAAACCAATTAAGGACAGGGAAGAAAATTCAATCAGAGAGAGAGCACTAGGACTTTCGAATCCACCCCTAATTATCCTAACCCTTGTTTTGTCTGTTGATTCACCTTGATCTAAATTGATACCACTTATATAGAAAAAGCACAATCTGTGTCCTTAATCGGGCATACAGAATGTCTAATTCCTTTAAGCAATGCCATGAATAACACATCCCATGTCCTTGGTCGGGCACATGGAATATACAATTCATTAAAGCACCCTGTTTCTTCCTCTATAGGGAACCTGTTCTTGATCAGACACAAGCACCTATAATAAGCATCTAAACTACATCCATATATATACTTTGGTCAAGTTCATAGATGGAGAAGTATAGAATTTAAATCAATCAAGCCCACTTAGAGAAAGAAACAAATTAATTAATATTCAAAGTAAATCAACCAATACAAGAGCTAATCAAATTAGGGGCTTCATCTCAGCCCTAGCTGAGAGATTAGTGACCCATAAAATCCATCAAAAAGATTAAACAAAATTCATAAAAACAAAACACCAAACCAATCGATCTCTCTCTCTTCTTTCTTCTCTTACTTCTCTTTCTTCTCTCCCTTGCTCTAGATCTGGAATTCCCTGTTTCTGAATGAATTTCCCATGTCCATAATTCCTCTTTTATAGCTGTTGGAAGGCTGGAGTCGGTGGCAGAGTCGTAGAGGACATGGAGTGTAAATTTTTGCAGCCGTGATCGGTGGGCCCCACTGAAGTATTTTCTGGAAAATCCACCCCGTCCATTGGATTCAGGACGAAATTTCAGTCAAGAATAGGTGGTTTTGAACGTCCATTGACACGGCCCAGAGAAGAAATCACAACACAATCAGTTTTGAACGTCACAAGACCGCCTATTTGTTGCCTCTGTATCACGCACGTGTGCACGCATGAGAGTAGAATATCAGCATGGTTTTGAAGCTCTCGAACCATTCTACAAGATGGATGAATCAGATCTTCTGTACGGTTAACGGGTGGGGTCCACAAACAGCCGCAAAAACGGACAACGGCCGTCCGTTACGCGGACGCGAAACCCACTGCTGTTGTGATGATGGGGTCCACATACTTGGCATTCTAGAAATCCACTCCGTTCATTGGATGGAGGATGAAAAAATGGTTGGAAATGCACAATTTCGAGTTAGATTTGTGGTGGCCCACAGAGTTTTGAACTCACCGTCTGTTTTGCGTTTTTCAGCGATCAAAGTCCGTACACATGCATGGGACCAAACGGACATCTATGCGATGGTAAGCAGGCCCTTATAAATCTGATGAATGGTTTGGATTTCCCATATGAACAATGGGTGGGGCCCACAACCGACGACCGCGGGTCGGCTTCACAGACGCTGGAACGAGTTTTGAGTTTTGAAAGAGGAGTCGGTCAGCGCTTGCGCTGACCGTCTCAGCCGTCCGGTGCATGGCTTGCCTACACGTGCATGGTGTACACTCACCACATATGGGGCCCAATGTAATGTTTGTGTGAAATCTGCACCGTCCATCATTTTCTTCATATTATTTCAACCGCCAAAACCAAATTTGAGGCAGTTCCAGATATTAGGTGGGCCCAGAATCGATGGTTTGTGGGCTGATTTGTCAGTTGGCCCACTTCCCGAGATCTTTAATGGATGAAATTTAATATGTACGGTTAATTTATGGCCCTCATCCCATGTATGAAGTTTTGAACTGATCGGATGGCGGGAACCATGTGATCTTGCATTCTGGCCCCTTTTCGGGCCTCTTTAAACGTGAACGGCTGGATTTCCTCGGGTCCCTAGCATGTAAAATCTTCATTATTGGTTCTCTGGAGTCCATCTCGTGCTCTGGTGACTTTGGATCATGAAATCCATGCTTTTAACATCAATTTTCAATTAACGCTCCTAATTTCATCTTGTAACAAAAATACAATTAAAATATGAAGTTAAGCGTTATCATGTTTGTAAAATCAGGCAATAGTCGGGGTCTGAGATGCCATATTTGACCCTGATCAAAGGTACTCCAGTCTTTCTTTTGGTGGACACTTGGTCTACTATCTCTATTATATCATGTGCTACAGTCAAGAGGCTAGAGTTGGAGACTAGTCCTATGACTGGGTTGAGACTCCTTATTGCCACGAGGACTTTCTCAGACTCCACTACGATGTGTAGAGGTTGTTCGATAGACCTAGGGAGCAGGACAGTGACTGTCGACCTGTTGGTCACACCGCTCCATCATTATGATGTAATTCTCGGCATAGACTGGCTTGTGGAGATGAAGACCGAGATCGATTGTGATACTCGGATCGTGACAGCACGTGGACCTGACGGCAAAGTCTTTACTTTCCCAGTGTAGGTCAGTGGGTATTACCGCATCAGTAGCTACGCTACTCTATTAGAGCAGGTTGATGGTCCGACATTGGAAAATACGCCTATGGTTCAGGATTTTGTAGGTGTTTTTGTGATGATTCCTGGTTTGCCACCTCGGCACGAGATCGACTTCACCATTGATCTTACGCCTGGTGCAACACCTATCTCATTGCCGACTTATCATATGCCTCCATGTGAGATGAAGGAGCTGAGGAAACAGATTGACGGGTTGCTAGAGAAGGGCTTTATACGACCTAGTGTGTCTCCCTGGGGAGCACCTGTACTGTTTGTGAAGAAGAAAGATGGCTCACTACGGTTGTATATTGATTACCGTAGGTTGAACTAGGTCACCGTGAAGAACAAGTATCATTTGCCCAGGATAGATGATCTGTTTGATCAGTTGAAGGGGGCGAAGTACTTTTCGAAGATTGATCTGTAGTCAGGGTATCATCAGCTGTGCGTCAGAGATGAGGACGTGCAGAAGATGGCTTTCAAGACATGCTTTACGCCCTACGAGTTTCTAGTGATGCCGTTCGGTCTTACGAAAGCACCGACCGTGTTCATGGACCTGATGAACCAGGTATTTCGGTCATTCTTATACCGATTTGTCATCGTCTTTATTGATGACATTCTGATATACTCTACGAGTCGGGAGGAGCACGAGGAGCACCTAAGAGCGGTGTTGGATACGTTGAAGAAGAACCAGTTGTTCGCGCAGTATAAGAAGTGTGACTTCTGGTAGGAGGAAGTCAAGTTCCTCGGACATGTGGTGTCCAAGGATGGGATAACAGTGGACCTTGCTAAGGTAGCCGCGGTTCAGGATTGGCAGCAGCCTAGTTCGGTTACCGAGGTGAGAAGTTTCCTTGGTCTGGCAGGGTATTATAGACCTTTCATTTGGGATTTCTCGAAGATTGCCAGGCCGTTGTCTCAGTTGACATGGAAGGACCTGAAGTTCGCCTGGAATGAGAAGGCGGAAGCAGCTTTCAAGGAGCTGAAGGACCGGTTGACATTCGCCCCTGTGCTAGTATTGCCAGAGCAAGGGGTTAAGTACACTATATATACTGACGTTTCTCGCGTTGGTTTGGGTTATGTCCTTATGCAGAAGGACATGGTGATTTTGTATGCCTCGAGACAATTAAGGAAGCACGAGGAGAATTACCCTACACACGACCTGAAGTTGGCAGCTGTCATCTTTGCATTGAAGCTCTAGAGACATTACCTCTACGGAGAGGAGTTCGAGTTTTTCTGCGACCACAAGAGCCTTAAGTATATATTCACGCAGCGAGACTTGAATATGAGACAACACCGATGGATGGACACCTTGAAGGACTTCAAGTTTGAGGTTTCCTACCATCCTGGCAAGGCGAACCTTGTGGCAGACGCGTTGAGCCGCAAGAAGGCTATAGCATTTGCGGCTCCATTGATGATAGCAGAGTGGGACATGGTTGAGTTCGTGCAGGACTTCGAGCAGAGACTCACCGTGGAGGAGCCATTTGAGTGTGTTGCGTACGTTCGGGTGTGACCACTTATTGATGACAGGATCATTGAGGCCCAGATGGGCGATGAGCGGTTGTCTGAGCTTCGTGAGCAAGCTAGCAATGCCAAGGACTCTGAGTGGAGAGTTGGTACAGATGGGGGTCTACAATACCATGGCCGTTTATGTATTCCTGATATTCCTAACTTGCGACAGGAGCTCCTCGAGACTGCCCACAAATTGAAGCTTGCGATGCACCCTGGTAGCACGAAGATGTACCAGGATATGAGACGGTCTTATTGGTGGGACGGCATGAAGACCCACATAGCAGAGTATGTTTCTCGTTGTTTGACGTGCCAGCAGGTCAAGGCAAAACATCGCCGACCTCCTGGACTGCTTCAACCCATGCCCATAGCTGAATGGAAGTGAGACTTCATTTCCATGGATTTCATATTGGGGCTGCCGAAGACGAGGAAGGGATACGATTCCGTCTGGGTGATTGTGGACAGGTTGACCAAATCGGCCCATTTCCTCCCTATCAGAGTCACGAACTCTGCAGACGAGCTGGCTAGGCTGTACATCAGAGAGATTGTGCGTCTGCACGGAGTTCCCCTAAAGATCGTGTTAGACAGAGACGCGCGGTTCATGTCTATCTTCTGGACTCATATCCAGGAAACGATGGGCGTGAAGTTGAAGTTCAGTTCGGCGTTTCATCCTCAGACTGACGGGCAGACAGAGCGGGTGAATCAGATTCTAGAGGATATGTTGCAAGCATGTGTGTTGGACTTCAAGGACAGTTGAGATGACTGTCTTCCTTATGCAGAGTTCGCCTACAACAAAAGCTTCCAGGCGAGTATTGGTATAGCGCCATATGAGGCCCTGTATGGTCGTCCTTGCAGAGCACCGCATTATTGGGCTGAGGTTGGCGAGCGTAGTCTGATTGGCTCAGAGTTGGTACAGGTGACCTCAGAGAAGATCGACATTATTAGGCGTCTACTTCTTACAGCGCAGAGCAGGCAGAAGAGTTACGCCGATACGAGGTGGCGATCGCTTGAGTTCGAGGTCAGAGATCATGTATTCCTCCGAGTTTCCCTTATGAAGGGAGTCCTTCGGTTCGGGAAGAAGGGGAAGCTCACACTAAGGTTTATCGGTCCGTTTCAGATACTGGATCGAGTGGGTGCTGTGGCTTATCGTCTCACTTTGCCCATGCCACTTGCAGCTGTACACAACGTATTTCATGTATCTATGCTGAAGAAGTACATTCCTGATCCTTCACATATCATTAGATGGGAGCAGGTACAGCTGAGCGAGGATGCTACGTATGAGCTGCGCCCGACACGTATCCTTGACAGGAAGGAGCAGGTACTGTGTAGCAAGGTCATTCCACTTGTGAAAGTACTATGGACGCATCATTCAGAAGAGGAGGCTACTTAGGAGACAGAGGCCGAGGTCAGAAAGAACTACCCTCAGATTCTCGAGGAGTACGAAACGGTACAAATTTCGAGGACGAAATTTTTGTTTAAGGGGGGTAGATTGTAACGACTCAAAAATTTCCGTACAATGACCCGAGTACTACCTCGACAGAAAATCACTTAGGATTAAATCCTTTAGAAATTTGACAAAGTTAACTAAGTGCTAAACTAGATTAGCCATGAAATCCATTTGAATCACTTTACATACAATCTGCAAGACCCAAAACTTGTAGAATCATTGACGCTAGGTTACCCTAAAGTCTAGGATCAAACTCATTACCCGACTACTCTCGGGAGCACATTGAAACCCGTATCAGGTCTGGACTGCACAGCATGAGTCCGAATAATACAAGGTTAAGGACTTAGGACCGCCTCACTGGGCTTGACAACCATCTCGGAAATCAAATCCAGCCAGTGTCCCACGGCTGTTCGCTTGAGTCCAGAGCGAGAGAGGGTGAAAACACTTGTTTTCTTTACAAAATAAATATCTCAAATAGTAATCTGAGACTTGTTACTTGCGGACATTTTGTAAGCAACCTGACTGTCAGAATCTGACCCAAATACACCCTCAGATCAGGAAAAATTTTATAAACATATCCATGTACTTAGAATTTCAGATTGAGATCTGCTGACCGTTGAATTGAAACTGGTCCGCCACGCGTGATCTGGGAATCCGACGGAAATGAAAACTTAACTCCACCTGGATCCAAGTTTGGTGAGCTTAAGTCTGACCTTTGGCTCAAGGAGGCCCACCAGAAGTCCTCCGTTGAGCTGAAACTAGCTCGCTTTGGTTATAACCTAAGTATACCTTGTCCACAAGTCTATTTCATAGTGTTTTTAGGCTATATAAGGACCTTAGAACTCCCTCTCTCACAGCCATACGAATTTGAGAGAAACCCTAGAGAGAGAGGAGAGAAAAGAGAGAGAAAGTGTGAGAGAAGAGGGAGAAACTCCCTACTACTCTTTCCTGCAGCTACCCAAGCTCCACCACTCCATTCTTATCGCTTTCCCGGCGATACCGACTTCGTCTCTAGGTAAGAAACCCTAACCCTAATCAGTTTTGGAGTTGTAAGGGTTATAGGTTATGAAATAGCTAACCTATTCCATTCTATAGGTTACCGAATTGCCGAATACAGAAGCTTAGCAAACCTACCTGATTTGTTACGATTCTACGATAAGAGGTGAGGACTTTAGGTGTATAGGTTATGGTTTTCAACGCTTTCAATGTCAGATAATGATAGATTCATGATCTGCATGCAATTGCACATGTACAAAGTGCTGTCTGTTTTCCGTTTCGATTAAAGACGTAGAATATGGAATTTTACATATTCTAGGTATTTGTAGAAAGTACCGTATACGTATAAATTTTGGAAATGTGTTTGCCATGATTATTTGTTGTATGAATATATTACATGTGGATAAAATACTTGTTTGGCGAAAGGACTCACCCTAATACATGTTTTGCTAATATACACTATGTATGTTGAAATTGTGTATTTTAGAAAGTACCGTATACGTATAAATTTTGGATATGTGTTTGCCATGATTATTTGCTATATGAATATATTATATATGGATAAAATACTTATTTGGCGAAAGGACTCGCCCTAATACCTATTTCGCTAATATACACTATGTATGTCGAAATAGTGTATTCTAAGTGTTTGTGAAAATGCTTGTGAGAGTAAGTGTGTGGATGATGATGCCTTAGGTAGGTGTTGAGAGGAGATTCTCAACTACCTTAGAGACGTGTATGAATTCTTCCATGTGGTTGTTTAACTTAACCGCTTACTTATGAAATATATGTGTTTGTAATTCTTATTTACATGATGCTTTATAACATGCTTTGTAACATGCTTTATTGACATGCTTTATGACATGCTTGTTAACTTGCTTGAATTACTTTGTTTATTATGCTTTACTCCACATGCTATGACTAAGGATTGATTTCGTTCGGGACTATGATTATAGTCCAGACAATCGGTACCAGACTTGAGATGTGGTTGAGATTCATTTCACCACGTAAGATGTGTTTGACGAACCCTAGTCGTACTTCAGTTGGCGACAGTGGTTAGGCTACACGAAGTGCTTATGCACTTCATGTCGTTCAGTTGATTATGTGCTCGAGCTAGTCAGGGTAGTCAAGTAACCTGATATGTCTAATGTATGTTCACCATGTTTGGACGCTATTGCTTGAACCTAGGGTACCAAACTTACCAGTGGAAATCCCGTTAACCATGGTACCTCGATCCGCTAAGACTCATGAGCCGGGCATGGTGGTATGGGACACCGTGGTCGAGCTGTCGGCCTACGCTGGGGCCACATGCCTCCCCGTAGTGATTAGTGAGCAACTAGAATCGTGAGCCGAATACGGTGGTATGAGACACTGTATTCGAGCTGTCGACACCTACGGCGAGAGCCGAATACGGTGAGACCTGTATTCATGCTGACGGGCGACGAGTCCTTCGTACTGTCTTCGAGTATACTCTGAAGTCTGTGATTGGTGATGAGCCCTTCGCAGCAACTAGAGCATGAGTTGAGCCGAGTACGGTGAGACCTGTATTCGAGCTGACAGCCAGCGATTGAGCCAAGTACGGTGAGACCTGTATTCGACCTGACGGCTAGCAATTGAGCTGCATACGGTGAGATCTATATCCGTGCTGACGGGTGACGAGCCCTTAGCGATGCCTCTCGAACCATAATATCGTATGAGATTATCTAGGTTTGACGACCCTAGAATGGATCATGTTTGGGAATGATACAAGGGAGGTACCTTAGTTTCTCAAATATTGTTGTTTGAAATGGACTAATAACAACTCAGTAATCATGCTCATTATGCATTGCATGTGCTTGGAAGATGTGGAGCACTGAGGAATGCAAGCATGCTGCGAACATAAGATGGTGTCGCATGAGGGAGTGTGTGGTGAGGGTATACATCATGACTGCATTCATACTTGCATTAATAAGAGTAGTTAGGAGTGTTTGATTATATTGCTTTATCATTACTGCTTGACTGAGTTGATAACATGTTAACCTATGCTTTATTGTTCCACTAAGTTAGCTACTCACTCCCACGTTACGGGACGGTGTTGTACACACCAACCAGACTCTATCTTAGGTGTAGATGAGATGACAACTCAGGAGGCTGAGCCAGACTATGACGAGGACCAGGACGAATTCTCATTTATGCAGTATTCTGGTGGCTTCGACTAGACTGCCAGATCGACGAGATTTGCTGGGATTACTTCCTTAGTTGTATTTTTGACTTTTTGACCATAAAATAGATATATGTATATGATGACTCAGATGGGTTCATACTCTAGAGAATGAAATGATTTTGTTTCTTTTACATACATATATATACAGTTCAGTCTTCCGCTTGCCTTTATACAATTGATCTGGAGTATGAATTACTGTTTTGGTATAATCTCACTCATGTTTATTGCTCTAACACTGACAACGTTTAATCATCATTATCTATGTTGCATAAGTGATGCGTTGGAACTCGGGAGTTGAGTTATGCTCGACCCCCAATTTTCAGGGCGTTACAATCATAACCTAAAAAAAAAGTAAAACATAATTTTAATACCACTTAATTCCAGAAAAATGTAGCCGTAGTCCCTAACAACGATACTAAAAACTTGTTTACAACCCCAAGTGTAGGGTCGCAATGTAGTAATAACTCATGAGAATGAGGTCATATCCACAGGGACTAAACTTTTATGTATTCTAAAAAGAACTTGAACTGGAGCTAGAAGAAGATCTAAATCTGAATTCTGGAATAAAATAGAGTAATTGTGAATAATGTTCAAACTATCAATTAAAGGTGGGAACTAGGGTGCCAAGGATCCACTTGTATCTATCAAGATGCTACCTTACTTGATTCAAGGAACATAATTGGAATTGTAATCCTATCCTATCCAATTGGAAGATAAAATAATTTAAATCAAATCTGAACTTTTCATTGACCTAATTCTCAATGGAGGAGAATTGTGAATATTGGAAGGGATTCCATCACCTTACCATGCCCAGGAGACGATGGTGAACAACAGGTTTTACCAATCTCAAAACAGGAAAAGAAGATATCCAAAGCTACCACTATTGTAATTTGAGTCACAATAAATCATAGAAAATTGAAAATATTCTTTTAATATCAAACTAAAAATCAATGAGGTTCAATAAGAACAAGAATCAAAGCAAGATAATCATCCAAATACGCTACAAGCTTCACCTCTTAGCCCTAGCTATGAGGTTTAGCCAACTATAGACATGATTAAAACCAAATCCCTTAAACAAATTATGAAGAATAAACTAAGGAAGAAGAAAAACTCTTTGGCGGCTGCTCCACCCTTATGTATCCTCCTTGAGACCTTTTCAAACCTTAGAAGATGTTTTGGAGCATCCTAGGAAGTCCTATTTATAGTTATGAAACTCCAACTTTCGCACTGAATTGGAAAAATCTAAAAATCGCCTCAAATTTTATGCACTCTGCGCTGTTTTTCAAAATATGTTTAGAGTTTAAACTGCCTCAAATTTACGCACTTTGCGCAATTTTCTAAAATAGACTTGGAGTTTCAGAATATGCTTTTTCGGGACAATTTCAAGATTCCTTTTCTTCACTTCAAATCTTTGATTCTCTTTATTTGTCAGTTGGTTTTCTTAGATCTTTGGCATGTGAATTCTTTATTAATAACTTCTAAATCTCTGAATCTTCTTTTAGTAATCTTCTGAGTATAAATATTCCTTTTGGCATTAATTTCACCTTTAAGCTATCAAAATCACCTCGCACATGAAAACATACCCCCCCAACCAGCATTAAGCACTATCATGCTTATAGAAATAAGGTATAAATAGGGAGAAATATGCAATATTTCACACTCAACACACCCCCCAACCAGCATTTTGCTACTCCCGAGCAAAACATGCATGAAGTGATCTTCAACCTTCAATGTTCAAATCACTTTTAGAAAACAATCTTTTTTGCAATCAAGTATGAATAAGTACAATCTAAAGAAGCAAGAGTGAAATTTTGAAAACCTAGAGCCGAATCACATGAGCAATCAATCAAAAAATTTCTTTTTTAATCAATTAAGAGCATAAGTTCATATATCAAAATTTTCCAATGTGCTTAGTGAATTCTATTTACTTTCCATAATATACTACTATTTCATAATGTTAACCATGCTCATCACCTGAAGCTTTATTGAATAATCAAGTACTGATTTCGAACTTATCACCTTTTTCTTTTTTTTTTTCCAATTTTGACCCTTTTATTTATTCATTCTTTTCAGAGTTTTCATTCATCTTCAGTCTTTTCATTATACATGACCTTTTTATCAATCTCTCTATTTTTTAATTGGTTCTTTTCATCTTTTTAAGGTGGATACAATTCTCTAGACTTAATTCTCAATATCTTTCAATGATATACAAACTAACAATAAGAAATTCTAGTATTATTCATAGAAAGCAAATTAAACATGTCTTGTGACTTAGATTAACATGATATTCAAACTTTCTCTTAATCAATTAAAAGTAAGAATTTAGATAATAGTCTACTCGGTTGATCAAACTCCAACAATTCAAAGTTCAATCTCCATCTTATCATCATACTCAAAACATTCTTAATCCATAAATTATCATTTCCCAAACATGTTTTTGGCTTGAAAAAGTGAAAATTTTCACAATTTTTGCTCAAAACTAAGAAAACACCGATTAGTTTACCTAATCCACACACCCCAACCTAAAACCTACATTGTCCTCAATGTAAAAGATATGAGTATGTAATGCACATGAGACAATAAAAAGATATGGGAAGTGATGGGAAGATAATACCTGAAGAAGGAGAATTGAAGCTTTTCCAAAGTTCTTAACATATAAATGGGTTAGCACAAAGACTAAAAAACTAAAATCAAACTATCCTAATCCTAAATTCTATGAAAGCAATAAACCTAACTACAAATCCATCAGACTAGGAAGTCAATCCTGGTACACAGGATCAGTTAGAGGTATGGATATGTCCTCTGAATCAAACTTCTTAACAAATAGCTTGAGACGATTTCCATTCACTTTAAAAACATTGCTATTTGTCAGAATCTTTATCTTGATGGCCCCATGAAGATAAACATTAGTAACAGTGAAAGGGTCGGTCCAATGAGATCGAAGTTTTTTCAGAAGTTTTGACTGGTTATGAATGATTTTCGAAGGATGTTCCTGTCATGAAACACCTTCATCCTATCCTTGTAAATTCTCGAGTTCTTATAAGCATCATTGTAGATTTTCACAAGTTCATTTAGTTAGAGCTTATGCAGTGAGATAGTGTTGTCTAAGTTAAAGTTTAGATTTTTGATAGCCCAGTAGAATCTATGCTCTAGCTCTACAGGTAAGTGACAAGCTTTCTCATAGATAAGTCTAAAGGGAGGCATTCCAATGGGGTTTTTTTTAAGCTGTACGGTAAGCCCATAAAGCATCGGTCAAATGGATTAACCAATATTTATGGTCAGGGTTAACCATTTTTTTACAGAATTTGTTTAATTTCCCTATTAGAATCTCGGCTTGCCCGCTTGTCTGCGGGTGGTATGGAGTGCTCACTTTATGAGAGATGTCATATTTCTTCATTAAGTTCTCAAATGACCTATTATAAAAGTACGAACCTCCATCACTAATGATGTTCTGAGGCGTTCCGAACCAGGAAAGGGTATTTTCTTTTAAGAATCGAATAACAATTTTATAATCATTATTCCGTCACGGGATCGCTTCGACCCACGTAGTGACATAGTCTACTGCTAACAAAATGTAAATATTCTCAAAGGATTGGGGGAATAGTGCTATGAAATCGTTGCCCTAGCAATCAAAAGCTTCAATGATAAGAATGGGGTTCAGAGGCATCGTATTTCAATGGGACAACCCTCTCAATTTCTGATAACGCTCACAAGCTTTGCAAAACTCATGAGTATCTTTGAACATAGTCGGCCAGTAAAAGTCACACTATAGAATTTTTTTAGCAGAAAAGTGACCACACAAGCTTGAGAATAATAAAAGGAGATAACACTTTAATGTTCATTGTCTGGCACACATCTCCTTAGAATTTGGTCTGGGCAATATTTAAAGAAATAAAGATCATCCCAAAAAAAACTTATGTACCTCAGCGAAGAATTTTTTTTTCTTATCTTGCGCACTTCAATATGTTAGCGTGAAACTTGTAACAAGATAATTTGCAATGTCAGTAAACTAAGGTAGTTGGGAGAGTTTAAATAATTGTTTGTCAAGGAACATATCATTTATCAGTGTCGGCTCAAGGGAATTAGGGAGGTCAAGTTGAGAAAGGTGGTTAGCCACTACGTTTTCTACTCCTTTTTTTTCCTCGTATTTCAATATCAAATTCTTGAAGTAAGAGGATCCATCTTATCAAGCGGGGCTTGGCATCCGTCTTAGAAAGAAGATACTTTAGTATTGCATGGTCCATGTAGATGATGATATTAGATCCGATCAAGTAGGACCTAAATTTATCCAAAGCGAACACTACGGCTAAGAGTTCCTTCTCCGTAGTATAGTAGTTCACGTAGGTAGAATCAGAGTTCTACTTACATAGTGAATAACGTAGGGCTTCTTTTATTTTCTCTGGCCTAACACCACCCTAATAGCATAGTCAGATGCATCACACATAATCTCAAAAGGGATGCTCTAATCGGGTGGTTGCATGATAAGTGCATTAGTTAACATACCCTTGAGCTTAGTGAAAGCTTCTTGGCATTGTTCAGTCCGCTCGTATGGTACATCCTTTTAAAGTAGATTGCATAAAGGACGAGAGAGATGACTAAAGTCCTTTATGAATCGTCTATAGAATCCGAAGTGTCTAGTTACGCTCCAAACTCAAAAATCAGGCTCATAAAATTTATTATTACCAAATCTAGTGCTGACAGCCTCCGTAGTACCCCATTCTCGGTTCCCAGCGCCCATACGCCAGATTCCGATCTTGGGATCCTACAAGGAGGATTTATAAATGTATATTTATCTCATAAGAAGTATAACCACAAGTTTTACCCAAATCACAAAGGCACATCATCATCACATATCGACTAATATAAACAGTTGAATACAATGCTGAAAGGGAAATACATATATAAAAAATCAAAGCTCCAAAAGATAACTGCATGCTTCAACCACAACGTTGCTATGACCTAATGCCACCTGCACGCATCTATCGTACATAAGCTTATAGAAAGCTTAGAGGGTGATGTAAGTGTGTGCACAATGTAAGTGTCAAGTATGCAATATCAGAGCAATGCGGAAACATGCTAGTAAATCCATAAATATCATCAACCTTATCCAGGTTATGCGATACAAAAACATAATAAGTCAATATCATATACTGAGGAAGCAATGTAGATCAGCTGTGCAATGCGGAGACATAGTAAACCAAATATCATATGCCAATCCTGACAAGTCCACGAATACCGTCAGCCATATCTAGGCAATGCATCAAACCTGCGCGTATCGTGTGATCATGTGAGGGCAACTCTGTCTTACAAGGAGTCCCATAAACATCTCAGCCAAATGACATATGCTTTAATCAATCACCCCTCACAACATGCATACGAATGATGGGGTCCACAGAAGGACGGCGGATCTAGTCCAAATATCAAGATAGGCTTTAAACAATGGATACACCAAACTTGATACTGCATATCCTTCCATCTACGACAAGGGGTGATATAGACTGCTTTGCTGAAGCTCGCCAATTTAAAATGCGGCACGACAGTTAAGGAAGGAATCTAACTTATAGCCACCAAAACATCGGACAATACTTTTAATGTGGGACAAAGTTCTGCCTTCACCGTGTGCACAGTAACCTGCCAGCACAGTAGCTTGCCAATCATTGGTAGCTCGCCTAGGCTCTTAGGCTCCACCCATATTAGTGTCCACCCATGTGCGCCCGCCCACGTGTGCAATAGTGACGGAGCATCACAATATCCCCCACCGAGGGCAGAGCCGAGTCTAAGTACCATAAGTGGGCTTCCTTACCCTCTCTATCGTGTAATAAACTGTACTTCCCTATGGGGCCCAATATATACACAAAGTGGGCTCTAAGGTATTGGTAATTCTATATGGCATGGTGTAAGGCACCATCATCAATGGAGGCCCAACGGTTTGGGATAGCCAAATAAGAGAAGATGGAAATGGGCTTAATAATGGGCTCTAGGGAGGTTTACAATGTGGACATTTAACCACCATTACACCTAGAGTACGGCCCACTATAGAATCTAACTTACAATGGGGAAAGGGCCTCATACAATCACAACAGGCCTCACGCAATCTCAAAGGGCCTCATAAAATCATAATGGGCCTTATACAATCATAATGGGCCTCGTCGCATGGGCTTCAAATACAACACGTCGGGCCTCACTCATGGGCCACATATACATCAAGTGGGCCACATCACATGGGCCTCATACGCATCACAATGGGCCGCATCACATGGCCTCATATACATCACGATGGCCTCATATGCATCAGGTGGGCCGCATCACATGGGCCGCACAAATGGACCTCATATACATCAAGTGGGCCGCATCACATGGGCCGCACCAATGGGCCTCATATACATCAAGTGGGCCACATCACATGGGCTGCACCAATGAGCCTTATATACATCAAGTGGGCTACATCACATGGGCCGCACCAATGGGCCTCATATACATCAAGTGGGCCGCATCACATGGGTCGCACTGATGGGCCTCATATACATTAAGTGGGCCGCATCACATGGGTCATACCAATGGGCCTCATATACATCAAGTGGGCCGCATCACATGGGCCGGTCCATCTACACCATTCATCTATTTTTAGAGATCATTTAAGAGCATTTCCCATAAAAATTTAATTATATTGGAAAATCATCTTGACCATACCACAAATAGTAGTGGAGATAATGATTTCTGCCGTTTAAAATTCCTAGGGCTCACCATAACGTTTATTTTCCATCTAATCCGTTCATATGGTCACAAGGACCTGAATTTAAGAGGAAAAACAAATTTCATATTGATCCAGGACTCCTGAAATCCCAAACGGGTTTCAATGGTAGGCGTTCAACCCTCCACTGATTTTTACAGTCTGGTCCACCTGATAGATAGATCTGTCTTATTTTTAGTCTCAAGCATTAAGACAAGCTCACCATCTGGATGGATGGTTAGATGTAACACATACATCAATGGGGCCCACAGAACTTGCTGTGTCAAATGGCAGCTATAGAGCTAGTGTGTGGTACTCCAGCCAATCTGTTTCCCACCGTCCAGGGATTGGACGGTGAGGATACCACACATCTATCATGGTAGGCCCCACCGTCCAAGGACTGGATAGTGTAGCTAAAACATACATCTGGTGGGGTCCATGGACAGTGTGGATGATACCCACAAAACTTGCTGACGTCATCACAATAGGTGGGTCCCACCTTTTAGACGGTATAGATGAAACACATACATTACAAGGGACCTCACATATCACCGTCCATGATTGGATGGTGTGGAAACAGAATACATACATCAACGTGGGCCCCACCCCCACACGTGCAGCACATGTGGGGTGGGTCCCACGTCCTTTCAAAATGGATGGACAGTGTGGATTCACCACATACATCATGGAGGGACCCACAGAACTTGTAGACGTCAATATAGCGGCTATGTAGCTGGTGGATTCCCACCGTCCAGGTGGACGGTTGGGATGAAACACATACGGTGGGTCCCACAAAATTTAGTGATGTCTCACCAGCAGCTATATAGCTGGTGTGAGATGCACTAGCCATTCTGCTTCTAATAGGTGGGTCTCATGTGGGCCCCACCAGGTATATTATATTATATATATATATATATATATATCATATATATACATATATTATATATGTTATTATATATTTTATTTTTATTTTTATTTATCCCAGCATCCAAGCCTTAGACGGCCTGGATGTAAATACATACATTAAATCAAGGCCACACCGTCTATTGTGTGGATCTAATCCATTCATCAAGGCAGGCCATAAAAAGGGGAGAGAGAGAGAGAGAGAGAGAGAGAGAGAGAGAGAGAGAGAGAGAGAGAGAGAGACGTGTGTGATGGAGGGACCCCAACACTCTGGGCCCTCCCTTCCATGCATTACAACATACATCAAGCGGGTCCCATTACATGTGAGCCCACCAATCAAAATCAACAGTGGAGATCCTTTCTCCACCAAAATGTAAGGTCTAGATAACCCTTTCATACTAGGAAATTAAACATCATGACGGGGTCCATGGAGAATGGCCCTGTCATGGGATATATATATGAATCATGGTGGGTCATCGACCACACCTAGGGTCCAAAGTGAGATTCGTACCATCAATCGGTAGGCCCCACTTAGCCCATCATCAAGAACAACATCTAAACCTATAAAACACCCACCGTTCGATCTTCTTGGTCTGATGGAATGCCAAACTCCTTAGTTCTCTCTTTAATGGAAGATGATGAGGATTGAAGGGCTAAGATGAGGGATCTTGGGTAGGAAGTGGCCTACACACTTAGTTTATTTTCTCTTCTTAGGATTCTTCTCTTACGGTTGCTTGGGAAGTGGTAGAGAATGAAGTGAAATGAGAAAGGAGTGGGGTTATGTAAGAAGGTTGGGATGAGAGGAATGGGTAGTGTAAGAGAGGGATGAGTGTGTATAAGAGAGAGTTGACTTATGGGGGGTGAGGTGGCATGAGGTATGGGTTGCTTGTCTTTATTGGTAAGAAAGGGATGGGAAAGGCATGGGTTGTGTACTTGACTAGTACTTGATTGATTGATGTGATGGGTTGTAGAGATTCTCTTAGAATTCGCAATGTGCAGCGTTTCTTTGAAATATACGCGGGCCCACAACTTATGGCCTGAGTATCACATCAGTGCGCAGGACACAGCGTTGGAACCGCAGCAACGATGCAGTTGCGATGGTATATATTTCGAGTCGAGTCGACTTAGATCTATGGGATGCGACTCAGGGTCGCTTGCAAATGTCGATTACAGGTCGCGAGTTACCAAAATTTAACAGGGAGGATCGTGAAAGTCTATGGAACGGTACGAATTAGGATATGGGCCTTACATGTCCTAAGAAAGATGGCATATCACATACACTCTTGGGTGGAGGTAAGTTAGAGATAAGATCAATTTTTACCTTGTCTACCTCAATTCCCTTGGACGAAATTATGTGTTCAAGCACAATTCCCTTGGGAACCATGAAATGACATTTGTCCCAATTTAGAACCAAATTCTTTTCCTAGCATCGCTTCTGCACACATTTAAAATTTTTTAAATACTCATTGAAGGATAGACAAAAGATAGATAAGTCATCCATGAAGACCTCTAAATGTTGCCCCACCATGTCAGAAAAAATACTCAACATGCATTACTAAAAAGTGGCGGGGGCATGATATAGTCCGAATGACATCTTTCGGTAAGCAAATGTGTCAAAGGGAAATGTGAATGTTATCTTCTCTTGATATTTAATGGCTAGCTCTATCTGATTGTAGCTTAAATATCCGTCAAGGAAGCAATAGTAAGAGTGACCGACTAGCCTTTCCAAAATTTGATCAATGAAGGGTAAAGGAAAGTGGTCCTTCCTTGTGACGGTATTCAACTTCCTATAGTCAGTGTGCATTCTCCAACCAGTAGTAACTCTAGTGGGCATGAGTTCATTATAGGCATTAGCTACGATGGTGATTCCAGACTTCTTAGGAACTACCTGAGTTGGACTCACCCATTGACTGTCGGATATAGGGTATATGATACCCACATCCAACAACTTAATTACCTCAGACTTAACTACTTATTTTATATTTAGATTGAGTCGACATTGTGGTTGTTGGGAAGTTTTCGTATTATCCTCATGATGGATGAGGTGAGTATAAATCAAATTGTCAATTCCCTCGAGGTCCACAATCGACCATCCAAGAGCTCCTTTATGCTCAATAAGAGTGGAAATGAGCACACTCTCTTGTTCTTTCTCAAGGTAGGAAGAAATCACCACCAGGTATGTCTCATCTTGACCTAAGTAGACATATTTAAGTTTAGTGGGCAAAGATTTTATGTAATGCTCCGAATTTCGAGGGTCGAGCAAAGGCTCAACTCCCGAGATCCGTCGCATCACTTATGCAACATAGATAATAATGGTTAAATGTTGTCCATGTTAGTGCATTAAACATGAATGGGATTACAATAAATCAGCATATCATACTCTAGAGATGATTAAATTAGGCAAGCGAAAGACTGTGATAGATATATAAAATGTAATAGTAGTTATAAACCCCCCAGAGTATGATCATGTCACCAGGATGAATATATACATGTTTGTTCCAAAATATACAAAATGACAAAGTGTAATGTCCAACTAATTCATATAATTCCTGTAATCCTGTCGATCAGTACATGGTCTACATAGACCTGCCTGATAGTTGTTCATAGGAGAACTCCTCCTCGTCATAAAAGCCTAGCTCCGCCTCATGTGTCTCACCATCATCTGCAGCTAAAACAGAGTCTGGTTAGTATTTTAAAACACCGTCCTAAAGTGGGAGTGAGTGATCAACTCAGTGGTACTATAAGGTAAAAGTTAACATATTATAAAGCAGTAATGATAAAGCAATACAACAAGCATTTTCTAACTAGTCTGGTTAATACAAGGATGATATGTGGTAATGATGCATGCCCTCGCCTATACTCCCTCAGCGACATCATCTCACGGTCGTGCATGCTAAACTCCCACTGTGGTCTTCCTCGCCAAAGGCACATGCAATACGGTGCATGGTCATGTTAGCCAAGTTCTAAATTAGGCTTATTCATACAGCAGATTCGGGAAGCTAAGGTACCTACCTTTATATCATTTACCCAAATGATGATCCATCTAGAGTCGTCAATCCTAGTTATTCACATATGATAGGCAAGTTATAGGGCAACATCACCCCTGATTTGAAAAGCAGTGGATAGGCAAGTTCAGGTTGCTACAGAAGGCTCATCACCTGCCCCAAAAGGATTTACAAGGCCCCACATGTGTTGGAGGGGCGGGTCGACGGACCCGTAAGCCCGCCACGGCCCACTGGACCCGACCGTGAGGCCTCGCGGTAGGCGCGATGGCATCGCAATCCCCTGGACCTAGGGCAGTGGCTCCACCCTGTGGGCGATGGCATCCCCCTCTTGGGGTGCCAAAAATGTACGAGGGCCACTTTGATTCCCCCCATTTTATGTCGTTTGGGCCCCGAGTCCGTTTGAGGCATTTTCGGAGTCTATCTCGTGCATATTCACATTTTTTAGGTCATATGATATGGAATACGTTGAATTATCATTTAAACCCGTCGATTGACGGTCTAGAAAGGAACTGTGATCATCTCACGTGATCATAGATGCATACAGGTCATATTTCAACGGTTAGTTTCACCTGTCAGCAAAACTTGGAATCCTACGATTATTTCTACATTTTATCATCCCCTCCTAAGTCAAAGTATGTCAGTGTACGTCGTTTTACCATAACCCAGGTCCAGTTTAATCCAAATTATGCTCTGATACCAACTTGAAATGTCCCAAATTTTGAGGGTCGAGCAAAGGCTCAACTCCCAAGATCTATCGCATCACTTATGCAACATAGATAATGATGGTTAAATGTTATCCGTGTTAGTGCATTAAACATGAATGAGATTACACTAAATCAGCATATCATACTCCAGAGATGATTAAATTAGGCAAGCGGAAGACTGTGATAGATATATAAAGTGTAATAGTGGTTATAAATCCCAGAGTATGATCATGTCACCAGGCTGAATATATACATGTTTGTTCTAAAATATACAAAATGACAAAGTACAATGTCCAGCTAATTCAAATAATCCCTGTAATCCTGTCGATCACTACATGGTCTACATAGACCTACCTGATAGCTGTACATAGGAGAACTCCTCCTCATCGTCATAAAAGTTTAGCTCTGCCTCATATGCCTCATCATCATCTGCAGTTAAAACAGAGTTTGGTTGGTGTCTTAAAACACCATTTCAGAGTGGGAGTGAGAGATCAACTCAGTGGTATTATAAGGCAAAGTTAACATGTTCAATTCAATCAAGTAGTAATGATAAAGCAATACAACAAGTATTTCCTAACTACTCTGGTTAATGCAAGGATGATATGTGGTATGATGCCAGTGACATCATCTCATGGTCACGCATGCTAAACTCCCACTATGCTCTTCCTCACAAAAGGCACATGCAATGCGGTGTATGGTCGTGTTAGCTAAATTCTTAATTAGGCTTATTCATACAGCAGATTCGGGAAGCTAAGGTACCTCCCTTTATATCATTTACCCAAACTATGATCCATCTAGGGTCATCAATCCTAGTTATTCACATACGATAGGTAAGTTATAGGGCAACATCATCCCTGATTAAAAAGCAGTGAATAGGCAAGTTCAGGTCGCTACGGAAGCTCGTCACCTTAGCGTAGGCCTATTTTATACTCGAGGTCACTACGGGTAGGCTTATCACCATAGCATAGGCCAATAGCTTGAATACAGTGCCCCATACCACCGTATTCGGCGCACGTGTTTGGGTTGCTCACTGGTCACTACGAGGAGGCTTCTCACCCCAGCGTAGGCCGACAGCTCGACCATGGTGTCCCATACCACCATGCCCAGCTCATAAGTCTTAGCGGATCGTGATACCTATAAGTGCTATGGTCTCATGCTCTTTGGATTGTCAAATTTTGTGGTGTCAAAACCTCTTGTGTGCCAAAACTTCTATCTGTGTGTCTTGTGTTTGTATGTTGATATTTATAAGTGATTCAATACATCATCACAATGGTTCAAGACATGTACGGTGCCCGACTTCAAGAAATGCAAGTTTATGTTCTTTGTTCTCTTCCGTATGCATCAATGCTCAAAGCTACATCAATAAAAAGAGTGTTTGTTCAAAGACTCAAGTACATTTCAAGACTCAAGTACTACTTAAGTTGAAGCTTAAATTCAAGCTATAGAAGATCTCAAGGTCAAGCTACATCAAGTAGAGATCTCAAGCTCCAAAGGTTAACCATCATCTGAAAGAATGAAGTTCAATGTTCATACTTCATGTTCCAGGTATGGTAGACATTAGTTTGACCTCAGGGTAGGTCATTTTGGATACATAAATTAAGATAAATATTTTTACATGAATTTAGTCTGTTCTAAGACTAGTCCTGGACCTTGTTCTACCAGTCCTAGACTTGGTTCGACCTGTCCAAGAAATTCCACGACCAATCCTAAGTTGTTAAAGATTTTCAAAATTTTTTGGTTATTCTTCGACCAGTCGTGAAGACTGTTCGACCGGTCGTAGGGTGGTCACGACTCGTCCTTCGACCAGTCCTAGAACTACGACTTAAACTCCAGCAACCAAATCTGGTTTTCTACGACTAGTCCTGGGTCTGCTTCGACCAGTCGTAGAATCCTAAGACCAGTCATAGAACTGATTTCTCAGATCGTGTTTAAAATTTTAAAATTCCATTGGAGCTATGACCTGTGGAAGGGTGCCTAAGGCCAGTCGTAGACGCGATCTTTGTATCTATAAATTGAACACAAATTTCAGAGTTTGATATCGATTAATATGAGAAATTCAAGCCTCCACTCTGAGATAAGTTGTGTTCACTTTTTAAGCTACGCTGTGCATATTCAATATTCTTTTTGTTAGCTTTTCTTATTTGATTTTATTCCTACATTTCAATATTATTTTGAAAAGAGGAATTGTTGTATTCCTTCTTCATTGGAATCGAAATCAAATAGAGTTATGCCCAATTTGGTTTAATTTAAAATCAAGTAGAAACTAGAACCATATCTTAAGTGAGTATTAGAGATTGAACGTTGATTCGAACTTCTACTCTCATTGGTTCTACCGGGCTGCTACAAAAGAAGAAATCCATGTATTTTACATTTGTTGTAAATTCCTTTATTTTGATTTTGTTTGAGATTCGCCGGAAAAATCTCATTGTGTTGGTTATCTGAGGAGAGCCAGAAAACTCAGAAAGTGTGGGTTTTTGGATTGTGTAAGCCCAAGTTAAAAAGACACAATTGTGAAGGTTTTAGGTGAACCTGTAAAACCTGTTTGATAGTTAACGCTAATATCCCCTGTGTGAGGATATTAGGAGTGGAGTAGTAAGCTGTGTGGCTGTTGTTTAATGGTTGGTGAATACACAAGCGAACCACTATATATCGGTGTATTTTATGATTTGAATGCTCTTTTAATTTCTATGACTTTAATCATTCAGATTTGTGGAATGTATATGTGGATGTGAATGTTGTAATCTTTACATTTCAAGCAAAGTGGGAAATGTTGTAATAGTTTAGAATTTATTTCTTGTTATTTCCTTTATTTCCTTTCTGTTTGAGTTTTGATATTCAATTTGTTCTAGTATGGTTGTCCTGTCATAAACCCTTAGTTTTTATGGTGCAAAGGTTGTCCTTAGAACAACATTAGTAACAAGCTCTTTATTTGAGATTGCTTTACATTTCAGTTTTTTGATTTATTTAAAGCTTGGCCTTTTCAAGTGGTATCAAACCCTAATAGCTCGTTTTTTTTAATCTTTATTCTTGGATTCATTTCCTAAGCTAATAATCTAAGCTATATATAAGATGTCAAATTTTGATAGCCTTTCAGTCACTAGGCCTCCACCCTTTGATGGCTCCAACTATGCCTATTGGAAAGCCAGGATGAGGATTTTCCTCAAATCAATGGATGAGAACATGTGGCTTGCCACAGTGACTGAATGGAACCCACCTACCACTGAAGTGACTGGTATCGATGGTTCAAAATCAATGAGAGTAACACCATTTTTCTCATGGACCACTCTTCAGAAAAGTGAGAGTAGTGTCAATGCAAAAGCACTAAATGCAATCACTTGCGCACTATCATCGGATGAGTTCAAAAGAATCATATCCTGTGATACTGCAAAGCAAGCTTGAGATATATTAGAAATGACACATGAGGGTACTTCAATTGTCAAAAAATCTAAAGTCCAACTCCTCACAACCAAATTTGAAGAAATTCATATGGAAGAAAATGAAATGTTTATGGACTTCTACACTAGATTAAATGACATTGTAAACTCTATGTGGGGTCTTGGCAATAAAATCCCAGAAAGTAAAGTATGTGCAAAGATACTACGCTCACTACCTGAACGGTTCAACTCTAAGGTAACCGTGATCCAGGAACTTTGTGATACAGACAATATGAAGGTAGAAGAGTTGGTTGGGTCTTTATAAACCTATGAATTAAATTTTAAAGCTCCCAAAGGTAAATCTATTGCACTTAAATCTTTAAAATGTATTTCTTAAGATTCTGATTTAGAAAATTCTGAAGATGATATGGCCCTTCTTGCTAAAAAGTTTTATAAGATCTTCAAAAGTAAAAAAAAAAAAAAGAGGGTTTATTTTCAAAAATCAAATGATAAGACACGTTCTAAACCAAAATCTAAATCTTGGAAATCTTTGAAAGATAGTCAATGTTACAACTGCCAAGAATATGGGCATTTAGCAAACAAATGTCCTAAAAGAGACAAACCTAAAAAGAAAGGTATGTTGGCTACTTGGGATGAATCTTCTGGCACTGAAGCCTCTTCTGAATCAGAAGATTCTGAAAATGAGTCGGGCAATGAAGTTAAGGCCCTTATGACTCTAGCCAAGTTCACTTTTTCAGATCATGATGATTCAACTAGTGAAGAAAATCTAAATAATGATTATGAAAATGAAGAAGATCTTCAAGATGCTTACAATGCCCTATACAAGGAAAGTTGTAAAATTGCCATAAAACTAAAACTTCAAAAAGAAAAGTTTTTAAAACTTAAAGAAAATTTTGAGTCACTTGTTTTAAAGAAATCCCATATTTCTTATTGTTTTGAAAAGACTAAATGTGATTTAGAACTCAAAGCCTCCCTGATTGAAAATCTTAAATCTAAAAATGACAAACTTAAGCTTGAAAACTCTTCACTTCTAAGTTCAAAGGATACATGGAGGTATGCCCAAGGAGATCCAAAATTTGAGAAACTTTTATTTGGATCTAGAAAATGTGGCGACAAATTCGGATTGGGTTATGAAAAAAATGTACTTTATAAACAGAAGAATACTCCTCCTAAGTTTGTGAGAGTAGAAGCCTCTAACTCAAAAAGGAAAAGTATTAATCAAAGTTTTTCTAAAAATGCTAAAACTTTTCAAAAACCTAAAAGTAATTATGTCAACTATAAAAATCAAAACCAAAACCCTTTAGCTGAAAAAATAGTTGATTTGCTTAAGGAGCTCTTAAAATCTAACTCAGTGGGTCACTCATACAAAAATTACAAATACAAGAAGACTAACTATACTCCTAAACCCAAAACAGTAATGAAATGGGTTCCTAAAGTTACTTGCTTGGTTGCCCACACTGCTTTCAAAGCTACAAGCTATTCGAAGTCGTACTTAGACAGTGGATGCTCAAGGCATATGACAGGCGACAAGGCTTTATTCACCGATCTTAAAGATATGACTAATGGGTCGGTCACATTTGGTGATGGTAGCAACTGCAAGATCATTGGCCAAGGTACAGTTCAACTTTATAACCTTCCCTTGTTTAAAAATGTTTTATATGTTGAGGGGCTAAAACACAACCTGTTAAGCATATCTCAAATATGCGATAACAATCACAGCGTAAAATTTTCTAATAAAGGTTGTGAAATCTTGAACAAAAAGGGTTCTGTAATATTAACTGGTCACAGGACTTCTGAAAACTGCTATATTGTAAGCAATGGTAGCTCATCTAATCAATCGTGCTACATTGTCCATACCGATGAAACTGAATTATAGCATAAACACCTTAGACATGTACACTACCGTAACTTATACAGATTGAGCAAGGGAGAACTAATAAGAGGTCTACCTAAATTACAAAATATAGACAAGATATGTGGTGAATGTCGGTATGGCAAGCAAACAAGGAGCTCTCACAAAAAGGTGAACTCCAATGACACATCAAGACCACTCGAGCTTCTCCATATGGATCTTATAGGACCCACTATAACAGAGAGTTGAGGTGGCAAAAAATACATCTTGGTAATTGTGGATGATTTTTCTAGATTTACTTGGGTAGCCTTCTTAAGGGATAAATCAGAAACCCTTGATGAAGTTAAAAGGATCCTTAAACGGATCCAAACTGAGAAAGGTTCTCAAATTTGTAAGATCCATAGTGATCATGGATCTGAGTTTGAGAATAGCAGTTTTGAGAAATTTTGTAACGATCAGGGAATATTGCATGAATTCTTTGCACCCAAAACTCCTCAATAGAATGGAATTGTGGAAAGGAAAAATAGAGTGCTTAAAGAAATGGGAACAGTAATGTTGAATAGTATGAAGTTCCCTAAAAATCTTTGGGCTGAAGCTGTGAATACTACCTACTATGTTATTAATCATGTTTATATATGTAAATCTAATAATAAAACCGCATATGAAATATGGTTTGATAAAAAGCCTACTGTCAAATACTTTTGAGTTTTTAGTAGCAAGTGTTATATTTTGCATGACCGTGAAAATCTGGGGAAGTTTGACATAAAGAGTGACGAAGGAATCTTTTTAGGATACTCTTTAAATAGTCGCGCATATCGTGTACTGAACAAAAGGACCGGTGTTATTCAAGAATCAATTAATATGGTTATAGATGATCACCTGAATACACCTATCTCTAGTTCAGTAGATGATGAAGTCTTTATATTTGATAAACCAAACTCTTCATCCAGTCAAATCGACACTGAACTTTAAAGTGAACCATCATCTACATCAAATTCTACAGATTCAAGGTTAGTAAAAGATCATCCTTCTAATCAAATACTTGGTAATCCTCTTTCTGGTGTGCAAACCGGAAGGCAATTGGAAAATGTCTACAATTACTTTTGCTTCAATTCCCAAATTGAGCCGGTCAACGTAATTGATGCACTAGCTTATGAAAGTTGGACTTTGACTAAGCAAGAGCCTAAAATTCATTGATCTTGTGATGCATGCTTTATCTGTATAAATTGTAATAATTTGTATTTTAGCATGTTTACTTAATATTGCTTAGATATTTCATCTCTTTTGGGTTTATAATAACTGTATATCTCTCTTTGGATTTCGTGCTCTTCTTCATGTCTTTTCCTTAAGCACATATGGATATTTGTCTTCATTTATTTTTTTTAATTAGAAGACACATTGCCTACATATCAATATGGATGATATTTTCAATGAACTTGATTCTGATTCTGGAAATGATCCTAATTTTGAGCCTTCTGATTTTGATACTCGTCTTCATGCTTTAGAAGGGAAGATAGAGAATATGAATATTGCTCATGATCTTCAGTTTAAATATATGAACAAATATCTTAAGCAATTGAACAAAGGAATGCATAATCTTGATCCTACCATTCCTGCTCCTTCTTCAGGATCCGATTAAGTGTTTTCATTCTTGGTATGTAATAACGTTCATTCTTATGTTGGTTTGTGCACTCTATGTGATTTGCTAACTTTTTAGTTATACAAGTAACTGGATTGTGAATGCTTACTTATATTTCGATGTTAACCTTGTTACTTCCTTTGTCATATTGTGACAAAAGGGGGGAGAAGGTTTGATTTGATTGGTTTAATTTAATTGCTTATGGATATGAGTGGTTTCATTAGTTTTAGACATGAAAGGTTAATATGAGTATTTTTAGATATCTGGATATGTGAGATATGCTACTACTCAGGGGGAGTAGATGCGCTGCTACTCAGGGGGAGTAGTATATAACGAGTTTGTGCTACTTAATGCTTAATGACAACTGGTTCATGATTCGTTAATATACATGTTGTGCTTCTCTTATTGAAATATGTTTTGTCACTAATTTGACAAAGGGGGAGATTGTAAGTGCTATGGTCTCATGCTTCTTGGATTGTCAAATTTTGTGGTGCCAAAACCTCTTGTGTATCAAAACTTCTATCTGTGTGTCTTGTGTTTGTATGTTGATATTTATAAGTGAATCAATACATCATCATAATGGTTCAAGACATGTACGGTGCTCGACTTCAAGAAATGTAAGTTTATGTTCTTTGTTCTCTTCCGTATGCATCAATGCTCAAAACTACATCAATAAAAAGAGTGTTTGTTCAAAGACTCAAGTGCATTTCAAGACTCAAGTACTACTCAAGTTGAAGCTTAAATTCAAGCTGCAGAAGATCTCAAGGTCAAGCTACATCAAGTAGAGATCTCAAGCTCCGAAGGTTAACCATCATTTAAAAGAATGAAGTTCAATGTTCATACTTAATGTTCCAGGTATATTAGACCTTATTTTGACCTTAGGGTAGGTCATTCTGGATACATAAATCAAGATAATTCTTTTTACATGAATTTGGTCTATTCTAAGACTAGTCCTGGACCTTGTTTGATCAGTCCTAGACCTGGGTCAACCGGTCCAAGAAATTCCACGACCAGTCCTAAGTTGTTGAAGATTTTCAGAATTTTTAAGTTATTCTTCGACCAGTCGTGTAGACTGTTCGACCGGTCGTAGGGTGGTCACGACTCGTCCTTCAACCAGTCCCAGAACTACAACTCAAACTCCAGCAACCAAATCTGGTTTTCTACGACCAGTCCTGGGTCTACTTCGACCAGTCGTAGGTAGTCGACGACCAGTCGTAGAATCCTAAGACCAGTCGTAGAACTGATTTCTCAGATCGCACTTAAAATTTCAAAATGTCGTTGGAGCTACAAACAGTCGAAGGGTGCCTAAGACCAGTAGTAGACACGATCTTTGCATCTATAAATTGAACACGAATTTCAAAGTTTGATATCGATTAATATGAGAAATTCAAGCCTCCACTCTGAGATAAGTTGTGTTCATTGTTTAAGCTACGTTGTGCATATTTAATATTCTTTTTGTTAGCTTTTCTTATTTGATTTTATTCATATATTCTAATATTATTTTGAAAAGCGGAATTGTTGTATTCCTTCTTCATTGGAATCAAAATCAAATAGAGCCTTGCCCAATTTGGTTTAATTTAAAATCAATTAGAAAGTAGAACTATATCTTAAGTGAGTATTGGACATTGAATATTGATTCAAACTTCTACTCTCATTGGTTTTACCGGGTTGCTACAAAAGAAGAAATCCAGGTATTTTACATTTATTGTAAATTCCTTTATTCTGGTTTTATTTGAGATTCGCTAGAAAAATCTCATTGTGTTGGTTATCTAAGGAGAGCCAGAAAACTCAAAAAGTGTGGGTTTTTGGATTATGTAAGCCCAAGTTAAAAAGATATAATTGTGAAGGTTTTAGGTGAACCTGTAAAACCTATTTGATAGTGAACGCTAATATCCCCTGTGTGAGGATATTAGGAGTGGAGTAGTAAGCTGTGTGGCTGTTGTTTAATGGTTGGTGAATACACAGGCGAACCACTATATATCGGTGTATTTTGCGATTTGAATGCTCTTTTAATTTCTATAACTTTAATCATTTAGATTTGTGGAATGTATACGTGGATGTGAATGTTGTAATCTTTACATTTCAAGCAAAGTAGGGAATGTCGTAATAGTTTAGAATTTATTTCTTGTTATTTCCTTTATTTCCTTTCTATTTGAGTTTTGATATTCAATTTGTTCTAGTAAGGTTGTCCTGCTATAAACCCTTGGTTTTTATGGTGCAAAGGTTATCCATAGAACAACATTAGTATCAAGCTCTTTATTTAAGATTGCTTTACATTTCAGTTCTTTGATTTATTTAAAGTATTGTTCTTTATTTTTATAAGGTTATCGTACTTCTATTCCGCTGTTAAATTTTAATTTGGCACAGTCTTATTCACCCCCCCCCCTCTAGGACATATAGCTTGGCCTTTTCAGTACCAAGGTTAAACAAACTTTACATTGGTAAATGGTACCTTAGATTCAAGCAGGAGCGTCCATACATGGTAAACATACAATAGGCCAATCGGGTTATTTGATATGTTCGATTGGTACGAGCACACGCTGAATTAATTAACATGGAGCGCATAAGCACTCCTCGTGGCCTAACTATTGTCGATAATCACCGTATGACTCGGATTCATCAAACGTATCCATTGTGGCGAAACTAATTCAGCCACTTGGTCGAAAACTGTTACCGATTGCCTGGACTACATAATGTCTCAATCATACTCAAATACCATAGGCATTTATATGTGTTAGTCAAACAACATTTAACAACCAATTCAAATATAAATCTCATTTGAGCATTTTAACAAATAGATAATGCACATGTTATCTTACATAGGTATTTCATCCATAAATCACATAGTAGCAAGATAGGTTACATGAAGGAAAATGTAACTATTGATAAGGTAATTGAGAATCCTATCTCAATACCCTCTTTAAGTACATTTCAACAAGCAATTTCTCATTCAGACATTTTATCAAACACTTAGAATACACATTTCAACATATATGAAGTAAATAAGTTATAACATATATTAGGGCAAAGTCCTTTCATAAAGGAATTTTCATACATACAACAATTATGTATTCTCAATTAATAATCACGGCAAGCATGAATCATAATTTCATATTCATTCAAACATTTCAACAAATACATAGAATGATCATATATTCACATAGTTCACACACATGTATAAATTATCGAATACATCATAACTAAGATCATATAGTAGCAATCATGTCAAAAATAAATTATTAGCTGACATTGAAACCCTTGAAAACCATAACCTAAATGTTTATAGTCTACACCTTTTGTTGGTACGCTCGTTACGAACTCGGTTCAAACACCGCGTCTTTGTCTATGGCACAACGGCTACCTAAACATTGAAATAGGTTAGCTATTTCATCGGTTTCTCTACTTGGATTCCCAAATCATGATTAGGGTTAGGATTTCTTACCCAAATCATATCTAGAATCAACGGTGTAGTGATGGTGGGGTGGTGATTCAACACGAGGAGTAGTGGGAATGAATCCCAGTAACGATCTCCTGATCTCTCACTCTTCTCGTCACTCTTTTCTCCTCTTTTCTCTCTTCCTCACCTAGGGTTAGAGAAAATCGTATGGAATGAGAGAGGGGTGGGTTTAGGGCATTATATAAGCCTATAAGTGATGTCAATGGCCCCAGGGCCATGGTATACTTAGGTTATATCCAAAAGGCGGCTGTTTCGGGCCAACGGAGCTCATCTGGAGGTCCATTGCTCGCATACAGTCTGAAGAAAGTTTCCTAACAATGGATCTATGTCGGGTTAAGATTTTGGTCCGATCAGATTAGTGGATCGATCGTGGAGGAACCGTTTCAGTTCAACGGCCATCGTCACTCGATCAGGGCCACAAGTATACTAATAGGTGTAAGGAAATTTTCCTGATCCAAGGGTGCAGTTGGGTCAGAATCTGATGGTCTGAAACCTTAAATTTGCCTGCAAGCGAACGGTCCAATTCACTTAAATCTCAGTTCATTTTCTAATGATATTCACGTTTCTCACACACTTCTCTCCAGGCTCTAGTTATACTTTTCTGGATACTATTTGGATTCGATTCCCGCGATAGTTGTCAAGCCCAGTAAGGTGGTCATAACCTTATAGTTTCGCGGTCATCGGACTTTCGATGCGCAGTCTAGGTCCGATACGGGGTTTCAATGTGCTCCCGAGAGCAACTGGGTTTTGAGACTGATCATAGGTTTTTAGAAATGTTAAGTTAGTGATTCTAATAGTTTTGGGTCTTGCAGTTTATATAGAAGTAATTCAAGCTAATTACTGATTAATTCAGTTTAGTACATAATTAATTTTCGTCTAATTTCTACAGAATTCGACCCTTAGTAATTTTTGCCTGAGGTGGTACTCTGGTCTTTGTATGGATTTTTTCGAGACGTTACAATCTACCCCCCTTAAAGAAAAATTTCATCCTAGAAATTTGTACCTTTTTGTACACCTCGAGAATCTGAGGGTAGTTCTTACGGACCTCAACTTCTGTTTTCCAAGTAACCTCTTCCTCAGTGTAGTGTGTCCACAATACCTTTACAAGTGGGATAACTTTAGTGCACAGCACCTGTTCCTTCCTGTCTAGGATACGTGTCAGTCGCAGTACATAAGTAGCATCTTTACTCAACTGTATCTGCTCCCATTTAATAATGTGGGAAGGATCAGGAACATATTTCTTTAGCATCGATACATGAAATACATTGTGCACGCCTGCGAGTGGTGAGGGCAAAGCAAGTCGGTACGGTCTACACCCACTCGATCTAGAATCTGGAACGGCCCAATAAATCATAGCGTGAGTTTCCCCTTCTTGCCAAACCGGAGGACTCCCTTCATGGGGGAAGCCTTAAGAAACATATGGTCCCCAACTTCAAATTATAGCTGTCTCCATCTGGTATCGGTGTAACTCTTGTGTCTGCTCTGTGCTGTAAGAAGTCGACGCCTAATAATGTCGATCTTCTCTAAGGTCTCTTGTACCAAATCTGGGCCAATCAAACTCCTCTCACCAACTTCTGCCCAGCAACGCGATGCCCGACATGGACGCCCATACAGTGCTTCGTAGGGAGCCATGCCAATGCTTGCTTGAAAGCTGTTGTTATAAGCGAACTCAGCATAAGGAAGACAATCATCCCAACTGTCTTTGAAATCAAGCACACATGCCTGCAACGTATCCTCTAGCACCTGATTGACCCGTTCCGTCTGCCCATCCGTCTATGGGTGGAACATGGTACTAAACTTCAGTTTCACACCCATTGCTTCTTAGATACGAGTTCAGAAGATAGACATGAATCGTGTGTCTCGATCCGACACGATCTCCATAGGCACTCCATGCAGCCGTACGATCTCCTTGATGTATAACCTGGCCAAATCATCTATTGAGTTTGAAATTCTAATTGGGAGGAAATGAGCCAATTTCGTCAATCGGTCTACAATCACCCAAATAGAGTCATGTCCCTTCCTCGTCTTTGGTAACCCAAAAATGAAATCCACAGAGATGAAATCCGATTTCCATTCAGCTATAGGCATGGGTTGAAGTAAACCAGGAGGTCGGCGATGCTCGACCTTGACCCACGACACGTGAGGCAACGGGACACAAAGTCTGCTATATGGGCCTTCATGTTGTCCCACTAGTACAAACGTTTCATATCTTAATACATCTTCATACTACCAGGATGCATCGCCATCTTCGAATTGCGAGCGGCTTCAAGAACTTCCTTTCTTAAGTCATAAAGGTTTGGGATACATAGGCGACCACGATAACGTAAACCCTCGTCCGAACTAACTCTCCATTCAGAGTCTGCATCGTCGCTAGCTCATTTTCTCAACTCTACCAACCTTCATCTTCCCTCTGAGCCACAATGATTTGGTCATCGATGAGTGGCTACACACGAATATGTGCAACACTCTTGAATGGCTCCTCTACTGTAAGCCTCTGCTCAAAGTCTCGCACAAATTCTACCATATTCCATTCCTCTATCATCAGCGAAGCTGAAAATGCTTTCTTTTTCTTGCGGCTCAACGCGTCTGCCATGAGGTTGGCCTTGCCAGGATGGTAGGAGACCTCAAACTTGAAGTCTTTCAAGGTTTCCATCCATCATCATTGCCTCATATTCAGGTCTCTCTGCATGAATATGTACCTGAGGCTCTTGTGGTTGCAAAAGAGCTCGAACTCCTCTTCGTAGAGGTAATGTCTCCAGAGCTTTAATGCAAAGATGACGGCCGCTAACTCCAGGGCATGCATAGGGTAGTTTTCCTCATGTTTCCTCAACTGTCGCAAGGCATAAGCAATCACCCTATCCTTCTGCATAAGAACACAACCCAGACCAACACGAGAGGTGTTGGTGTATATAGTATATCTGACCCCTTGCTCTGGCAATACTAGCACAGGGAAGGATGTCAGCTTGTCCTTCAGTTCTTGAAAAGCTGCTTCTGCCTTCTCATTCCGAGCAAACTTGAGATCTTTTCGAGTGAGCTGAGACAATGGTTTGGCTATCTTGGAAAAGTCCTTAATAAACCAACGATAGTAGCCAACAAGTCATAGGAAGCTCCTCACCTCAGTAACCGAACTGGGCCACTCCCAGTCCTGAACTGCAGTCACCTTAGCAAGGTCCACAGCTATTCTTCCTTAGACACCACATATCCCACGAACTTGACCTCTTCTTTCCAGAAGTCGCATTTCTTGTATTGAGCAAACAACTGGTTCTTCTTGAGAGTATCAAAGACTACTCGCAGGTTCTCCTCGTGATCTTTCCGACTCTTGGAGTATATCAGGATGTCATTTATAAATACGACGACGAATCGGTACAGATAGGGCTGAAACACCCAGTTCATCAGGTCCATGAACACGACTAGTGCGTTTGTGAGTCCAAACGACATCACAAAGAACTCGTAGTGCCCAAAGCTAGTTCTGAACGCTATTTTCTACACGTCTTCATCCTTGACGCACAACTGGTGATACCCTGACTGTAAGTCAATCTTAGTGAAGTGTCGTGCCCCGTTCAACTGATCGAACAGATCATCTATCCTAGGCAAAGGATACTTACTTGGTTCAACCTGTGATAATCAATGCACAATCACAGTGATCTGTCCTTCTTCTTTACAAACAACACGGGTGCTCCCCAAGGAGATACACTCGGTCGTATGAAGCATGCATCCAACAGATCATCGATCTATCTCCTCAATTCCTCTATTTCACATGGAGGCATGCATTATGTGGGTAAGGAAATGGGTGTTGCAGTAGGCACCAGGTCAATAGTAAAGTTGATCTCGAGCCGAGGAGGTAATCTAGGTATCTTTTTAAACACGTCGGTGAAATCTCGGACTACAGGTGTGTTTCTAAGTGTCGGACCATCAACATTCTCTAGTAAGGTAGCATAACAACTAATGTGGTAGTACCAATTGACCTGAACTGGAAAAGTAAAGGTCATGCTCTTAAGTCCATGAGCCATCACCACTCTAGTATCGCAATCGATTTCTGCCTTCATCTCGATGAGCCAATCCATACCGAGGATGACATCATAATGACACAGCGGGACGATAATCAGGTCGACAAGTACTGCTCTACTTCTTAAATCTATTAAGCAACCCTTGTAAGATTTAGCATAAGAACAACACTCATCTAAACATCATTCACATTTTAAGTCAAAAGAAACTTCATGCATTTCATTCAACTAAAATCGTCACAATATATGAGATGTAGTCTTACATGAATCATGACAGAAGATGCATGTGAGTTATTCTAACACAAGTTTTTAAACGTTAAACACACTAACACCTAACCAAGCCTACCAAGGCTAGTACAAAAGAAAACTAGCAACAAAGTAAATTAAAAGACGACTACAACATATGGCTAGTCGTCCGAATCTGATGATAGTGGAGGAGCACCCTTGTCCTACATACAGCACAAGAGAGCCTTTAAGGTGCGAGACACCTTCTTAAACCTTTGTTTCATGTAAGCCTGACTCTCGTCAAGCTTTTGATTCACTTCAGCCCGGGTCTCTCTGACCTCCTATCTCAGGGCGACTTGACTCTCATCAATCTAAGCCAAGAGGGCTTCTAAAGCAGCCCGATCACGGTGGCGCTCATGTGTAGCAGGAGGATGGCCCCCATCAGAGTCTTGGGCCTCCTCTTCTTCTTCTTCCTGCTCTTTCTCATCATCACTTCTCCCTTCATCTTCACTACCTTCTCCCACACTTCCTTCTTCGTCTTCTTCATCTTCACTACCCTTATCCTCTTCACTTTCTTCCTCTATCTCATCACCATACTCATCAAGACGAGCTTGGCGTTGTTGTGGCCCAATACCCATGTTGTTAAGTGTGGTGTCATTGATGAAGTGGATCGGCATAAGCTCATCAGCATTAAGTCTGTAGCCGAACTCACGAGCAATCTTGTATACAAGTCAGTCAAATGGGAGTGAAATATCTGTCTTAACCACACATGCAGTGTAGACTATCTGAATCAGGACATACGTAGGCAGACACAGCTTGTCTCCTTGCCTAGCTCTATATAGGAAGTCCACCATCAAACGCGTGCATTCGCTGCGATTGCTCCACCTAGGATACACATTGTGTGTGAATATATGGTGGAGTAGGCGGAAGTCATGAGTCATCTTGGTCGCTGGGAGGCAATTTCCTCACTTCCATTGGATCAGTTGGCCACAAAGAAATCGCGTGCGGTGATCTCTTTCACGTATACTCTTGAGATTTTTCTCGTTAGCATGTACCTCTCCACGTTGAATTCCCATAATCCAGGCCATTATGTCTATATCGACAATGGCCTCCTGCCTTCCCACTGGAATAGTGAATTGAAGAGGCTCCAGCAGTGGATCTCGTATGCGGGTGTAGAAGGCTCAGACAGTGTCCTCATTCGCACATGACTTGCCCTCAAATATGGGACTCTACCCGGCGTCCAATGGGAAGTCCATCACCAAATAAAGTCCAAATAGTTTTTGGTCCACGTGTGCTTCAAAGATAACCCTACGGCCTTGAAACCTTCCATGTCCGATGTCCAATGGTAGAGCCCTCTCGAATGGGATCTAGGGATCAAGATCTCGCTTCGTCCTTCGCTCTTTCGCGACGTTAGTGCTAGCCACGACACTCGTCCTCTTCTTTGGACGAGTAGGGCGGCTAGGCACGACTTCATCCGTGGGCACCCTCTTTTTTTCCATGAGGGAAAGGAGGATTGAAATGGAAAAGATGGCAGTGACAAGCTCAAAAAGAGCCATGAAGTTGGAAAAGCTTGGGAATAGGGTGGATTATGAGGCCTGTGAGTTATGAGACATAAAGGTGTAGGCTTTGTGCTCAAATAGGTATGAAATAGGGAAGATGGGGAGTTGTATGAGATGGGTTGGAGGATTTTGAGATTATGAGACACAAAGGTGGGTTTATGTACTCAAACGAGAAGAAATAAAGGGGATTGAGGGTAGTAGGAAATGGGTTTTAGAGAATGGTGGAGGTGGGTGCAAGAAAAGGAAGAAGATGAAGTTGACTTGAGAATAAAAGGAAGATTTGAGAACAAAAGTGAGATTTTGAGCGAAAGGGAGAGCTTGAAGGGGATGAAATGGAGAGAAATAGGGCAAAGGGGGCAAAATAGAGGGCCCCACGTGGATTTACAAGGCCCCACACATGTTGGAGGGGTGGCGGGCTGTCGGACTCGTGAGGCCTCGTGGTAGGCATGATGGCATCGCGGTCCCCTGGACCTAGGGCAGTGGCTCTGCCTTGGGGGCGATGGCATCCCCCTCCCGGGGTGCCGTAAATGTACAGGGGCCACTTTGATTCCCCCCGTTTTGTGTCATTTGGGCCACTAAGTCCGTTTGAGGCATTTTCAGAGTCCATCTCGTGCATATTCACGCTTTTCGGGTCATTTAAGAGTGGAATACGTCGAATTATCATTTAAACCCGTCGATTGACGGTTTAGAAAGGAACTGGGATCATCCCACATGATCACAGATGCATACGGGTCATACTTCAACGGTCAGTTTCTCCCATCGGTGAAACTTATAATCCTACGATTATTTCTACGTTTTACCACCCCCTCCTAAGTCAAAGTATGTTAGTGTGCGTCGTATTACCATGACCCAGGTCCAGTTCAATCTAAATCATGATCTGATACAATGGGTTTTAAACCTACCGTCCGTTTTGCTATTGAATGGTTGAAAAACCAATAACTTGATGTCTTCAAATTCCATTAGCTAGGCGTGTGTTGTGGTTGCCCCAAGGAACAGATGAACGGTTTGGATTGTCCGTTTGGATAATGGATGGGGCCCACAACTGCGAACCGAGCCCAGACAGCGTTAACGGTGTTTCAAAAATTAAAAAATGGAAAGTTCCATTTTTGGTGAAGACGGTCGGTCAAACTGACTTTAACCGAGCTAAGTGGTCTCGTACACGTGGAGTGCATTTACACGATGCACAGGCGTTGTCAGTGAAGTCCCGTTTCACTATTTATGAGAAATCTGTACCGTCCATCTGCTGTATCATCAAATTTAAGGGGTTCAGACCAAATTTGAAGCATATCTAGATATCAGGTGGGCCCCACTTAAGGAATTAAGGGGCTGATCTGTCCGTTAGGCTACTTCCCAAGATATTCAATGGCTGAAATTTTATGTGTATGGTTAATTTATGGTGCTCAAGCCATGCATGAAGTTTCAAGCTAAATGGATGGTTGGAACCATGTGATCTTGCATTCTGGACCAATTTCGGGCCTCTTTAACGTGAACGACTTGATTTCCTCAGATCTCTGGTATATAAATTCTTCAATGTTGGTCCTCTAGAGTTCTTCTCTTGCTTTGGTTACTTCAGAGCGTCAAATTCATGCTTGTAATATCCTTTTTCCTTGCCAAGCTCCTAATTATACCTTGCAACAAAAACACGATTAAAATATGACGTTAAGCATCATCATGTACGTAAAATCAGGTACTAATCAGGGTCTAATATGTAATATTCAACCCTCATTAGATACCAACTTGTAGTGCCCTGAATTTCGAGGGTCGAGCAAAGGCTCAACTCCTGAGATCCGTCGCATCACTTATGCAACATAGATAATGATGGTTAAATGTTGTCCATGTTAATGCATTAAACATGAATGGGATTACACTAAATCAGTATATCATATTCCAGATATGATTAAATTAGGCAAGCGGAAGACTGTGATAGATATATAAAGTGTAATAGTGGTTATAAACTCCCAGAGTATGATCATGTCATTAGGCCGAATATATACATGTTTGTTCCAAAATATACAAAATAATAAAGTGTAATGTCCAACTAATTCATATAATCCCTGTAATCCCGTTGATCAGTACATGGGCTACATAGACCCGCCTAATAGTTGTACATAGGAGAACTCCTCATCGTCATAAAAGTCTAACTCCGCCTCATATGCCTTGCCATCATTTACCTTATAGTTGTACTATACGGCAAAGGTTAACATGTTATCAATTCAATCAAGCAGTAATGATAAAGCAATACAAAAAGCATTTTCGAATTACTCTGGTTAATGTAATGATAATATATGGTAATGATGCATGCCCTCGCCTGCACTCCCTCAGTGACATCATCTCACGGTCGCGCATGCTAAACTTCCATTGTGATCTTCCTCGCCAAAGGCACATGCAATGCAGTGCATGGTCGTGTTAGTCAAGTTCTTAATTAGGCTTATTCATATAGTATATTCGGGAAGCTAAGGTACCTCCCTTTATATCATTTACCCAAACAATGATCCATCTAGGGTCGTTAATCCTAGTTATTAAAATACGATAAGCAAGTTATAGGGCAACATCACCCCTGATTTGAAAAGCAGTGGATAGGCAAGTTCAGGTCGCTACAGAAGTCTCGTCACTTGCCCTACATGGATTTGCAAGGCCCCATACGTGTTGGAGGGGCGGTGGGCTGCAGGACCCGACCGCAAGGCCTCGCGGTAGGCGCGATAGCATCGTGGTCCCCTGGACCTAGGGCGATGGCTCTGCCCTAGGGTCGATGGCATCCCCCTCTTAGGGTGCCAGAAATGTATGGGGGCCACTTTGATTCCCCCCGTTTTGTGTCGTTTGGGCCCCCAAGTCCATTTGAGGCATTTTCGGAGTCCATCTCGCGCATATTCACACTTTTCGGGTCATTTAAGTGTGGAATATGTCGAATTATCATTTAAACCCATTGATTGACAGTCTAGAAAGGAACTAGGATCATCTCACATGATCACAGATGCATACAGGTCATATTTCAACGTCAGTTTCGCCCGTTGGCGAAACTTGGAATCCTACGATTATTTCTACATTTTATCACCCCCTCCTAAGCCAAAGTACATCAGTGTGCATCGTGTTACCATAACCCAGGTCTAGTTTAATCAAAATCATGCTTGATACCAACTTGTAACACCACAAATTTTGAGGGTTGAGCAAAGGCTCAACTCCCGAGATCAGTCGCATCACTTATGCAACATAGATAAGGATGGTTAAATGTTGTCCCTATTTGTGCATTAAACATGAATGAGATTACACTAAATCAGCATATCATATTCCAGAGATGATTAAATTAGGTAAGTGGAAGACTGTGATAGATATATAAAGTGTAATAGTGGTTATAAATTCCCAGAGTATGATCATGTCACCAGACTGAATATATACATGTTTGTTCCAAAATATACAAAATGACAAAGTACAATGTCCAACTAATTTATATAATCCCTGTAATCTCATCGATCAGTACATGGTCTACATAGACCCGCTTGATAGCTGTACATAGGAGAACTCCTCATCATCATAAAAGTTTGGCTCCACCTCATATACCTCGTCATCATCTGTAACTAAAATAGAGTCTGGTTGGTGTTTTAAAATACTATCCCAGAGTGGGAGTGAGTGATCAACTCAGTGGTACTATAAGGCAAAGGTTAACATGTTATCAATTCAGTCAAGCAGTAATGATAAAGCAATACAACAAGCATTTCCTAACTACTCTAGTTAATGCAAGGATGATATGTGGTAATGATGCATGCCCTCACCTGCACTCCCTCAACAACATCATCTCACGGTCGCACATGCTAAACTCCCACTGTGCTCTGCCTCGCCAAAGGCACATGCAATGCGGTGCATGGTCGTGTTAGCCAAGTTCTTAATTAGGCTTATTCATATAGTAGATTCGGGAAGCTAAGGTACCTCCCTTTATATCATTTACCTAAATGATGATTCATCTAGGATCATCAATCCTAGTTATTCACATACGATAGGCAAGTTATAGGGCAACATCACTCCTAATTTGAAAAGCAGTGGATAGGCAAGTTCAAGTCGCTACGGAAGGCTCATCACCTTAGCGTAGGCCGACAGCTCGAATACAGTGTCTCATACCATTGTATTTGGCTCATGTGTTTAGGTTGCTCACTAGTTACTATGAGGAGGCTTGTTACCCCAGCGTAGGCCGACAGCTCGACCACGGTATCCCATACCACTACGCCCAGCTCATGAGTCTTAGTGAATTGTGGTACTAAGGTTAAACGGGCTTTACATTGGTAAGTGGTACCTTAGATTCAAGCAGGAGTGTCCATACATGGTAAACATACAATAGGCCAATTGGGTTATTTGTCAAGTTCGATTGGTATGAGCACACGCTGGATTAATTGACATGGAGCATATAAGCACTCCTCATGACCTAACCACTGTCGATAATCACCGTATGACTCGAATTCATTGAACATATCCCTTATGGCGAAACTAATTCGGCCACTCAGTCGGAAACTGTTACCGATTGCCTGGACTACGTAATAGTCCCAATCATACTCAAATACCATAGGCATTCATATGTGGTAGTCAAGAAGTATTTAACAACCAATTCAAATATAAATCTCATTTGAGCATTTTAACAAATAGACAATGCACATGTTATCTTACATAGGCATTTCATCCATAAATCATATAGTAGCAAGATAGGTTACATGAAGGAAACTGTAACTATTGATAAGGTAATTGAGAATCCTATCTCAATACCCTCTTTAAGTACATTTCAACAAGCAAAACAAATAGACAATGCACATGTTATCCTACATAGGCATTTCATCCATAAATCACGTGGTAACAAGATATGTTACATGAAGGAAACTGTAATTATTGATAAGGTAATTGAGAATCCTATCTTAATACCCTCTTTAAGTACATTTCAACAAGCAATTTCTCATTCAGACATTTTATCAAACACTTAGACTACACGTTTTAGCATACATGAAGTAAATCAGTTATAACATATATTAAGGCAAATCCTTTCACAAAGGAATTGTCATACATACAACAATCATGTATTCTTAATTAATAATCATGGCAAGCACGAATCATAATTTCATATTCTTTCAAACATTTCAACAAACACATGAAATGCATCATATATTCACATAGTTCACACACATGTATAAATTATCGAATACATCGTAACTAAGATCATATGGTAGCAATCAAGTCAGACATAAATCATTAGCTAACATTGAAAGCCTTGAAACCCATAACCTAAGCGTTTATAGTCTGATGAGGGTCAAATATTGCATATCAGAACCCAGTTATTGCACAATTTTATGTAAATCATAACGCCTAATGTCATAATTAATTGTGTTTTGCCGCAGGATGAAATAAAAGCGTGGATTGAAAAAAATGATATTAAAAGCATGAATTTGACGCTCCGAAATTACTAGAGCTCGGGATGGACTCCAGAAAACCAATAATGAAGATTTTACACACCTGGGATCTGAGGAAAGCAAGCCAAAGGGGCCCGACAAAGGTCCAGAATGCAAGATCACATGGTTCCCACCATCCGATCAACTCGAAACTTCATACATGTGATTGGGGGCCGCAAATTAACCGTACATATTAAATTTCATCAACTGATGATCTCAGGAAGTGGGCCAACGGATAGATCAGCCCATTAAATCTCCAGTTTGGGGCCCACCTGATATCTGGAATGCCTCAATTTTAGTCCCAATGATTTAAATAAAATGGGAAAAAGGATGGACGGTGTAGATTTCTCCTACACATTATAGTGGACCCCACACCGTGGTGGGTGTACACCGTATACAAATAGACAAGCCGTGCATAGGACATTTGAGTCGGTCGGCCGCGAGTGTCTTTGACCGACCCTCTCCTTCTCAAACCGAGAAGACGCAAACAGCGTCTTCGCTGTTTGATTTGGGTTTCGGTTGTGGGTCCACACCGTCCATCAAACCGCCAATCCGGACCGTCCATCAGGTCTAAATGAAGGCCCTCTTCAATGCCTAGGTGTCCGAATCGTGAATGATCATCTTGAGTGAAATACAGCCGTTTAGAAGGAAGATTGACGGTGAACGAAGAACTCTGGTAGGCCACACCGAAAATAGTTGAAACCGGACATCCCTGGACGGTTTTTAGTTGGGAGTCGAATGAACGGAGTGGATTCCGCTGTGGATTCCGATCACGGACCCCACCAGAACGGACAGCGAATCCGCGTCCCTGTTTACGCAGCAGCGAACGGACGTCGCTGGTCCGTTTTGCGAAGAGTTGTGGGCCCCACCCATGGCCTGTACGGAAGATCCAATCCATCCATCTTGTAGAGGGCTTCGAGAGCTTCAAAACCATGCTGATATTCCACTCTCATGCGTACACACGTGCGTGATACAGAGGCCACGAACGGACTGCTCTGTGACGTTCAAAACTGATTTTGTTGAGATTTCTTCTCTGGGCCGCGCCAATGGACCTTCAAAACCACCCATTCTTAACTGAAATTTCGTCCGGAATCCAATGGACGGGGTGGATTTTCCAGAAAACACCTCTGTGGGGCCCACCGATCACGGTTGCGAAAAATTGTACTCCGAGTCCTTCTACGACTCTGCCACCGATTCCAGCCATCCAGCAGCTATAAAAGGGAAGTTTTGGACGTGGGAAAGGCATTCAGATCCAGGGAATTTGAGATCCAGAGCCAGGGAGAGAAGAAAGAGAAGAAAGAAGAGAGGGAGATCGATTGGTTTGGTGTTCCGTTTTTTTATGAATTTTATTTATCCATCTCTTTTTATGGATTTTATGGGTCACTAATCTCTCAGCTAGGGCTGAGATGAAGCCCCTAATTTGATCAGCTCTTGTATTGGTTGATTTACTTTGAATTTTAATTAATTTGTTTCTTTCTCTGAGTGGGCTTTATGGGTTTAAATTCCATACTTCTCCATCTATGAACTTGATCAAAGTATATAGATGGATGTTGTTTGGATGCTTATTACAGTGCTGGGTCTGATCAAGAACAGGTTTCCTATAGAGGAAGAAACAGGGTGCTTTAATGAATGTACATTCCATGTACCCGACCAAGGACATGGGATATGTTGTTCATGGCATTGCTTAAAGGAATTAGACAGTTTGTATGCCCGATTAAGGACACAGATTGTGCTTTCTCTAAATAAGTGGTATCAATCTAGATCAAGGTGAATCAACAAACAAAACAAGGGTTAGGATAGTTAGGGGTGGATTCGAAAGTCCTAGTGCTCTCTCTCTGATTGAATTTTCTTCCCTGTTCTTAATTATTTTTTTTTTCATAGAAGTATGCTTAGTAATTAGTTCCATTATTTGTTGGATTAGTTAAGGAGAATCATAGATTTGAGTTGTGACGACCAGTCCTCGTGGGATTCGACCTCGATCTTACCGAGTTTATTACTACATCACAACCCTATACTTGGGGAGTGAACAAGTTTTTGGCGCCGTTGCCGGGGACTGTTTCATTCCAAATTGAATTTAGGATTCTCTCTTATCATAATTCATAGTCTTAGGATTTTACTAACTTAGGTTAAAGTTTTTATTTTATTTTATTTTTATTATTTTTTTTATTTTTAGAAATTAACCGTTGCTTAGGACTTTTCTATCATTATTTTAGGAAACCTAATTTGGTTTTTTTTTTGTTTACAGGAATTGAGGAAGGAAGTTACTAAGTGAAGGAGGAACATCTTAAATTTTCTGACATCATTCATCTCCTTTTCCGGGTTCTTTCTTCCCATTCTTACTTACATAGTTTTAACTTGTTTTAGAATCTAATAGTTTCTAGGTCTAATTTTATTTCTCTTAGGTTGCTTCTTAGTTTAGTTTTCTTTCTTACATTACAATAACATAGTTTATGCTAGGACGTAGATCTCTGAATATAGAACTAGCACCGTTTGATCCTGAAATAGAAAGAACACTGCGTGAAAGATTGAGAAATAATTCTGTTGAAATGGCGAATGAGACTGAAGTTAAGGCTCTCAAAGATTATTCAGCTCCTGTCCAATTTAATGCGCCTTCATGCATAGTGTTGCCAACCACTACGGCAGCACACTTTGAACTGAAACCTGGAGTCATACAATTGTTGCCATCCTTTTATGGATTGGACAAGGAGGACCCATATCATCATGTGAAAGAATTCTTAGACATTTGCTCCACCTTTAAGTTCCAAAACTTCTCAGACGATTCGATCCGCCTACGCTTTGTTTCCTTTTTCTTTGAAGGATAAGGCGAAAGCATGGTTGAATTCTCTAGAAGTTGGATCTATCACTACATGGGACCAACTGCCTAAGAAGTTCTTAAACAAGTTCTTCCCGTTCACAAAACCAATGCCTCTCGTAGAGAAATTACTAACTTCACACAAAAAGAGGGCGAGCACTTTCATGAATGTTGGGAAAGATGGAAGGACTTGCTTCTTAAATGTCCTCACCATGGTTTTGAGAAGTGGCAACAAGTTCAATACTTCTATGATGGTCTGACACCACAGAACCGTCGCATGGTTGATGCCACCAGTGGAGGGTCATTCATGACCAAAAGTGAAGTCGAAGCATGGAACTTCTTTAAAACCTTGTGCGAAAATTCCCAGCAATAGGACTATTCAAATAGAGGTGACAGAAGTCTCCAACCACAAAAGAGAGGTGGTATATATGAGATAGGAGTCGTGCCAGAGCTGTGTGCCAAGCTTGATAACCTGACAAAGAAAGTTGATGCTCTAGTATTAAATAATGGACCTCCACAAACAGCTCAAGTGGAGGCATGTGCCACATGTTCTAGTCCTGCCCAGTCTTGTCCATCTGGGGCAGCATCCCCAGAACTTCTCTCTGAACAAGTTCATGCTATGAACACTTTTCAAAAACCTGGGAATGATCCTTACTCGAACACATACAACCCAAGGTGGGCTAAGCATCCAAATTTTTCTTGGGCAAAAGGACCACATCAAGGAGGACCATCTGGAAATCCTCCCATGCAACCGCACCTCCAAGTTGGCAGTCAACAAATTCCGCAATATCACAAGCGCCTACACAATCAAGGAACCCATCTCTTGAGGATACACTCCATCTTTTTATGCGAGTTCTCTCCAATTCCAAAAAGACACCCAACAAACCCATGGCCAACCAGAAAGCTTACATGCAAATGCACAATCCATTGCTAAGCTGGAAATACAAATGGGTCAACTAGCTGCCACATTGAGTGAGAGAGAGAAGGGCAAGCTCCCTAGCCAACCTGAGGCTAATCCAAAGGGACAGTATGAGATTGGCTCTAATTCCAACCAAGGGCAATATCATGAGCAAGCCAAATCAATCATTACCCTTAGGTCAGGCAAGCAGATTGATAACAGAATAGAGATGCCTGGGGATGATTCAAATTCTAAAACAGAAGATCAAGATGAAGCAGAGGGACACACCAATGCATCCAAAGTCCAAAAGCCCTCTGACTCTCCAAGAGCCACTAATGTGCCACCTTACGTGCCCAAAGCACCTTTTCCTCAACGTCTGGCACCAATAAAGAAAAGAAATAATTTTGATGAAATCTTGGATGTGTTTCAAAAAGTGCAAGTCAACATCCCGTTGCTTGACGCTATCAAACAAGTCCCTGCTTACGCTAAGTTTTTGAAGGATTTATGCACTCAAAAGCGTAAGCAGAATGTTCATAAGAAGGTCTTCATTGCAGAGCAGCTCAGCTCCATGATTCAACATAACACTCCTCCTAAATTTAGGGATCCAGGAGCTCCCACCATTTCTTGCGGCATAGGAGATCATAAGATCGGGAAGGCATTACTTAATTTAGGGGCGAGCGTCAATTTGTTACCTTATTCGGTTTATGAGCAGCTAGGACTTGGTGAGTTGAAACCGACTAAGGTAACATTACAACTGGCTGATAGATCTGTCAAGGTGCCCCGGGGTGTTATTGAAGATGTGTTAATCCAGGTTGATAAATTTTATTTTCCAGTGGATTTCATAGTCATTGATACTCAGCCTGTTCAGAATCTTCATAGTCAGATCCCAATCATTTTGGGTCGTCCATTTTTGGCCACATCTAATGCTATTATAAATTCTTAGGAATGGAGTTATGAAATTGTCCTTTGGTAACATGAATATTAAACTCAATGTTTTTAATGCAGGACAACAATCCGCAGATTTGGATGACATATTTGAAGTGGACATGATCGAGAGCCTTGTGCAGGACTCCTTTCGTACATCTTTTGAAGATCCACTTGAGACCTGCTTAGCACAAGCTGGCATGGACTTTGACATCGATAGTCCCATCCATGAAGTCAATGCACTGCTCGACTCTACTCCTATCTTGGAGACTGAAAAATGGAGAGCGAAAGTGGAACCCCTTCATCCCTCTGAGATGCCTCCTGACAGCACAGTTTTGAACTCTGAGAAAACAAAGGCGAGCAGGCTGCTTAATTTTCTTAGAGCATATAAGGCAGCAATTGAAAGGAAGATAGCGGAAATACAAGGAGTATGCCCTACTGTATGTATGGATCATGCTGTGGAAATGACGCGTGAAATGCAAAGGAAGCATGATCCTGACATGGAAGAAGTCGTGCGAGCAGAAGTTCTTAAATTATTTGACGACAGTGTCAATTACCTCATTTCAGATAGCACAACTCATGGGAACTCACATCACTTGTCTGGGATCGGTTAATTAAGGTATTGAGGTAATTTCTTTGGCGGACCCTGGTTATAAAGATTATTTCATTCATGGTCCGTTCTTGTCTGGCTGAAGACATTAAACTTAGCGCTCCGGGAGGCAACCCAAGCCTTTTTATTTTATTTCATTTCTTTTCATTTTTCTAGTTAGTTAGTTCAATGTTTGTGGGTAACATTACTGCAAACCCTCACGAGACTACAACTCGTCCACTAGGGGTAACCTAGGGGTTTAAAGGCTTGTTGCATGCGCTAAATGCAATCGAGAGCACCTGCGAAAGTGGTATAGGTAGGATCTTCTTTTGTTTTCTTTTTGCTATTTTTTTTTTCTTCTTCTGTTGATTTCTCTCTTGAGCTAACCTGTTTTATGATGATATTTTTTTTTTTTTTTTTTTTTTTGAGAAAGCTTCTTGATTCTCCGTCCAGGTATTATCTTTCCATCACTCCTCTTTTACTTTCATTGTCCCATCTACATTGCTTGTTTATTCTTTTACATTGAGGACAATGTAGATTTTAGGTTGGGGGTGGGAGATTAGGTTACCTAATCAGTATTTGGTCTTGAGCAAAATTTGTGAAAATTTTAAATTTTTTCTGGAATTTCTATTGAATTCAAAATGATTCTGAAGGATAGTTGTGATTTTAACATTATAAGATATGTGATGTTGGTAACTTATGACTCTTGGATTTGGCCACCTGCTTGATTTCACAGTCAATTTTGAATTATTAATCCATGATTAGAAGTTGTAAACATTGATTGAGCCATGATTCCACATATTAGATCTCGCTTACACATTGAGTTTTCAGTTCAATATTAAATGGTAACTTGGTAATCATTAGGCATGAAAGGAACCAGCCTGAGAAATTTGTTAACGTCAGTTTGTAAAGAAGAATTGAAAGAGTTAGTCACATAATCTTCACCATAGGTTTGCTCCCTATAGGTGTAGATTTGATTCTCCATAGTTGACATATGAAAAAAAAAAAAAAAAAAAAAAAAAAAAAAAAGGAGTTATGTGACAAGTTTTCGCCATAGGTTTGCTCCCTATAGGTGAGAATTTGATTCCCCTCATTTGCGTTACTGCTCATAAAGAAAATCAAAGGTGGTAAAATGAAAAGTTAATCGTGTGATAATTGTTGGTTTTAAGTTTTGATTGACATGAATTACTAATGATATCATGAAATTGACAATTGGATCTCTACTTGATTGTAAGTCGAGATTATACTTTACACTCGTGGAACTCAATGTTTAGGAATGTTCTAATTGATGGATTAATATTTTGAACTTGATTATGAAGTTTACTGTAAGCTTGATTCCAAGAGAAAAATTCCACACACCAATCATGAATCTTAGAATTTTTACATCTCAAACTATCCGTTCACAAGTCACTTGAGTTTAAAGGAATTGTCTTTATTTCGAAATTATTTTTCGCATGTTTTGCTCGGGACTAGCAAAATGCTGGTTGGGGGTTGTGATGAGGGTCAAATATTGCATATCAGACCCCAGTTATTGCACAATTTTATGTAAATCATAACGCCTAATGTCATAATTAATTGTGTTTTGCCGCAGGATGAAATAAAAGCGTGGATTGAAAAAAATGATATTAAAAGCGTGAATTTGACGCTCCGAAATTACCAGAGCTCGGGATGGACTCCAGAAAACCAATAATGAAGATTTTACACACCTGGGATCTGAGGAAAGCAAGCCAAAGGGGCCCGAAAAAGGTCCAGAATGCAAGATCACATGGTTCCCGCCATCCGATCAACTCGAAACTTCATACATGTGATGGGGGCCGCAAATTAACCGTACATATTAAATTTCATCAACTGATGATCTCAGGAAGTGGGCCAACGGACAGATCAGCCCATTAAATCTCCAGTTTGGGGCCCACCTGATATCTGGAACTGCCTCAATTTTAGTCCCAATGATTTAAATAAAATGGGAAAAAGGATGGACGGTGTAGATTTCTCCTACACATTATAGTGGACCCCACACCGTGGTGGGTGTACACCATATACAAATAGACAAGCCGTGCACCGGACGGCTGAGTCGGTCACCCTCTCCTTCTCAAACCGAGAAGACGCAAACAGCGTCTTCGCTGTTTGATTTGGGTTTCGGTTGTGGATCCACACCGTCCATCAAACCGCCAATCCGGACTGTCCATCAGGTCTAAATGAAGGCCCTCTTCAATGCCTAGGTGTCCGAATCGTGAATGATCATCTTGAGTGAAATACAGCCGTTTAGAAGGAAGATTGACGGTGAACGAAGAACTCTGGTAGGCCACACCGAAAATAGTTGAAACCGGACATCCCTGGACGGTTTTTAGTTGGGAGTCGAATGAACGGAGTGGATTCCGCTGTGGATTCCGATCACGGACCCCACCAGAACGGACAGCGAATCCGCGTCCCTGTTTACGCAGCAGCGAACGGACGTCGCTGGTCCGTTTTGCGAAGAGTTGTGGGCCCCACCCATGGCCTGTACGGAAGATCCAATCCATCCATCTTGTAGAGGGCTTCGAGAGCTTCAAAACCATGCTGATATTCCACTCTCATGCGTACACACGTGCGTGATACAGAGGCCACGAACGGACTGCTCTGTGACGTTCAAAACTGATTTTGTTGAGATTTCTTCTCTGGGCCGCGCCAATGGACCTTCAAAACCACCCATTCTTGACTGAAATTTCGTCCGGAATCTAATGGACGGGGTGGATTTTCCAGTAAAACACCTCTGTGGGGCCCACCGATCACGGTTGCGAAAAATTGTACTCCGAGTCCTTCTACGACTCGCCACCGATTCCACCATCCAACAGCCTATAAAAGGAAGTTTGGACGTGGGAAAGGCATTCAGATCCGGGAATTTGAGATCAGAGCCTGTGAGAGGAGAGAAGAAAGAGAAGAAAGAAGAGAGGAGATCGATTGGTTTGGTGTTCGTTTTTTTATGAATTTTATTTATCCATCTCTTTTTATGGATTTTATGGGTCTAATCTCTCACTAGGGTGAGATGAAGCCCCTAATTTGATCGGCTCTTGTATTGGTTGATTTACTTTGAATTTTAATTAATTTGTTTCTTTCTCTCGAGTGGGCTTTATGGGTTTAAATTCCATACTTCTCCATCTATGAACTTGATCAAAGTATATAGATGGATGTTGTTTGGATGCTTATTACAGTGCTTGGGTCGATCAAGAACAGGTTTCCTATAGAGGAAGAAACAGGTGCTTTAATGAATGTACATTCCATGTGCCCGACCAAGGACATGGGATATGTTGTTCATGGCATTGCTTAAAGGAATTAGACAGTTTGTATGCCCGATTAAGGACACAGATTGTGCTTTCTCTAAATAAGTGGTATCAATCTAGATCAAGGTGAATCAACAAACAAAACAAGGGTTAGGATAGTTAGGGGTGGATTCGAAAGTCCTAGTGCTCTCTCTCTGATTGAATTTTCTTCCCTGTTCTTAATTGTTTTTTTTTTCATAGAAGTATGCTTAGTAATTAGTTCCATTATTTGTTAGATTAGTTAAGGAGAATCATAGATTTGAGTTGTGATGACCAGTCCTCATGGGATTCGACCTCGATCTTACCGAGTTTATTACTACATCACAACCCTATACTTGGGGAGTGAACATAGTCCGTACCTTTCGTCGATACGCTCGTTACGAACTCGGTTCGTACACCGCGTCTTTGTCTACGGCACAACGGCTACCTAAACATTGAAATAGGTTAGATATTTCACCAGTTTTTCTACTTGGATTCCTAAATCAAGATTAGGGTTAGGATTTCTTACCTAAATCATATCTGGAATCGACGGTGTAGTGATGGTGGGGTGGTGATTCAACACGAGGAGTAGTGGGAATGAATCCCAGTAACGATCTCCTGATCTCTCACTCTTTTCTCTTCTTTTCTCTCTTCTCTCTCCTAGGGTTAGAGAAAATCGTATGGAATGACAGAGGGGTGGGTTTAGGGCATTATATAGGCTCATAAGTGATGTCAATGGCCCCAGGGTCATGGTATACTTAAGTTATAGCCAAAAGGCGGCTGTTTCGGGCCAACGGAGCTCATCGAGAGGTCCATTACTCGCATACGGTCTGAAGAAAGTTTCCTAACAATGGATCTATCCCAGGTTAAGATTTCGATCCGATCAGATTAGTGGATTGATTGTGGAGGACCCGTTGCAGTTCAACGGTCATCGTCACTCGATCAGGGCCACAAGTATACCGATGGGTATAGGAAAATTTCCTTGATCCAAGGTGTAGTTGGGTCAGAATCTGACGGTTTGAAAACTTAAATTTTGCCTACAAGCGAACAGTCCAATTCACTTAAATCTGAGTTCATTTTCTAAAGATATTCGCATTTCTCACACACTTCGCTCTAGGCTCAAGTTGTGCATTTCTGGATACTATTTGGACTCGATTCTTGCGATGGTTGTCAAGCCCAGTAAGATGGTCATAATCTTATAGTTTTGCAATCATCGAACTTTCAACGCGAAGTCCAGGTCTGATAAGTGGTTTCAATGTGCTCCCGTGAGTAACTGGGTTTTGAGACTGATCCTAGATTTTTAGGAAATGTTAAGTTAGTGATTTTAATAGTTTTGGGTCTTGCAGTTCGTGTAGAAAGTAGTTCAAGCTAATTTACCGATTAATTCAGTTTAGTACTTAATTAATTTTCGTCTAATTTCTATAGAATTCGATCCTTAGTGATTTCTTCCTAAGGTGGTACTTGGGTCTTTGTACGGATTTTTCCGAGACGTTACATTTTAGGTCAAGCTTCGGTGCTTTGAGGCTAGATGGTACAGGCACTAATCGGTTTGGGGCAATTTCTCAAATTATGGCCTCCACCGTTTCACTTGAAGTACCGGTGTAGCATCAAGCAAGGCATCCATCTCCCTAATCATGTCATCATCTAAATTAGGGGTGTGGGCCAAGCATGTCTCTCGAGTGTCAAAGTATAGGGTCAAAAGTGTTCTATCTTCCACAAAAGAATCGATCATGTTAATGTCGTGGGTAACGTCATCATCCTTTAACTGTTTGTTGTTCTAATGTCATATTTTCGAAAGATAAATTCATAATTCTATTCCTACAATTAATGATAGCATTTGATGTAGCAAGGAATGGGCGACCAAGAATGACGGATATTTGAGTACTCATATCCATGATGGGTTGAGTATTCAGGACAATAAAATCTACTGGATAGTAGAATTTATCAACTTGGACTAACACACCCTCAATCAACTCTCTCGATACACAAACTGAGTGATTGGCAAGTTGTAATGTGATCCAAGTGGGTTTTAATTCACCTAGACCCAATTGTTCATAAACTAAGTAGGGGATTATATTTACGCTCGCCCCAAAGCAAGAAGTGTGTGCTTAATCCGATGGTTCCCAATTACACAAGTGATGGTTAGGCTACTGGGATCTTTATATTTTTGTAGCACATCTTGCTTGAGGATGATACTCACTTTTTATGTTAAAAAGATTTCTTTTAAATGTTTTGCCGTCTTTTAGTCGTACATAAATCTTTTAGAAATTTGGCATATGAAGGGATTTTTTTAACAACATCCAGTAGAGGGATGTTGACCTTTACTTGCTTAAGCACCTCTAGAATATCCTGAGAGTTAGAGAGAGGTTTTGGTGCAATCAACCATTGAGGGAATGACGCAATCGACTTACTTTGAGGTTCCGGTTCTAACCCATGTGGAGCATTACTAGGTCTATCATTCTCGTTTATTTCCAAGTCCTTAGGTTTTTTAGCCCTCATCAGAATAGATTTGTTAATTGTCTTCCCACTCCTAAGAGTGGTGATAGACTTAGCCTGCTCTATTTGTTTTGAAGAGCTTGGGTCACTGATTTCATATTACTATTTTGGGATGGGGAGAGGTTGAGCCGGAAGGATCCCTTTCTTCCCCAATCATTTTTTTTTCAAACCCTTGTATGGGCTTTGTAAGGTCTTGAAAGACTTCTAGCATACCCTAATTAAAAAGCTCTTGGTTTTGTATATGCTTTAAGATCGGATCCTGTTGAGGTTTTCTTTGATTCAGAAATTGGTTAAGGATCCCTTGAGGAGTAGCGGTTTGTCCGTTCCTCCAACTGAAGTTTGGATGGTTCCTCCAGCTTAAGTTATATGTATTTGAGGTGGGTCCACTAAAAGCCTTTTGGTAGTTGTTTATAGCATTTGATTGCTCATTCAATATCTCTTGAAAATCAAGAATTGTTGAGCAATTCTCATTTGTATATGTTATAAGCACAAATACTATAAACAACTTTCGCAAGCTTTTTGGATTCTATCTTCTTAAGTTCCATGGCCTCAACTTTTCTTGTGAGTTTAGCCACTCTTGCATTTATATCATCTTCCTCTTTTAGAACATAAATTCCTCCCATTTTTTTTGATTGAGTAGGCTTAAAAGTGGTAATTTTTGAAGAGGTATCCCATGATTGCGCATTTTCAGCAAGTTTATCAAAATAATCTCACGCATCATCGGCTTCCTTATTTATTAATTCCCCATTACACATCATTTCCACAAATTGGCGCATGGGTGAGGTCAAACCCTCATAGAAAAAGCTTGTTATATGTCATGTTTCATAGCCATGTTGTGAACATGAATTTATGAGATCCTTAAATCGATCCCAACATTGGAAGAAGGTCTCATCCTCTTTTTGCGTAAAATTCATGATTGCTTTCCTTAAGGTATTTATTTTATGATAGGGGAAGAACTTTCTAAGGAACTCCTTGTCATCTCAGCTCATGTGCCAATGGACCTTGGTCTTAAGGAATGTAACCATGACTTAGCCTTTTCTTTCAAAGATAAAGGAAATAACTCAGTCTAACTGCGTCCTCTAACACGTTTGGGAAGTATAATGTAGATATGATTTCATCAAACTTTTTTATATGCAAGTATGGACTTTCAGATTCTAGTCCATGAAACTTGGAGAGGAGTTGTATTACCTCTGGTTTAATATCCACAGTTCCTGCATTCAATGGAAATATCATGCATGAAGGTGTACTCACCCTTGCCGATTGTAAATAATCTCGTAGAGTATGAGGCGGGGATGCATTATGCACCTCGTTTTCATCTTGAACTTCCTCAACTGGTGGTTGAGGTTGATTTACAGCCATTACTTCAATTAACTGAGAGGATTTCAAGTGGTGTCTAATCCTTTAATGGATAAGCAACCCTTCCACTAATCCTCCTTCACTCAAGAGACGTTGAGTGTTTTCACGAACCGACTTGGATATGAAACATGCACAACCCTCAAGCACCAAAGAACTAAAACATAGAAGAAAGAAAACTAAAGCAAATAAGAAATCTAGAAAAGAAAAAGAGAATTGGAAAGAGGTTACTGGATTGGAGTTTCTATGTGAAGATCCTACAAAATAAAAAACAATGTTAGTTTCTAAAAATAATTTTAGAAAAAATCATAACCTAAAAAGGTAAAAGTTAACCCTAATTTTAACCTAATTCTAATACCAATTAATTCTAAAAAATGAAGCTGTAGTCCCTGGCAACGGTGCCAAAAACTTGTTCACTACCCCAGGTGTAGGGTCGCGATGTAGTAATAACTCTGAGAACGAGGTCGAATCCACAGGGACTAAACTTGTACATATTCTGAAAAGAACTAGAACTAGAGCTAGAAGAAGATCTAAATCTGAATTCTAGAATAAAAGAGAGTAATTGTGAATAATGTTTAACTATCAAGTAAAGGTGGGAACTAGGTTGCCAAGGATCCACTTGTAACTATCAAGATGCTACCTTACTTGATTCAAGGAACACAATTGGATTTGGAGTCTTATCTTATCCAATTGGAAGATAAAATAATTTAAATCAAATCTGAACTTTTCATTGACCTAATTCTCAATGGAGGAGAATTGTGAATATTGGAAGGGATTCCATCACCCTACCATGCCTAAGAGACGATGTGTCACGCCCCAAACTCGAAAACCGGGCTCACAAAATTTTCGATCGCCGAATTCGGCATCGACAGCCTCCGTAGTACCCCATTCTCGGCTTCCAACGCCCATACGCCAGATTTCGATCCTGGGATCCTACAAGGAGGATTTTCAGGATCAAAATCTGGCGTATGGGCGCTGGAAGCCGAGAATGGGGTACTACGAGAGAAATTTGTCGGTAGCGCGGATTCGGCGATCGGAAATTTTGTGAGCCCGGTTTTCGAGTTTGGGGTGTGACAGAAGTTGGTATCAGAGTATAACTTGGGAATACTTGAGATCACATCACATATCTGCTATGAACTTAGGATGATTACGTTCCAAGTCTGAATAACTTAGTGAATTTTCGACATAGACCCTTGACGTTTATACCTTCGAAAATTCTCAAGGCTGATAGGCCCTTATTGCTTCATGTAGGACGTAATGGCTAGAAGACCGACCTGAGCGAATCCCGCTCCACCACCTGCGACTCCCACTCCACCACCTGCTACTCCCGCCTTACCACCTGTGACTCCCGCTCCACCACCTGCGACTCCCACTCCACCACCTGCTACTCCCGCCTTACCACCTGTGACTCCCGCTCCACCACCGGATATTCTTGATTTTCAGCCTGTGGATGCCACTCCTTTACCAGAGACCAGTGCGGATCCGACTGTACCTGTGAGTGCCACCCCGGTGCAGCAGATACTTCAGGCGATGACCGCCATTCTTCAGGGGCAGAGTAGGCGTCCCACTGTTACACCAACCGAGGCTGAGCAGGAGCGTGCAAGCGCCCTTCTCAAAAACTTCCATCAGCACGATCCTCCACGTTTCATGGGTGAGCCAGACCCCACTGCAGCCGAGATATAGTGCTTTGAGGTGGAGAAGATATTCGACACCATGAGATGTACTACCCAGCAGCGAGTCCCATTAGTCGTATTCCTTCTCCAGAGTGAGGCTCAACATTGGTGGGCATCTGTAGCCCGATCGGTAGCAGCCGATTTCGAGTGGACCTGGGAGGACTTTGTTGACCGGTTTGACCGGAAGTTCTTTCCCGAGCATGTACGACAGCAGCGGGCATTAGAGTTTGAGACTCTGGTCCAGGGGAATATAATCGTGTCCCAGTACGAGGCACATTTCGTCGCACTATCGAGGTTCGCGACGTACCTTGTTGATGATGAGGGGCAGAAAGCCTGCCGTTTTGAGAACAATTTGCGTCCTGCCCTCCGGAGTCGTGTGATCGGACACATGCTTCCGACGTTTGAGCAGATAGTGGAGAGAGCCCTGATATATGAGACAGATTGGGCTGGTGTGAAGAGAGCCTGTGATCAGAGGGGAGATCAGAAGAGGAAGGAACCCTCTAGTAGTTCCCACCAGCAGCACCGTTCACAGTAGCGACGTCTGACTCGTCCAGCATTCCGAGCACCAGCAGTGCCCCCAGCACCACCTTCGGGACCATTCACCGGTACTTTCTTTGGGTGCGGTAGGACAGGACATCGTGTGCACGAGTGTCCCCATCCGCAGTGGCAACAGCCGAGGACACCGCATCAGCTTCCACGACAGCTACCACAGCAGCAGCAGCGACCACCGCAGCAGCCTCCTGTACCTCCCCAGCAGCAAAGACAGTAGGTTAGGCCCCCACAGCGGCCACAGCAGCAGCAGAGACCTCAGAGGGGACCTGCACCTCCTCAGCAGGCCCAGGGCAGATTTTATGCTGCACAGCAGGACCCTCAATCATCAGGAGGGGTCGTCGAGGGTACTCTCCCTGTTTCTGCATGTATTACACATGTATTATTTGATTCTGGTGCATCGCATTCCTTTGTGGCCGATGATTTCTGTCGATCGACTGGTTTGCCGATGGAGTCTGCCCGTGAGGGTTTGTCAGTATCAATGCCCTTAGGGAAGACTGCAGTGTTGGGCCGATTTTGAGCATCTTGCCCCATTTTGATTGGGGATATCTTTTTACCTGCTGACCTGTTCGTATTGCCGATGTCCGATTTTGACGTTATCCTGGGCATGGATTGGCTCGCCGAGTACCACGCTATATTGGACTGCTCTACGAGGATAGTCACGTTATGTATACCCGACATGCCAGAGTTTCAGTTTATTGCCGAGCCCAGAGGAGAGCAGCTTTCTTGCCTATTATCGTGTGCCGTTGAGGAGTCGGTTACTTTGTGTATCGACTAGCTGCCGGTTGTTTGTGGTTTTCCCGATGTGTTCCAAGAGATTCCGGGGTTATGACCTCGTCGGCACACCGAGTTCCAGATTGATCTCGTGCCCGGTACCGTGCCTATTTCGAAGGCCCCGTATCGTATGGCACCGTTGGAGTTACGGGAACTGCAGAAGCAGTTGGACGAGTTGCATGAGTTAGGATTTATCCGTCTGAGCAGTTCGCCGTGGGGAGCGCCGGTACTCTTCGTGAAGAAAAAGGATGGCTCGTTGAGGCTTTGCATAGATTACCGTGAGCTCAACAAGGTCACGATCAAGAACAAGTACCAGCTTTCGAGAATCGATGACTTGTTTGATCAGCTGCAGGAGGCGCAGTTCTTTTCGAAGATTGACTTGCGGTCCGGTTATCATCAGGTTCGGGTTCGAGATGAGGATATCCCAAAGACAAACTTTCAGACGCGCTTACTACGGTCATTTTGAGTTCTGTGTCATGTCCTTCTGACCGACAATGCGCCATGCAAAGTGTTCATGCAGTTGATGAACAAGGTCTTCCGTCCATATCTCGATCAGTTTATTGTGGTGTTCATTGACGACATTCTGATATATTCGAGGACCCGTGAGGAGCATGAGCGGCATCTAGAGATTACATTGCAGACCCTCCGTGCACACCAGCTTTACGCGAAGCTGGAGAAGTGCAAATTTTGGTAGGAGGAGGTGAAATTCCTCGGTCATGTAGTGACGAGGCAGGGTGTCGCAGTGGACCCCTCGAAGATTGATGTCGTGCGTCAGTGGGGCCAGCTCACGAACGCATCCGAGATCCATAGTTTTCTTGGTTTGGTGGGATACTACCGACGTTTCATTGAGGGATTCTCTCATATTGCAGCCCCGTTGACCAGGTTGACCCGGAAGGGTGCTGAGTTTGTTTTAAGCGACGCCTGTGAGTATGCGTTTATGGAGTTGAAGGACCGCCTTACGTCCGCTCCTGTCCTCACTCTTCCCTCTGGGAGTGATGATTTATTGTATTTACCGATGCCTCACGAGTTGGCTTGGGTGCTGTCCTCATGCAGCACGGGAAGCCGGTGGCTTATGCGTCCCGTCAGCTCAAGGTCCATGAGCTGAACTACCCCACGCACGATTTGGAGCTGGCAGCAGTTTTCTTCGCACTAAAGGTGTGGAGACACTATCTTTATGGGGTGAGGTTTGAGCTCTTCTCCGACCACAAGAGCTTGAAGTATCTATTCTCTCAATCTGAGCTGAACATGAGGCAGAGGCGTTGGATGGAGCTCCTGAAGGACTATGATTTTGATCTCTAGTACCACCCGGGCAAGGCGAACGTGGTAGCGGATGCCCTCAGCCGTCAGCCACGAGGCCTAGTGGTGCACTTGATGATTCGGGAGTGGAGGATGCTCGAGGATGTAGCTGAGTACGACTTCGAGTTTGGCCTGCAGTCTTCTATCATCCAGTTATCGAGCCTGTCGATTCAACCCTCTCTTGTCGCAAGGATGATCGAGGCTTAGCAGGCAGATGAGTCGTTACAGGATTACCGAGTAGAGGCAGCATCTGAGAGTCAGTCAGACTGGCAGGTTAGTTCTGATGGTGGACTTCGCTTTAGAGGCCGATTATGTGTCCCGGATATTCCTGAGTTGCGCCAAGATCTTATGACCGAGGCACATCGATCGCGTTTCTCTCTCCACCCTGGCTCGACGAAGATGTATCGCGATATAAGGCGTCAGTATTACTGGTCGGGGATGAAGTGCTAGATAGCTAGCTTTGTGGCTGAGTGTGATACGTGTCAGCGTGTCAAGGCCGACCATCAGAGACCCCCTGGTCTATTGCAACCGTTGAGCGTCCCGATGTGGAAGTGGGAGCATATATCTACCGATTTTGTACTAGGCTTGCCGAGGACTCAGCGCGGTCATGACTCCATCTGGGTTATCGTGGACCATCTGATGAAGTCGGCACATTTTCTTGCGATTTGTGAGACTTGGCATACGGACCGACTTGCCAAGATGTTTGTTGATGAGATCGTGAGACTGCACAGTGTTCCTGTTTCGATCGTTTCAGACCGAGACTCAAGGTTCACATCTCAGTTTTAGAGGAGCTTCTAGAGAGCGATGGGCACTGATTTGCAACTCAGCACCGCGTATCATCCACAGACCGATGGTCAGACCGAGAGGGTCAACCAGATCCTTGAGGATATGCTTCGGGCCTGCGTGATTGATTTCTCGGGTAGTTGGGACGAACACCTACGATTGGCTGAGTTCGCGTACAACAACAGCTATCAGGCGACCATTGGCATGGCTCCTTTTGAGGCATTATATGGCAGACCATGCAGATCTCCGAGTTGTTGGACCGATGTTGGAGAGAGGCGTCTCCTAGGTCCTGAGCTTGTGTTGTAGACATCAGAGGCTATTGATATCATTAGGCAGAGGATGCGCACAGCTCAGAGCCGACAGAAGAGTTTTGCTGACCGTCGGCGTTGTCCCTTAGAGTTTGCCGTTGGAGACCATGTGTATCTCAAGGTCTCACCCATGAAGGGTGTGGTTCGTTTTGGAGTGAAGGGCAAACTTGCCCCGAGATTTATAGGACCTTTCGAGATCACCAGGCGTGTTGGCACCGTGGCCTATCGACTTGCCTTGCCATCTTAGTTGTCTGGAGTCCACAACGTTTTCCACGTCTCTATGTTGAGGAAGTGTGGGTCAGACATCATTCCTGTTATTGATTGGCAGCCGTTGGAGGTTCGTGAGGACGCTTCTTACATTGAGCAACCAGTTCGTATCCTCGATTGGAAGGAGCAGGTCCTACGGACCAAGATCATTCCCTTAGTGAAGGTGCAGTGGGGCTATCATAGTGTAGATGAGGCATCTTGGGAGCGTGAGGCAGAGATTCGCGAGCGCTATTCCCATCTTTTCGATGTTTGATTGTATGTTGTACTATGTTTTGATTATATATGATGATATGTTTCCTATTTCCTTGATTTACGTTTAGCTGTGATGGTAGTGCAAATTTTGAGGACAAAATTTTTATTAGGTGGGGAGAGCTGTAAGACCCGTATCCCAGTTCGTACTATTCCGTCGACTTTCGCGATCCTTCCCGTTGAATTCCGGCAACCTGCGACGTTAATCAACGTTTGCGAATAATCCTAAATCATATCCTGTATATTTGAGTCTGCTTAACCCGGGACTTGTATCTTAGCGACCGCGCCGTCGCCGCGATTCCAACGTTGCGTCTCGTGCGCCAATCCGACGCTTAGATCATAAGATGTGGACCATACATTATAATAACCGTGGACTGCACATTACGGGACCCACCCATCCCATGTGGCACAAATCCCTAGGTAATTATGAGGGTGATGGATGACATCACCCTAGCTATAGTCACCCTATCCTAGCTATAGCCACCCTAGTCTAGCTATAGCCACCCTACCCCCTAGCCTTCTTACAAGCACTTATGACTAGCCACCCTACCCTTAGCCCACTTACAACCATTTATTGCAAGCCACCCTCTCTTACAAATAATCATGGCCTACCTAAGCTACTCTCTTCCTCTCTTTACTACACTCTCTCTCCCTCATTTCTCATCACTTTTTCCAAGCAAGAGAAGAGGCTCTCGTCCAAGCCTTCCCATGGAGAGAAAAGAGTGATTTTGGTGGCCCACCTTTCCCATCCCTTTAACCATCATCCTAACCATTCAAACATCATCTTCCACCATCAAAGTGAGACACTAAGAGAATGGCTTTCCGACGAACCAAGAAGATCGACGGTGGGTGCTTTATAGGATAGGTTTTCATGTTTTGGATGATGGACCAAGTGAGACCTACCGATCAATGGTATGGATCTCACTTGGGACCTTAAGATGTGGCCGATGGCCTACCTTGATCTTCGTGATCATTTCGTGATGGGGCCATTCTCCATGGACCCCATCATGATGTTTATTTTCTAGCTTGTAGAGGGTCATCTAGACCTTTCATTTTTGGTGGAGAAGGGATCTCCACCGTTGATTCTTGATTTGGTGGGCCCACATGCAAGGGGACCCACTCGATGTATGATTGCTTGTAAGGGAGGGCTCATAGTGGCGGAGCCCTCCATCATGCGTGTCCCATCTCTCTATCTATCTCTCTCTCTCTCCCTCTCTTTTATTTATTTATCTTTATGTGTGATGAGGTGGCCATGTGACCCACTTGGATGGACCTCACCTTAATGTATGTTTTAGCCTTACCATTCATCCATTTGGTGGCCCATAGGAGCAAGGCCCACCTTGTGCATGCATTATGCATAGGCCGTCCATGTCCAGAGACGTCTCTGGACTGAAATGAAAACACAAATATGAGCTTGTTTCACAAGCTTATTGGGTGGGTCACTCTTACAGGCCCCACCTTGATGAACGGATTTAATCCACGCCGTCCATCCTATTTACCAGCTCATTTTAGGCGTTGAGCCGAAAAATGAAGCTGATCCAACTTCCTGGTAGGTCATGCCTTAGCAAACACTGGTTCTCACATTTTAAAGTCACCTGAAATTTTCTACATGCCAAAAGATACCCAATATTAGGCTTGATGGATGGATAATGGACTATGGAATCCATTGGTTGGGTCGGATTCACCTGATGCGCGCCCTACCACCGAAAAACCACAAAAATATGTGATTTTAAAAAAATAATAATATATAAAAACAAGGGCAGCAGCTTCTGTTGCTGCCGCTGACAACGCCAGAGGCGCAGGCCACGCCTGCGCGTGTAGCGGGCGGATGGATTCCACGGTCCTCAGCCGTGGGCCTCACCATGATGTATTTATCATATCCATACCGTCCATTTGGTAGGCCACATCCTGAGGTGGTCCCCCTCTAAATTTCAAAGACATCCAAGACTCAGGTGGCCCACATCATAGGAAACAGTGTGAATGAACGTTTACCATTGAAACTCTGTGTGGGTCCGCAGAAGTTTTGCATTAGGCTGAAATTTGTTTTTCCCCTTCTTTCAGGCCCGTGCGACCTTATGAACGGGTTGGATGGAAGATAAACACTATGGTGGGCCCCACGTGGGACCCACAATGATGTATGTGTTTCACCATCCAATGTCGTGGACGGTGATTTGTGTGCGCGTGTGTGTGCCTGAGTGCATGCGTACTGTGTGCGTGCGTGTGTGTAGTGTGTGTATATATGTGTGTATATATATATATATGTATATATATATATATTATATTATATATATATATATATATATTATATTATATATATGTTATATTGTATATATTATATATTATATTATATATATATATATACATCTGTTGGTGGGCCTTAGGAATTTTAATGGTGGTTTGGCCCATTTGATCCATGTGGTTAGGCCCACCTTAGTGCATATGTGGGGCCCATGTGATGGGGCCCATATTAATGTATTTGTGGCCATTATTGAGGCCCACCTTGGTATATATATAAGGCCCATGTGATTAGGCCTATTCGATGTATTTGTGGCCCGTTGTCGGGGCCCACTTTGATATATATGAGGCCCATGTTACGAGGCCCATTGTAATGTTTTCAAAGGCCCATGGGATATGGCCCATTGCAATGTACATAAGGCCCATTGATGTGGCCCACTTGATTTATATAAGGCCCACATGAGGCGGCCCATTTGATGTATCCAAGGCCCATGGGTCAAGGCCCAACGGGGTGTCCTTAGGGTCCATTGCAATGTGTGATTTCCCCATGGTTTGCGTATTGATATTATGGCGGGCCATACCTTAAGAACAATGTTGGTTTGACGTCCACATTATAAGTACAATGTTGGTTAAATGTCCGCATTGTAACTCTCCCTAAGGCCCATTGATAGGCCCATACTGGTTATGTGTAGGCCGTCTAGGCCCATCTTCGGTGTAAAGATAGTTTATTACTTTATAACATGCTTAGTGTACTTCCATAATTCATACGCATACGCATCATTTGTATGCTTGATATGAGGAATGTTTGATCATAGCATAAGCCGTTGGGCTGAGACATTTACTGGACTCCTTACGAGACGGAGTGCCCCACATGATCACGTAGTACGCGTGAGATTGCTGCATGATTGTATGGTGTGACTCATGCATCTCGCATATGTGTGACTTGATCACTACACGCCCTAGCGACATCAGGGCCGTGGCTCCACAGACACATCGTGGATGGCCGTATCGGATACCAAAAATACTTTGTTCTAGCACTATGGGCACTTAGGATGTCCTTGGGTGAAAGTCCCAGAACTTTTTTGGTACCAGTAGATGCTCCAACGTCTAGACCGAGTAGATACATGAGCACCCGAGTGCCAAATACCAGTAGGCCGCATCTCCCACTGTGTCGTAGTCGGTTGGAAGGGGGTGTGGCCTTATCCGCCTGAGTGAGGGGGCTATAAGCTAGGCTGCTTTTGACCAGCTCGCAAATGAGTCCGCTATCGACGAGCCGGGTAGGTATTGGCAGACTACTGGTCAGGTGGATAGTGTGGTCTCTTCCACTTGCTTGACTGTGCAGCTAGGGAGGAGACAGTCAGTGCGAGGTGTATTAGACCCCGGTGATATCCAGAGAGGAACTATACTGATATATGTACTTGATGAGTACTGACATGCTTGCTTTGCATCTCGCATATGACATTTGGCTACATAGGCCTCGCATCGCATAGCCTTGGTATGGCCAATTGCATTCATGCCTTACATTATATAGCTTTGGTACAGCTGATAGCATTCATGAACTTACCTGCATACTTCCGCATTATTCTGATATTGTATACTTGGCACTTGCCTTACGCACACACTTACACCACCCTCTAAGCTTTTGTAAGCTTATGCATGACCGCCATTGCGTGCAGGTGCCGTTGGACAGCAGCAGCACTGAGGCAGGAGTGCGTACTAGACTATTTTGGAGTTTTTTTGATCATCCTGTATTTCTCTTTCGGCATTGTACTTAAAAGTTTTTGATATAGTAGATATGTGGTGATGTTGTTTTGTGACTTGGTTATGCTTGTGGTTATGCTCCATTACTTTAAAAAAAAATCATACTAAAGTATCCCAGGATCGGAATCCGGCGTATGGGCACTAGAAGCCGAGAATGGGGTACTACGGAGGCTGTCGGCGCCGGATTCGGTGATCAGGAATTTTGTGATCCCGGTTTCCGAGTTTGGGGCGTGACACGATGGTGAACAACAAGTTTTACCAATCTCACAATCTCAAAACAGGAAAAGAAGATATCTAAAGCTATCACAGCATCTATTATAATTTGAGTCACAATAAATCATAGAAAACTGAAAATATTCTTGTAATATCAAACTAGAAATCAATGAAGTTTAATAAGAACAAGAATCAAAATAAGATAATCATCTAAACACGCTACAAGCTTCACCTCTTAGCCCTAACTATGAGGTTTAGACAACCATATACATGATTAAAACCAAATCTCCTAAACAAAGCATGAAAAATAAACTAGGGAAGAAGAAAAACTCTTTGACGGTTGCTCCACCCTTGTGTATGCTCCTTGAGACCTTTCCAAACCTTAGAAGATGCTTTGGAGCATCATAGGGAGTCCTATTTATAATCATGGAACTCCAACTTTCGCACCGAGTTGAAAAATTTTAGAAAACGCCTTAAATTTACACACTCTGTGCAGTTTTCCAAAATATGCTCTAAGTTTAAACCGCCTCAAATTTGTGCACCCTACGCAGTTTTCCAAAATAGACTCAGAGTTTTGGAATATGATTTTTCAGGGCAATTTCAAGAATATGTTTATTTTCAGGACAATTTCAGGATTCCTTTTCTTCACTTCAAATCTTTGATTCTCTTCATTCCTTGGTTTTCTTGGATCTTTGGCATGTGAATTTTTTCATTAATGACTTCCAAATCTCTAAATCTTCATTTAGTAATCTTTTGAGCATAAATCTTCCTTTTGGGATCAATTTCACCTTTAAGATCTCGAAATCACCTCGCACATGAAAACACGCATAATTAAAATGATTAAGCATTATAATATTTATAAAACCAAGGTATAAATAAGGAGAAATATGCAATATTTGACACTCAACACCAGTCGAACCGATTTTTAGACTGATTGAATTTTCAAATCTTTTGGCTATAAATAGGGGCCTTCTCTCATTCATTTCATAAACGAAAATTAGAAAAAAAATCATTCTCAAAGTCAGAGAGAAATACAGGCCATCCTCGAGCTATTTGTTTGGTAATTCTTATTTTTGTTTAGCTTATTCTATTCTCTTTTTCAAGTTAGCTTTAAACATATTTAAGAGAGTAATCTAAACTTTACTTGAGATTTAGAGAATTAAATCTGCACTAGTTAAGGTTTCTATTATTCTTTGAAAATACATTAGATCCCTATATTCTATTTGGTTGAACATATATTACTTTATCAAATCCGAAGAAAGAAGATAATTGCACTAAACTTCGGTTACATCTTCGAATTGGCATTTGAAGACAAGTACATTGTAATTATTACTATTGATTTATTCGTATTTTTCAGAGATAGCCCGTAAATATTTGTGGGTTGATTTGTGATAAGCCCATGAAAATCACAAAATTGAGTTTTGTTGTGATAGCCCATGAAAAATCTAAGAACTGAAAAAGGTTGTTAGGGTAAACCTTTGAAAACCTTGAAATAGTGAAAGAAAAAATTACTGGTGTAGTAATTTTGGGAGTGAAGTAGGTGTAGGTTTAAGCACTGAACCACTATAACCCCTTGTGCATTGGTTGTGATTGTTTTATTTAATTATTTCTCTCTTTATGTAACACCCCAAAAGTCGGCACCCGAGTACATAGACTCCGAACCCGAGTTCTCAGGTGTTAACTAAATAAAAATGCATGTGTGGCCTCGTTCAGATTCACATCAATTCCACACACGAGCAATCAAAGTAGCATAATTTAAATTAGCGGATCCAAAGTGAGATAGAGATAACAACAATTAATGAATATAGGGCTAATAGTAAAAACACAATTCTAATAGTGTTGATTACCCAAGACGAGGATTATACAAGCCACAATATACATACCCAAAATAATTAAAATGTAAAATTTCAGTTTGGTCTAATCCTCTGAAATGCAACGTCGGCGATACAAGTCACTCTAAGCTTAGCCGTCTGAGAACTCGATAGTACCTACATCGATAATATCGTTTAGTTGATGTTTTAAAATACCGTCTCAGAGTAGGAGTGAGTGATCAACTTAGTGGTTTCATTAACGTTAAGTTACCCATGTTATCAATTTCACTAGTACAAGTAATGATAAAGCAACTTAAATACTCAATTCCTAAATACTCTTATTAATGCACGTTGTATGAGATGATGCATGCCCTCACAATCCAACACTTTCTCATAAGCAACTCCATCACCACATTCGTAAATGTCAACACTCTCTCAACACATGACCACAACGCTCAAGTTGTCACAACCTATACTAATGCAATGCTATGAATGTTCATGTTAGCTGAGTATTTAATTAATTTTGTTCATCCAGCAAAATTGGAGAAGCTGAAATACCTCTATTTAATCAATGACCTTATCCAGATCACTTGGCCTAGGGTGGCCGTAGCAACTCTGAACCTACGATCCGTGATCCAAATTTAGATATCACCCATTTATCTCACAAATCAATAATTCCAAAGTTACGGTATGATACCCAAATGCATGAGGATAAACTCGGTATAGGTCGTCACCCAATACCAAGTATGATCACTCAATTCAGAGGTACGGGCTTATTACATAAAACCAAATCACCAGAAGGAAAAGGGCTCGTCACCCAATTACATTAATGCCTGGGTTATTCGAACGGTACTCTGACATGGAACCATCGGCTGGATAATTTGACGGGGGTTGTTCGAACAAGGATATATCACCTCCTGTGCTCATTGGTCACTACAGAGAGGGTCGTTACCCTGGTGTAGGACGACAACATGGACACAATGTTCCATACCACCATGCCTGACTCCTGAGACTTGAAGATCGTATCACTAACGGTTAATAGTAGGCCTCTCAAAGGTATATGGTGCTTCAGATTCATGCAGTCGTGATCATACATGGTGAATACACATGTTGGTCGGCTGTTAGGCTAATTCGGTTAACTCGGACAAACTTCGGCATAATCGGCATTAGGTGCAAGCATCCCATGTAGTCTGACTACTACCGGTTATTTGTGTTCGGCCCGAATCAATCTGACTAGTCTGGGGCAGCCAACCTAATCGGGGCCACCCTCGTGGATTCGCAGTTTGCCGGCTAACCCGACTACTGAGGTAGTCCCGGTCAGTCAATTACACTAATAAATTGACTACTGTGACTAACAAGGAGGGATATAAACAGTGAATTTAGACTATCCTACTTTACAGTGCATTTCATCGAACATGCAGGTAGCATTACACTAAGATCACAATACATTGAAAGTAAGCAGCCATACAAGCGCACGCTGGTTGGTATGCATTCTTCTATGCATTATATTAATCATAATCGACATTAATTATCATGCATTGGCCCATACATTAAGCAAATTTATAATTGACACTGGTTAGCATGCATTCATCTACGGATTATACAAATCATTAATCGACACTAATTAACATGTATTAGTCCATACATTACCCAAATCAATAATCGACACCGCTTAGCATGTATTCATCTACGTATTACACAAATCATCGTTCAACACAAGTTAGCATGCATTCATTCATTCATTCATAATATAAGTCATTAATTATGACATAGGGTTCGATAAACGGAAACCTAGGGGTAATGGTCTGCACCTATAAGAAGAAATTTTCGATTTCAGACTCCTAGGGTTAGGGATTTGGGGAAAAGTGATTCCTACATCAAATTCAAAGGAATTGGGTGAGAATCATACAATTAATCCCAGAAAACTTAAGCTGGGAAGCATGGTTTGTTTCTTACCTCTCAATTGAGAGTGGGATGGATTTAGCGGAGGAGAATGGTCGAGGCTACGGCTTAATCGAAAGAAATCCATCAGGAATGCTCCAAGGTCTCCCTCACAAGACCTCCCTCATCCTCTCTTTCTCTCTTTCTCCCTCTCCCCTTTGTTGCAATGAAAATTCGTATGAGAGTGAGAGGGTGCAAATGAGGGGCTATTTATAGTGCCAAAATGTGCACAAATAGCCCTGGTGATCCTTCTTCCATTAAGGTTGCTCTGGGAAGGTTGTTTTCGACTTATAGGGCCTCATTGGAGGCCCACTGGCTTATCTACACCACAAGGCAGTGTCTCGCTATAAGATCTATGTTTCATCATAATCGGGCGGCAATCGAACGCTTCGATTAGCCGTGGGGATCCTACTTATGATGAATGGTCACCGATAATCAATCGGGGTTGTCGCTATACGGATATGTGCAGGGAAATATCATTAACTCACACCTCGAGTTTGGTTAGAACCCAACAGTCAAAAAGTCATAACTTTGCAAAAGAGTAGAGAGCCTAATTTACTTAAATTTTCATGTTTCTGTTTATGGCATTTGCACGTCCTATGCACTACTCGACATTCGCGATGGATGTCAAGCCGGTAAGAATGTCGTTATTCTATAGTTTCGAGTTTAGCAGGCCACTAACGTGCGATCTATATCTAATCCGGTGAATCTGGGCATTTTCGGGATGAATTGAGCAGCAAGATTTCTCATGTATGATGATTGGGGTTTGGATTAGCTAAATTCATAGTATGGCATACTAGCAATTAGTGAAAATGGTAACTCAGCTCTAATCACTCTAGTCAAGGACAATAATTTAACTATACTCTAACTATCCGAATTAGTAAAATATACTTTAAAAAAAATAGAAAATATTAATTTAATTAAATAGGATGATTCTTATTATGATGAAAATCAATTCCTATGAAGACATTGAATACAAAAACTCTAAGATGAAAAAGATATGCGTGGTTCATCGGCAACGTGGAATTGCAGAAATTTTCAGTTTCAATAAGTCTATTTCATATAATAATTTTGATACTTTTAATTATTATATTATTTTTTTTATTTTTTTAATAGTTCATCATTAATTCTAATTTATCTCTACCAAAATTCATTACATTTTAAGTTATAGAAAAATTCTAAAAATTCAAGGAGTACCAACTGCCTTAAACCAATGATTTTGGTATAGTTTTCAAAACTCTATAAAATTAATATCCTTTTAGTTTTATTTTTATTTTTAATTTACTTTTCTATGAAACTAAACTCATTAAGCTTAAATCTAACTTTTGATTCACTTCAATTGGAATTGTAGAAAAATATATATGACTTTTTGAAGTCAGTACACTGAAACTGTCAAAATCCGAACATGCTGAAAATTGCTGAACAAAGTTACTCGGTGCAACCGAGCCCTGCTGTCTAGATTTGCTCAGTTGCTCAAGGTTTACTCGATGCAAACGAGTAGGGCTGCCCCAGTTGCCCCAGTTTTTTCGGTGTAACCGAGTTCCACTCGGTACAACCTAATCTTGTTATCCATATTCTTCATAATTCTCAAATTTTACTTAGTCAGGCGGTTTGGTGGATCCAATGTCACTCCTTTTGGTCCTAAACATGTGCAAATACATACACGGATATGCACTTATATCGATAAATCAAAGGTACTGCCCAAGGACATCCAATTCTCAGCTGGCAAAAATCAGGGGCGTTACACTTTCTTGTTTGAAAGTTTGATTTCAAAGACGTTGTGAAATAATGTTATCTTCCCTAAAATTCTAGGTGAAGGTTGTCCTCCGAATTATTTAAAATCAAGGTTTCAATTTTTTGTATAATTGAGATTATTTATTTATTTATTCTACGTTACCTTGAAGTATTGGGTATTGTCTTATTTACCCCCTTTAGGACAACGATTATTCGTCTTTCACATTGAACATCCCATACTTTCTAAAACTAGATCAATGAATATCTTTTCATTCATTTTTTATTTCTTATGTGTTTCAACCTCATAAATAAAATACAATTACCAGGAAAAATACACCATGGATCATGTCAACCCACCAAGGGCTATGGAGTGGTGGCCATGATTTCTAATCTATTCCAGTACTGGTTGCAACTTTGTCCATCCAGAGTTGGTGGCATCAAAACAACAGTATGGATCATTAAACCATGGGGCCGACTTGTTTTAATATGAAAATGGAGACAACGTTATGGGACTGGGATTCGGTAGTCATCCCCCTAAGGCTGAGCTCGGTACTGATCAGTGCTCTGTGGGCCTACCATAATGTACTTGTTTCATCCACACTGTCCATCCATTTTTCCAACTCATTTTAATGCATGAGCCCAAAAACGATGAAGATCTATATCTCAGGTCAGCCACACCACAGGAAAACAGCGATGATTGAACGGTCACCATTAGAAACTTCATCAAGGTCACGAAAGCAAAAGTTTTGGATTAAGCTGATGTTTGTGTTTCCCCTTCATCTAGGTCTGCGTGACCTTATCAAACGGTTGGATAGAAAATAAACATTACAGTGGCCTTAGAAATTTTTTAATAGTGTGCGTTCAATCACAACTATTTTCCACTGTTTTTCTCTAGTGTGGTCCAACTGAGATTTTAATCTGTCTCATTTTTTGGCTCATGCCCTAACATAATGATCCAAAATGGATGGACGGCCTGGATAAAATACATACAACGTGGTGGGGTCCAAATAGCACCGTCCAGAGGCGACATGGCTACTGGCAGTGTCGGTAGCCATGTCATCGAAGCAACGTATTCTCATCTCGAGTTTCCAGTACTCACTGGCCGATAAAAGTCAATGGAGTCCGCTCATCCGAAATAAATGCAATTTGCGTACATGTAGGGTTCTTTAGAGACGGTGCCGTGCTCTTGTAATCCAAACCATTAGATCATCTATGAACCCCCATCTTGTATATGGATGCTTCAAAAATATATTAGATTCAAAGATGCTAAACTTCCCTGTTCTCTAAATATCTATTTACATAGAAAATATAGCAACCGTTGAAGAAAATGGTCCAATAAAAAGTTTTAAATATTCCAATACAACAACGCTTTGGGACATGATATACTCAATGGGGGGCTTCAGATCAACGGTTTTGATCAAGTTCAACTGTAAACCCATGGCACCACGTACATAATCCCACATTTCGGTAAAATGACAGTGATCATGACAATAAAAAATTAGCTGGTCCCGGAGAATCGAATGACAAAGCAAGAAAGGGGAAAACGTCTCTCACACAAAAACCACGAGGACAAGGAACCTAAAGTGAGCATGGACATATTCCCTGTTTGCTCGTGACGCCGTAGCTTGTATTTATTCTCCTTCCAGTCTTCACTTGTGTTAGTAGAAACAAATCCTCTATTTCCACCCATTCCTGTTTATGTAAGCATCCCCTCTCAATACATCGTTCCATTTCATTTCCATTTTCATATCTTCCTCCTTTTCAATCCTTCTTTTCTTACATAAATTCCTATTGTCATTCATTCAGAACAAGACATGGTAACCAAATTCCTACTACTATCCTTTTGTCTTCTACTTTCCAACTTAATCCAAACCTCCAGCAGGGAAACGCTGGAAATCGGCATCGGAATCGGAATCGGAATTGGCGGTGGTAGTGGAAACAATGGCAGTGAGTCCCCGCCGCCAGCTGAACTCCCGTGCCCCCCACCGCCTCCACCTCCATGTCCGCCGCCACCTCCATCCCCACCGCCTCCATCTCCGCCGCCACCTCCATCCCCACCGCCTCCACCTCCTCCATCTCCGCCGCCACCTCCATCCCCACGACCTTCACCTCGAAATCCGCCCCCACCACCTTCCCCAAAGCCCCAAACCCTAAAACCATCTGATTTCTTGAACACAAGGATTTATAATTCTTACATGGTTATCCAAAAGTTCAAGAAAACAATCACGGCTGACCCCATGCACATAACCAACACGTGGGAGGGCGCTGACCTCTGCCGTGACAAATCCAAGTACAAGGGCTTCTACTGCGACAATGCACCTGACACCCCAGCCAACAACAAGAACGCCCGCGCGGTAGCTGCCGCCGATTTCAATGGCTACAAGCTTGGAGCACCATCTGTCGCCGAGTTTATCGAAGGGCTCAAAGACCTCGCATTCTTCCACGCCAATTCCAATAAATTCAAGGGCACCATAACTTCCGGCATCGCCAATCTCCCGTTCTTCTACGAGTTGGATGTCAGCAACAACCTCTTATCAGGAGAGTTCCCAATGCCAGTCCTGGGCATAAAAAACATCACCTTCTTCGACCTTCGATTCAACTCTTTTTCCGGACAGGTTCCGCCTCAGCTCTTCTTGAATTTCAAGCTTGTAGAAGTTATCTTCATCAATAATAACGGATTCAGCCAGAATATCCCGGATAACATTGGAAGATCTCCCGTGAAATATCTCACTCTTGCAAACAACCGATTCACGGGGTGCATCCCACGCAGCATTCGCCTTGCTTCCAAAACTCTCCTCGAAGTTCTCTTCCTAAACAACCAGTTATCCGGTTGCATCCCGTACGAGGTTGGCTTCTTGGAGAAGGCGACGGTGTTTGATGCGGGCTATAACAAGTTAACAGGTCCCATACCCTACTCATTGGGATGCCTAAAGAAGATTGAGCAGCTTAATTTCGCAGGCAACAAGCTCTACGGTGAGATACCGGAGGTGATCTGCAAGCTGGGGAGCCTGCAGAATCTGTCCCTCTCGGATAACTACTTCACATCGGTGGGGCCCATTTGCAGGAAGCTCATAAAGAAGGGAAAGCTTCTTGACAGGAAGAACTGCATTTTGGGTCGTCCTAATCAGAGGTCCCCTGACGAGTGCACTGCCTTCTTTTCCAAACACTTGATCTGCCCTTTCCCGTCTTCCTATGTTACCATCCCTTGTAAGCAAACCATCTCTTCCGTCGAGGATGTAGCTCTTCCGCCGTCGTTTACAGATGCAACAACGACTACGATCTCACCATCACCTTCCCCATCGCCTTCCTACGCGGCCCTCACAAAGCCTGAATGGTGACCACACAACCACCCCCAAACTTTGTCCCCTTGCCTTTAGTTTATACGGTGTGTTGTGTTCTCTCTCTTAATAAGTTAAGACTACATCGGGCCGTCCATATTAGCATCATTCTCAACGGTTTGGATGAAAGTAGTATCAAAACCAGCAATTTGCAGGTCCAACGCTGCATAAGGCCGACTCTGTCATCTTATTTCTCGATTAAAACATTTGTTATGTAAAAGACATATTACTTTTTTTTTTTTTTATCGTGTAATAATTGAAAATTTGCTTTCGTCACTGTAAGTTACGCCGTTTTCGTTTGTTTATTTATCCATGGTAAGGGAGGAGACTGAACAGTACAGGCGCGTGAAGCTGTCGGTGCCAGTATGGGTTAAACGGTAGGATGGGGCTGTGTGATCTTTTATTTATTTAATGCAACTCTTTTGTCGTATTATCTATCTTGTCAAATTTTAATACTTTTGCCAAGTTTATGATCGTGTTTTCCCACTCGATGTAACGTCCGAGTCAGACGCCAGTCCATAAATCCAACTATGTGTAAAGATATATATGGTGAGGAAAATTAAATTAAAATTTATTAGGACTTTTAACACTAAACGATTGAGATACCTTGACATTTTCATAAATGTAGGGCCTGTTTGGCCGGGCAGATTGGAAGGGATAGGAAGGGATTGGAAGGTAAATCCCGAGATTGGCCGGTGTGCAAAATAAACTTGGGATTCTGATCGCGGGATATTGCAATACCATGGGATTGCCAGCAATCTACTGACATCACCATCATTACCTTAAAATCCATCCAATCCACCCTAATCCCATTCAATTTTGTCTTGGACGTGTTTGGTTCGACGGATTGAAAAGGATTGGAAGGTGCAATCCCGGGATTGGATGGACATGCCAAACAAACTCGATGATCTAATCCCGGAATATAGTAATCCCATGGATCTTGCACCAATCCACTGACGCAGCCATTATTACCTTGAAAGTGATGCCATCAACCCTAATACCATTCAATCCCTTCCAATGCACCCGGCCAAACACGCCCTTAGAACATTATATGCTCAGTTAGCTTACACGAGAGATAGTATAGTGTAAGTGCTATTATGTTAAGTATATATAGGTTGTCAAATTTCATAAGACAAAAATACTTCAAGGTCAGATCATAAGTACGAAATCACAACTACTTTACATGACTTATGATCAACTCGAGATCGGCTTAAGATCAATTCAAGATCGGCTTATGATTAAGTTAAGATTGATACAATACAGGTAGTATAACTCTAGAAAGACATTAGGATTAGGTACTTTAAAAAATTCTCTATCTTAGGTTTTTATAAGTGTTTTTGTTATAGAATTTGGCCAGCCTAAATTCTAGTTCGGCTAGTCTAACTTCCTCGGCCAGTCCAACTTCAAGCTCGAACAAAATAACGACTTCCGTTGAAAATCCACCTAGCTTAAGTTTTGGTTCGGCTAGCCTAAGCTTGAAATTCGGCTAGCCCGAGAAAGTTCAGGTAAAATTTCAGCAATGTAATCTTTTGAAATTTGCGGGAATTCGGCTAGCCGAATTTTAGATAAATCTTATCTCGCACAATCCGAGTGCCGTTGGAATGAATCTAGTGAACTCTGGCCAGTCAAAGCCAACCTTAGGCTAGCCGAAGATTTAACCTCCATACATATAAATTAAAGCTTCCTCTCATTCCAAATTATAACAAAAATTACTATAATTCTTCTACAAGAAAGAGAGAGAAGATCAAGTCCTCGACAAGCTATCTGTTGGTATTTATAAATTTAATTTATAGCTTATTCAATTCCCTTATCTCTAGATCGTTTTAATCTTATTATAAGAAGGTAAACTATACTATTCTTTGAGATATAAGAGAATTGAATCAAGTAGCATTCAGGTTTTTTTATTTATAAAATCTATAGAACCCTAAACTCTTTCTATTTGATTGAACACTGCGACATTTATGTTTAAGAAAGAAGTCTTGCTACAAGCTTCTGCCACGTCTTCAAATCTCCATTAGAAGATAAGTACATTTACTGTATTTCTTTTTAGATTTTTCTGAGATTACCTGTGAAAATTTCAGTGAGGTTTTGTCTAAGATAGCCTATGAAAATCTTAGAGGGATTTTTATTTGTGATAGCCTGTGAAAATCACAAAAGGGTTTTTATTGTGATAGCCTGTGAAAATCACAAAGAATTGTATCAGGTTGTTAAGGTGACCCTGTGAAAACTTTATTATAGTAAAAACCAAAATTATGAAAGTAGTAATTTTGGGAGTGGAGTAGGTATGGTTGTCACACCCCAAACTCGGAAACCAGATTAACAGGAATCCCGATCGCCGAATTCGGTGCCGACAGCCTCCTTAGTACCCATTCTCGGCTCCCAGCACTCATACACTAGATTCCGATCCTGGGATCCTACAAGGAGGATTTTCAACATGAATTTGTCTCATAAGAAGCATAACCACAAGTATACCCAAATCATAAGGACAACATCATCACCACATATCCACTAAATAATCATTTGAGTACAATACTGAAAAGGAAATACACGCATATAATAAAATCTCCAGAAGCTCTGCCGTACACTCCTGCCCTAGCTCGACTGCGTCCTATCATCACCTGCACACATATATCGTGCATAAGCTATAGAAAGCTTAGAGGGTGGTGTAAGTGCGTGCTCAAGATAAGTGTCAAGTGTTGAATACAATGCCTTAATCATACAAAATCGGAATTACTGGCATGAATCATATGATATCAGAGTAAGCGGAAATATTGTAAGTCCATAAAAATATCATCAACCTCATCTAGGATATGCGATGAAAAGGCATAGCAAGTCAATGTCATATACCGAGAGAAGTAATGTAAATCGGCTATGTAATGCGGAAACAGAAGGAACCAGATATCAAATATTGAGAATACAATACAATATGCAATTCGAAAGAACAACTAATACCATCAGCCTTATCTAGGTCATATAAATGCAGAAATATAGCAACCTAAAATGCCATATGCCGTGGATGTAATGCGATATACAGTGTGAATGGAATGACCATGTTGGAGTGTGAAGTCGGGATGATAGTACGTAGTATCGCAGGCTATGGGGTCCATCACAAGGGACTTCTATTCAAACTAGTCTCATACCTAATTTGGATAGTCAAACTCAATGTGGTAACTCCTGATCTCAGGTTAGTCGCGCGCCCCAACCAAAATCCTGGCCATTACAAATGTACACGTAACAAATGTTCAGCACCACCAGCCCAAATGGATAGTGAATGAATGAATGAATGAGTATGCAACTCCTGCTCAATAAGTCTACATATCAGTACTGTTCATCTCTAGGATCATCACCGGGGTCTAGTACACTCTACTCCAGCTTACCGCCCCATTAAGCGCACAACTGGGTAAGTGGAAGAGACCACACTATCCACCTGGCCAGTAGTAGCCAATATCTACCCGGCACGTCGATAGCGGACCCATTCACGAGCTGGTCAAACTTAGCTTATCTATGCCTACTCCCTCAGGCGGGTACTGGAATACGGCCTTCATGCACTCATATAAATCCACTCGGTCTTGACGTTGGGGCGTCCTTTAGTACCAAGAGGGTTTTAAAATTTTCACTCAGGGTCATCTATAGCAGCCCGATACTAATAACATATTTTCAGTGTCCCATCTGGCCATCTACGATATGCCTGTGGAGGCTAAGGCCTTGATGTCGCTAGGGCGTACAGTAATCACAACACACAATACAAGATGCATGAGTTACAAAATCCCGTCATACATCAATCCTGCGCATACTGTGCGCTCATGTGAGATAACCTCCGCCTATCAAGGGGTCTCATAACAACCTGTCCAATGACATATGAAATGGTCAACCGCACCTCATAACAAACATGTAAATGATGCCTATGTGCATGTATCATGATGCTATGCTGTCAAATACTCATAATCGGTATCAATAACCGCCATCAACAATCGGCCTTGACAATGTGGACATTTAACCAACATTGCCCCCTAAGGAATGGCCCACATAAAGCCTAACATATAGTGGACTCATGGCTTCGCACAAGGGCCTAATGTCACGCCCCAAACTCGAAAACCAGGCTCACAAAATTTTCGATCGCCGAATTCGATGCCGACAGCTTCCATAGTACCCCGTTCTCGGCTCCCAGCGCACATACGCCAGATTTCGATCCTGAGATCCTACAAGGAGGATTTTTCAACGTACATTTGTCTCATAAGAAGCATAACCATAAGTTTACCTAAATCACAAAGGCAACATCATCATCACATATCCACTAATATAAACATTTGAATACAATGCTGAAAGGAAAATACATATATCGAAAATACATATGCAACTTCTGCTCAATAAGTCCACATATCAGTACTGTACATCTTTGGGATCGTCACCAGGGTCTAGTACACTCCAAACTAGCTACTGCCCCTGTAGGCTGTGTAGCCCAGCGAGTGAAAAAGACCTCACTACCCGCCTGCGAGCAGTATACCAATGCCTACCCTGCTCATCGATAGCGACCCATTTAGGAGTTGGTCAGACTCAGCCTAGCTATGCCTACTCCCTCAGGCGGGTAAGGCCACACCCCCTCCCAACCGACCACGACACAGTGGGAGATGTGGCCTCTTGATATTCGGCACTTGAGCGCTCATGTATCCACTTGGTCTCGACATTGGGGCATCCTCTGGTACTAAGAGGGTTTAGGAATTTTCACCCAAGGCCATCTATGGTAGCCCGATGCTCGAACCAAACATTTTCGGTGTCCCGTCTAGTCATCCACGGTATGCCTGTGGAGGCTACGACCCTGATGTCGCTAGAGCGTACAATAATCACAATATACAATGCAAGATACATGAGTCATACAATCCAGTCATGCATCAATCCTGCACATACCGTGCGCTCATGTGAGATAACCTCTGCCTATCAGGGAGTCTCATAATAACCTGCCTAATGACATATGCAATGGTCAACCACATCTCACAACAAACATGCAGATGATGCGTATGAGCATATATCATGATGCTATGCTGTCATATACTCATAATCGATATCAATAATCGACCTCGACAATGTGGACATTTAACCAACATTGCCCCAAGGAATGGCCCACATAGAGCTACATATAGTGAACCCATGGCTTTGCACAAGAGCCTAATATACAACACCATGTGCCTTACTCAAGATATCACGATGGGCCTCTCACATGGATCTAAGATACATTACAATGGGCTCCATCACCTGACCCTCAAATGCACCACAATGGGCCTCATCACATAGGCCTAATATACATCACATTGGGCCTCAAACACGGGCTGAATACACATCACAATGGGCCTCAAATACTGACCGCATATACATCACATTAGGCTTCAACAATCGGAATCGGCCTCGATAATCATCCAATACAATCGATCTCGATAATCAACAATCGGAATCGACAATCCGAATCAGCCTCGACAATCGGCCTAGACAAACGGAATCGGCCTTGTCAATCGGACTGAGCCTCGACAATCAGAATCGACAATCCGAATCAGCCTCGACAAACGGAATCGACAATCGGTCACGACGGTCAGAATCGATCAATAATTAGAATCGACAAATCAATCACATCAATCAGAATCGGTAATCGGTCATGATAATCGGAATCGATCGATAATTGGAATCAACGAATCGGTCACATTAATCGAAATCAGCAATCGGTCATGACAATCGGAATCGATCGATAATCAGAATCGGCAAATTGGTCACATCAATTAGAATTGACAATCGGTCATGATAATCAGCCTCGATCGCTAATCGGCAATTGGCCACGACAATCGGAATCGATTAATAATCAGAATCGGCAAATTGGTGGCAAAATGGTTACGTCAATCGGAATCAGTAATTGGTCATGACAATCGGAATCGATCGATAATCAGAATCGGTAAATCGGTCACGTCAATCGGAATCAGCAATCGATCATGATAATCGGCCTCGATCACTAATAGGTAATCGGCCACGACAATCGGAATCGATCGATAATCAGAATTGGCAAATCGGTCACACCAATCAGACTCAGCCTCGACAATCGGAATCGATAATCCGAATCAGCCTAAATAATCGGGCTCGACAAACGGAATCGGCCTCGTCAATCGGACTCAGCCTCGACAATCGGAATTGGCCTCGTTGATTGGACTCGGCCTCGACTAACGGAATCGGCCTAACAAAGGGCCTAAAGGAAAGTCACAATGTGGACATTTAACCATCATTGCCCATCATTGTGGACATTCAACCAACATTGCTTCCAAGCAGTGACCCACATAGAGCCAAACATAAAGTGGGCCCATGGCCTCACACAAAGGCCTAATATACATCACAATGGGCCTCATATACATCACATTTGGCCCATACAAAGGCCTCACATACGTTTTATTAGGCCTCATCTAAATCAAATGGGCCGAATTAAATGGGCTGAATCAATGGGCCGAATTAATGGACCGAATCTAATGGGCTAATACAAATGGGCCAAATCGAATGGGCCGATCAAATGAGACGAATCAAATGGGCCGATACAAATGGGCCGAATCAAATGGGCCGATACAAATGCACCATTCATCCATTGTTAGAGATCGTTATAGAGCATAAAAGAAATGAAACATATCCAAATGATCATCTGAACCATACCACAAATGACAGTGGTGATAATGATTTCCACAGTTAAATTTTTAGTGGGCCCACCATAGTATTTATTTTCCATCCATACTATTCATAAGGCCATAAGGACCTGAACGGGGAAGGAAAACAAATATTATATTGAATCAAAACTTCTGTAACCTAAAGGGGTTTCAAGGGTGGGCATTCGACACCACTGTTTTCTGTAGGGTGGTCCACTTGATAATAGATCTGCCTTATTTTTAGTCTCAAGCCATGAGACAAGGTTGCCAAGAGGATGGACAGTAGGGATACAACACATGCATCATGGTGGGGCCGTACATGGCATGGCACGCCAGTTGATGGACGGTTGAGATGGAAAATAGTTGGATGGCATGGAATGAAACTCATACATCAGGGGTGGGGTCACCCACGTGGCCCGCCTAAGACGGATCGCCAGATGAATGGATGGACGGTGTGGTGCAAGACCCATACATCACCGGGGTCCCACGGAACTTCCTGATGTGAATGTAGCTGGTGACGTACACCAGCCATTCCATCAGTAGGTGGGTCACACATGAGGCCCACCGTACACACGTCCAGGAGGCCCACTATAAAAATGGATGGACGGTTTAGATGTAACACATACATCAGTGGGCCCCACAGAAATTACTGACTTGATGCAGCAGCTGTTGCTGCTGGCCGTCCAGCAGATGGACGGCCCAGATACAACACAAAATTCACGGTGGGGTCTCACTGAACTTCCTGACGACACCACGTCAGCTATATTGATGGTGTATGCGTACACCAGCCAATCTCATTTATATCAGGTGGGTCCCACGTAGGGCCCACCATATTACAATATATGTATATATGTTATATTTATTTATAGCTTTTTCTTCTTAAAAAAAAAAAAAAAAAAAAAAAAAAAAACCTCAACATCCGGCGTCCATATAGATGAACGGCTGGATGAAATGCATAGGGTATCATGACCCACCCTTCAAGGTATGGACGGTGAGGATAAACAGATGGATGATTAGATAAATCACAGAGTGGGTCCCACATGGAAACAGTATGGATGAGGCACGTGCACCATGCGGGACTCACAGAGCTTGGTGATATCACCAGCTGCTGTAGCTGGTGTGTGAGACCAGCCAATTCGTCCCATATCTGGTGGATCACAGAACATCTGTGGGACCCACCACTCATGTATCCTAATATATATATATATATATATATATATATATATATATATATATATATATATATATATAGGTACAGCGTGTGGGATTTCCCACCGTCCCAATAGTGGACCTTGTGGTTCTTCACCTGTAATATGGTGGGCCACACCGTCTGATGGACAGAGTAAATATAACACATATTGGTGGGGCCCACTCCATCATAACAGATAGAGAGAGAGAGAGAGACGTGAAGGGGAGAGACCCCGCCACTATTGGGCCCTCCCTATACAATGCATACATCAAGTAGGTCCCACAACAAGTGGGCCCTAAAATTTGAAATCAATGGTGGATCACCCACCTATTACACTCCTCCTTGGTCCCTTGGACTCATATTCTCCTTATCTTCAACTTTGATGGAGGTAGATGATGAATGAATGGTTGAGATGGGAGATGAGATAGTGGAAAAGTGGGCCACTTGGATTTGGGAGAGTGAGTCTTGGACGTTGGAATTTGCTTAGGAGGTTTGAGAAATAAGAGAGAGAGAGGTGATGGGATGATATGAGATGGGTGTTGTAAGGAAAGGATGGTTAGGGTATGGGCCTAGTTGAAATTTGGGTGAAAGAGGGATGGGTGGAGAGAGAGAGTTGACTTTGGGAAAGGGAAAGGGATGGGTTGCTTATACTTGGGGTATGGTGTGTACTTAAATTGATTGATTGATGAGACATATTGTAGAGATTCTCTCGAAATTCGTAAAGCACGGTGTTTCTTCGAAATGAACGTGGGCCCACATCTCCTAGCTTGGGTATCGGATCGGTGCACGAGTTGCAACATTAGAACCGCTCCGACTGCGCGGTCGTAGGGGTACAAGTTTCAGATCGAGTCCACTTTGGTATGCAGGACTCGGCTTAGGATCACGTGCAAATGTTGGATACAGGTCGAGGGTTGCTGGAATTCGACTGGGAGGACAGCGAAAACTTACGGAACGGTACGATCTAGGATATGGGTCTCACTCCTAATATACAACACCATGGGCCTTACTCAAGAGCTCAATACACATCTCGATGGACCTCTCACATGGGTCTAAGATACATCACAAGAGGCTCCATCACCTGGCCCTCAAATGCACCACAATGGGCCTCATCACATAAGCCTAATATACATCACATTGGGCCTCAAACACGGGATGAATACACATCACAATGGGTCTTAAATACGGACTGCATATACATCACATTAGGCTTCGACAATCGGAATTGGCCTCGATAATCGGCCTCGACAATGGCCTTGACAATCAACCTCGATAATTAGAATCGACAATCGGAATCGGCCTCGACAATCGGAATTAGCCTCGATAATCGGGATCGACGATCGGAGTCGACAATCGGAATCGAAGCTAATTGGCTTAGGGGAAGGTCATAATGTAGACATTTACCATCATTGCCCATCAATGTGTACATTTAACCAACATTGCTCCCAAGGAGTGGCCCACATAGAGCTAAACATAAAGTGGGCCTATGGCCTCACATAAGGGCCTCATACTCAACATAGTGGGCCACATATAACCTCTATGGGCCGCATCACATGGGCCACATGTACATCACAATGGGCTGCATCACATGGGCCTAATATATATATCACATTAGGGCTATACAAGGGCCTAAGATACATCATGATGGGCCTCACCAAATGGGCCACATATACATCGTATTGGGCCTCGCCCATGGGCATAATACACATTACTATGGGCCGCTCATATGGGCCTAATACACATCATTATGGGCTGCTCACATGGGCTTAACACACATCACTATGGGCCGCTCACATGGGCCTAACACACATCACTATGAGCCGCTCACATGGGCTAATACACATCACTATGGGCTGCTCACATAGGCCTAACACATATCACTATGGGCCGCTCACATGGGCCTTAAATACATTACGATGGGGTACATCCATGGGCCTCAAATACATCATAATGGGCCATAATCATGGGCCCCAAAAATATCATAACGGGCCTCATATACATCAAGTGGGCCACATCATGTGGGCCGCACCAATGCACAATAGGTGGGCCCTGTACATGCAACAGATGGGCCCCACCAGATGGTTAGTGTGGATATAAAATGCATACATCTGGTGGATCACAAGTCCCACGGACGGTGTGGATAAAACATACATCGAGGCAGGCCCTATATGATCTGGATGGTTAGGATGAAACATATGAGGTGGGCCCTGCTCATGGGCTCCAAATACATTTCAATGGGCCTTAACCCATGGGCTCTGAATACATCTCAAAGGGCCTTAACCCATGGGCTCTGAATATATCTCAATGGGCCTCAACCCTGGGCCCTGATATATATCACAATGGGTTGCCTACCCTGGACGGTGTGGATAAAAATACATCATGGTGGATCCCATCCAAATAGTTAGATAGTAAGGACATAAAACATATACATCACATGAAATCCATGTGTACAACGGATACATCAAGGTGGGCCTTACACAGATGGAGTGCATGGAATGAAATACATACATCACACGGGCTCCACATCCCACGTCTAGAGATTGGGCAGTGTGGATAAATAAATACATCATGCTGGCCCACACTACATATGTACGGTATGCTTATACAACACATAATAAACATGTAATAAAGAGGGCCCCACCGTCCAGTAGCTGTTGGATGGTGTGAATATAGAATGCATGCATCAAGGTGGGCCCCACCTCCACACGTGCAACACGTGTGGAGTGGGTCCCACGACCTGGACAAAATGGACAGGCAGATTAGATGGCAAATACATCACAGTTGGCCCCACGGCAGGATAGAGCACATATTTCAGGGTGTGGTCCGTGAGCTCCACGGAACTTGCTTACGCCAATCAGCTATATAACTGGTGCGTGGTGGACCAGCCAATCCACTACAGCAGGTGGGTCCCACGTGGGGCCCACCATGACGTTTATTTTCCATCCCATTCTATTCATATGGTCACCAAGACCAGAGGAAGGAGGAAAAACAAATTTCATACCGATCCAGAACTTCTACAACCTAGAAGGGGTTTCAATGGTAGATGTTAAATTCCCTCCTACTTTAGGTGATGTGGGCCACCTGAGCCCCATGTATGGCTAATTTTTGGGGAATCCCAGTTCCCAAAGGGGGCCCATCAAATGCATGGTGTAGATGTGTAACATACATCGTGGTGGGGCCCACTGTCCCACCCTAACACAAGCAGCGAGGACACTGCTTGCTGTAGTGTCTAGAGGACGCTGACAGCAACAACGTCCCATGCACATATATATATATATATTATTTGTTTTTGTGAAGTTTTTCATAAGTGGGGCCCACATCAGGTAGATCCATGCTGTCTATTGGTCTCCCTGGCTAGTAACAAATCTAATGAGCCTAATATACAATATTTTTTGGCATATAGAAACATCACAGTGGGCCTTGACAGTTTAAATCACCCAAAACCATTATTTTCTACATTATGGCCCGCTAGATATTCGGATTGACTTTATTTTTTTTGGCTCAACGCTTAAAATGAGTTGAGAAGAAGGGGGGATAGTGTGGATCAAATGCATACACCAAAGTGGGGTCCATGTGTGTGGAGGGTGTGAATATATATATAAATATATACATAAAGTGGGCTCCTTGTGGGTGCACGGCGTGCAGTTAACACATACTAGAGTGGGTTTCCACTGTCCAGATAGTTGGACGGTGGATGGCATGGATGAAACGCATTCATCTGGTGGGTCCATGATCAGTGTGGATCTAGTGGGCCACACCTATCATAAGAGAGAGAGAGAGAGAGAAAGAGATTGGTGAGAGGGGAGGGACCCCGCCACTATGGACCCTCCCTAAACAATGCATACATCAACATAGGTCCCACCACAAGTGGGCCCTCAATCAACGGTTGAAAATAAAAAAAAAAAATCACCCACCTATTGGCCTCCTTCTTGGTCCAATGAAATGCCGAACTCCTTGGCTTTGATTTCAACGGAAGATGATGAAGTTTTGATGGTTGAGATGGGAGATGAGGGGGTAGGAAGTGGGCCACACTGGAGCTTCTCCATGAGAGCTTGGGAAGCTCATACGTTGGAGCTTAGGTTGCTTGGGAGTGAAGAGAGAGAATGAGAGAGAGGGAGAGAAGTGATGGGATGAAAAGGTGGAGTGATGGGTGATGGGTGTAAGGAAGGGATGGGTGGAGAGAGAGAGTTAACTTTGGGAATGGGAGGGAGATGTGTTGCTTGTACTTGACTTGTACTTGTACTTATGATAGGGTGTGTACTTAGTTGAGGTGATTGATTGATGTGACATGTTGTAGAGATTTTCTCAGAATTCGTACGCATGACATTTTCCTTGAATTGAACGCAGGCCCACATCTCCTGGCCTGGGTATCGATTCGGTGCGCGAGTCATGACGTTGGAACCGCGGCGACGGCGCGGTCGCAGGGGTACAAGTCTCGTGTTGAGTTGACTCGAGTTGACAGCGTGTAAGGATGCCGAAATTCGACAAGGAGGATTGTGAAAGCCTACGGAATGGCACGGTCTACGATACGGGTCTTACAATGGTTGTTTTTAAGCACCGAACCACTATAACTCCTTGTGCTTTGTGGTGAACGCTTTATTCTTTTTAGTGATTAGATGTTATTTACTATTTCATTCTTGCGGTGAATGTCATAATCAATTTTATATTCTCTTGCTATTTTGAAAGATTGATTTTAAAGACATTTGTGAAATAAGGTTGTTGATGTAGAGCGGGTCACGGACAATTTCATGGCCAAGATTGATCAGAAAAGGCCCGGTCGACGATAGAAGTGATCCGGACCGTCAGACCTTTGATCAGGCGTATCTCACAATCCGGAATGAGTTATCTAGCGCAAACTATATGATTTTAGGGTAGGATGAGCTACTTTAGCTAACCAACATGGTGAGAGCCGGGTTGCCCACATGCAGGATTTGCAAAATTCCATCATATCGACGGTCGAATTCCATATTTAATTTCATTTTTACTATAAATAGTAAGTTTTAGTTTGATTATAACTCTTCATCTGTTAGGCTTTAGGAGTTGTGTCCAACATGAAAAGTGCTTAGAATAATTTGGAGAATAACGTGGTTAAGCCACATACGAAACTTACTATAAAAAGTAAATTTACTATTTATAGTAAGTTGCGAATTCTAGGAGTTTTAGTTGTAGTTTGCTTCTGATTTCTCTCCCATTGCTTGGTATCCCTATTTAAAGGGTTGTGACCTCATTTATTTCATTCATCAATTAAATTTTAAATTTATTAGAATTTATTTCTATTTGCTTACTTTCTTTCCTCGTGGATTCGAGAAGTCTCTGTGAGGAGTCCAGAGAAGCTCCATGGATTCAGAGTAGTTATCCTTAAGGAAGACGGTGATTGACCTCATTACGTTCATCCCTGCGTTAGTTGTCCTCCGAATTGACTATTGAAACCTTGATTCCAAATAATTCGGAGGACAACCTTCACCTATAATTATGGGTGAAGGTTGTCCTCCGAATTATTTGGAATCAAGGTTTCAATAGTCAAGCGATTGAGATTTTGTAATCTTTATATAATCCGTATTTATTTTGATTATCGGCATTATCCTATTCATCACCCATCTAAGACATCTCTAGCTCTCCTTTTTCAAGTGGTATCAGAGAAAGTTACTCTTTTTATTTTTTGGATATACCTCCTTGAAATAGATCCAGAGCTACAATATGTCAAATCTCAAAAGCTTATCCCTTACCAGGCCACAACCCTTCGATAGCTCTAACTATTCATACTGGAAAGCCAGGATGAGAATTTTCCTCAAATCCACGATTGAAAGTGTGTGACAAACTATTGTAACTAAATGGATCTCTCCTATGATTGAAGTAGTAGCCGATGATGGAATGATATCAATGAAAGAAACTGCATACAATTTCTGGACTACTATTCAGAAAAGTGAAAGCAGTGCAAATGCAAAAGCTTTAAATGCAACAACTTGTGTTGTAATGCCCTAAAAATCGGGGGTCGAGCATAAACTCTACTCCTGAGTTCCAACGCATCACTTATGCAATATAAAGAATGATGATTGAATGTTGTTCGTATTAGTGCATTAAAGATGAATGGGATTAAGCTAAAACAACATATCATACTCCAAAGACAGTTAAATTATGCAAGCGGAAGACTGTGATAGATATATAAAATATATAAACTATTGTAAGTCTCCAGAGTGTGACCATGTTACCAGGTTAAATATAGACATGTATACTCCAAAAATGAATAAAATGAATATACATGGGTGCTCCAAAAGAGTAAACCAAAGTATGATAGCATCTACTCAGCAACCTTGTAACCTCGTCGATCAGGAGATGATCAACATAGACCTGCTCGATAGCTGCATAAGGAGAAACCCTCCTCATCCTCATAGAGACCGGCTCCTCTTCGCAAGCATCGCCATCATCTGAAATCAAGACAGAGTCTGGTTTGGTGTTTAAACACTGTCCCGTAATGTGGGAGTGAGTGATCAACTCAGTGGAACAATAGAGCATAGGTTAACATGTTATCAATTCAATCAAGCAGTAATGATAAAGCAGTACAATCAAACACTCCTAAATTACTCTTATTAATGTAAGGATGAAATGTAGTCATGATGCATGCCCTCGCCAAACCTCCCTCGTGCGACACCATCTTATGTTCGCTGCATGCGTTCATCCCTCAGTGCTCCACAACGCCAGGCACATGCAGTGCTATGTTATGAGCGTGATTACCGAGTTATTATTAATCCTTTTCATACAGCAATGTTGGGAAACTAAGGTACCTCCCTTATATCATTCCCAAACAATGATCCATTCTAGGGTCGTCAGTCCTAGACAATCTCATACGATGATGCGGTTCTAGGTCGCTGTAAAGGGCTGTCAGGCCTGTTACACGCACTCGTTGCACCGATCCTCCATCACCTTATCAATACAGGCCTAGTTTATACTCTGTTTACTACGGGAAGGCTCGTCGCCTCTCCGCAGATTCAGAGTATGCTCGAGGTCACTACAAAGGGCTGTCAGGGCTGTTACACGCACTCGTTGCACTACTCCCTCATCACCTTATCAGTGTAGGCCGACGCTCGAATACAGTGTCCCATACCACCGTATTCAGTTCACGAGTCTGGGTTGCTCACTGGTCACTACGGAGAGGCTCGTCGCCCCAGCGTAGGCCGATAGCTCGACCACGGTGTCCCATACCACCATGTCTGGCTCATGAGTCTTAGCGGATCGAGGTACCAAGGTTAACGGGGTTTCACTGGTAAGTTTGGTACCTTAGGTTCAAGCAGTAGCGTCCATACATGGTGAACATACAATAGGCCAATCGGGTTACTTGATGGGCTCGACTAATACGAGCGCACATTGCATCGATCGACATGAAGTACATAAGCACTTCATGTGGCCTAACCACTGCCGACGACCAACACACAACTCGAGTTTGTCGAACACGTCCCACGTGGTGAATGAATCTCAGCCACGACTTCAAGCTTGTTACTAATTGCCTGGACTATAACATAGCCCCAATCAAACTCAATCCGTAACCAGAAAGCATGTGGAGTAGTCAAGCAAAATTAACAAGTAATTGAAACATGTTAATAAGCATGTTATAAAGCACACTATAAACAGGAAAGACAATCACATACATTTCATAAGTAAGTGATTAAATTAAACAACTAACATGGAGGAAATTATATACATCTCTAAGGTAGTTGAGACTCCTATCTCAACACCTACCTAAAGCACAATCATCCAAGTACTTACTCATACAAGCATTTTCACAAACACTTAGAATACACTTATTAACATACATAACGTATATTAGTCAAAACATGTATTAGGGCAAATTCTTTCACCGAGTAAGTACTACACTTATATATAGCATATACATACAGTAATTTATCATGGCAAACACACTTTCACAATTTGTACGTATACGGTATTTTTTACAAATATACAGAATACACTATATGCCATAATTTGCATACGTAACTGAATCAGAAAACGAACATCGCATTTTGCATGTGCAATCTCACCCAGATCATGATTCTATCATTATCTGACATTAAAAGCATTGAAAACCATAACCTAAGCGTCTAAAGTCCGCACCTTACGCTGTAGAAGTGTAACGAAGTCAATAGAATCTCTAAGTCTTCGTCAACGTCGATATGATGACCTATAACACAAGGTAAGTCAGCTACTATTGATGCAAAAATCCGGTTTGATCCTTAGACCTTCGTGTACCTGCACAGAAAAAGCTCAAAGGACACCCTGGCTTGAGCAGGGGACCCTCCGATGCCAAAGTCAGGCTTGGATTCCGGGTCTAAATGTATCGAGGGATTTTGAGAAAAAATTTTTGCGTACCTCACAAGATGATGGAGGTTCTCCCTTTATAGCTGCTGGAGCGTTTAATCGTAGGAGGATTCTCCTCCTAGTATTGTGCAATCGTAAGAGGATTCTTCTCCAAGTATCGCGGAGTTAGGATTGTGCCCATCTCTAGTCCTCATCTGATCCCGTGAGCTTCGGGATCGGGGATCTTATCCCGAGATATTTGGGATGAGGCCTTGTTTCGCGCTGTCCCTCCTATGTTGGCCGATCCGATAAGAAGGTCAGTCCGATGCATGCTCGGACTGTTGGTTCGTCGTCCGGACCGACTCATCTTTTGTCTCGGCTTATAGAGTGTATAACTTCGCCTAGGATCTGACGTATCCCTCGGCGACCCGAGGCGGCGACCCGAGACGCTAAGTCCGAGTCTCGGGACTTGGTATTTTTTGTCCCCAACAGTAAGCCCCCTTACTCCGTGTGTCTCATATGACGCTTAGGAGTAGCGAGTTTTGAGTCGGTTCATAACTTGGTCCGAGACAATAAATAGGCATTTAATGCACTCCGTGTCGCCTTTGATGGGAGACGGTTCAGTTTCTGACATCGCATGCGCCGGCAACTGTCAAATCGCTCATCCCGCCAATGAGGTTCGGACACGTAGCAAGGGCATTATTATCGTCAGTCGACGTGCGCCACGTGTCGAGTGGGGGAGTCGATGCAGGCGTCGAATCATTTCCCCATTAATTGCCTCCGCCACATGGCAATCTTATAAAAGGGTGGGGGTCCCGCATTTCGAACTTCTACTGCCATTCCCGCTTTGTATTTCTTGTGGAGCTTTTTGGTCTTTCCTCTTCTTCCTTCCCTCTCTCTTAACTGTCAGTGGCTCTTTTCGCCATTTCCGCTGTCCTTCCTTCCTCCGGTGAGTCTCTCCTTCCTCTTTATTTAGTGATAATGGCGGCTAGAGGTTCTCAAAGTCCCCGGGAGGGAGTTTCCGGAGATGAAGGCGAAGCGCAACGTTTTTAGAACGTTGCGGAATCGCCTTCCTTACTAGCGGAGATAGCAGTTGATGCGAACGCTGCTTTTCTTTCTGAGAGGGTTACTGAAGCTCCGGCGGAGCGCCCTGCTTCCGTTGATCCTTCTCGGGGTGGGTCGTCTTTAGTAACCCGCTCGGGAAGGCCTAATCTTCCAAGGGATATGGAAGAAAAAGAAGAGGAGGAGGAAGAGGAAATATTGATTGCTGAGGGAACCTCTGGGTCGGTTCCTGTTGATAAGTCGGCACATGCCGATTCTGAAGGAGAAGGATCGGGGGATGACCTAAGCGGCCCGGTTCCTTCGGTCTTAACTGAGGCGGATTTGGACAGAATCCGAATCGGGTACCACATCCCCGAATCGGTTATCACTTATCTCCCCCGTCCGAAAGACTTGCCGGATCATCCTCCTGCTGGGGCGGTCGCGATCTACCAAGTCTCGATGCAATGCGGCCTTGCGTCGCCCCTTCACCAATTGTCCGGGGAGTTTTGTCTCGTATTCGGATTGCACCGGGGCAAATAGTTCCGAATGGGTGGAGGAACTTACTCGGGTGTGCGGTATTGTGGGCTGAGATGGAACAGCCGCCGCTAACAGTCGATGAATTTCTTCACTTATACCAAGTGCGCGTGAATCCAAACTACTCCGGCTTTTATGTCTTCGGCGCAGCGGGCGGGCGGCTCCCTAATAACTGACCCTCCCACTTCCAACAAACACTGGAGAGAACGTTGGTTTTGGGCCTGTGGTCGTTGGGAGATGGCTGAGTCCGGGTCCTACGAGGCTCGTGTTCCTCGGGCGTTTCAGAGAGCAGGTGACTTGGCTCTTCTCTCTTGCCCTTCTTTATTTTTGTAATATTCTGAGTCTGACGGGCTTGTGTCTGGCAGACATCCCAAAGAAGCGGCAAAAGCTCGGCTCAAGTGCCAAGGCTCGGATCAAAGAGTTGAGGAAGTTGGATCCGGCAGATAGGTCCTGGAAGGTGCTCTTACAACCGGAGCGTCTTCATCTCGCAGGTCTAGAATCGGCCGTCACAGGTAATTGAAATTGTATTTTCATGTGCCTTTTGAACTTTTCCTGATTTTTTTATTTATAGATCTGCCCGAAGCTCGTCCCCATCTAAGGATTGTTCCCGAATCAGCCCCCTCGGAGATGACTGGAACTCGTCCTCCTCTTAGGGCGGTTTCGAAGTTAAAGGCTCTTCCGCGATCAGTCCTTTTGTCAGAGCCTCGGCCATCGAAGAGACAAAGAGTAGTGCAGAAGGAGAAGGAGCCTGCGAGTTCTTCTGCCCCTGCTGTCGTCGTAATTCCGGATCCTGATCCGGAAGAAAGGGTGGAAGTGACAGTGGCCACTGCCTCGGAACCGCAGGCGGCACCTGACTCGGGACATGTTGCGACGGATGTTCCGAGACAGGAGGAAGAGACAAGGGCTGCGTCTTCCAGAGGGGAAGAAGAGACGAGGACTGCATCCTCCAGAGGGGAGGAAACGAACCAGGAAGGGTCGTCCATCTTGCAGAAGATGGTGTCGGGGATGGTTCCCTGGGCCTTAGCCCATGGGAGCGAAAAGGAGTTCATCAGTCTCTACAATGCTCCTTCGTCGCAAACCATCGGCCATGCAGCAAGGGTGCTTTTTGAACTTGCTCCCTGCTTGGTTAAGGCCTGTAAAGAGTTATCCTCGGCTCATCGGCTGCAGACCCTTCTGTCGGAAGCAGAAGGGCGACGTGAGAATGCCGAGATACGGGTCGGCGTTCTGATGGGCGAGGCGGCCCTTGCCCGGAAAGCTGCCGAAGACGCAAAAGCAGAGGCGAATTTTTCCAAGAGAGCCCTTGATGAAGCACGAGCCGAGGTTACTCGAGTGTCAGCTCTTCTCTCCAGAGCTGAAGAAGAGAACCGGCGAATCCTTACAACCCATGCTTCCTGTGCAGATGACTTGGCTCGGGCTAAGCTTGAGGCGGCGGGGCTTATTCAGCAGGCCAACGATAAGACTCGGGAGGCTGAGAAGGCTAGGGACCAAGCCGTCCAAGCATTCCTTGAGTCAGCGGAGTTCGAGGATGAGAGGGATCGCTTGTTCCAAAGCGGATTTCTGGAATGTGTCAAAGACATAAAGAAATCTTTTCCTGACCTTGATCTCTCAGAAATCGAAGGTGGAGGAGCCTCGGAATCCGAGAATCGGGACGCCGCTGCTGAAGTCACTGCTGGGGATGAGGCCGGTACATGCGAGAATGCTTTAAGTACTGTTCCTTCCGGAGGGCAGTAACCAGGGCCCCTTATATATATATATATATTTTTTGTAAGAACAGTTTGAAGATAAATGAAAGATAGCACTTTTATTCATAGAATTTGGCTTTAAATCTTTCTCAGTTCAGATTCCTTGAATCTTAAGTGCCGAGCTAAGGATAATAAATTTTTAAGTGCTCAGCGTTCCAAGGATGAGGCAGCGATTGTCCATTTAGATCTTCTAATTGGTATGTTCCTGGCCGGATGGTACCCGAGATAATGTAAGGTCCTTCCCAGTTTGGTCTTAATGTGCCCGATCCAATCTCTTTAGTATTGGGAAATACTTTTCGGAGAACCATATCTCCCATCCGAAACCGTCTGATCTTAATTCGGGCATTATAGAACCGAGCCACTTGTCGTTGCCGGGCTTCTGTACGTAGTTGTGCTACTTCCCTTTGCTCGTCCAGGAGATCGAGTCCGAGTGTGAGGAGTTCTTCATTTTCTTCCGCGTTGAACGAAGTGACTCGAGCCGAAGGTAAGCCGATTTCAATGGGAGTGACGGCTTCCGAGCCGTAAGCGAGTGAAAAGGGGGTTTCTCCTGTGGTGGTTCGAGCCGTGGTTCGGTAAGCCCAAAGAATTTTTGGGAGTTCTTCGGCCCATGCTCCTTTGCTCGGTCAAGCTTGGTCCGGAGGTGTTGTTTGATAATCTTGTTAACCGCCTCAACTTGCCCATTAGTTTGAGGATGATGGGGTGAAGAATAAACATTTCTGATTCCGAGGTTGCCGCACATTTCGCGAAAGTTTCTGTTATCGAATTGCCTTCCATTGTCCGTAATAATGATACGGGGTACTCCGAATCGGCAGATAATGCTTTTCCATACGAAATCGGTGATCTTCTGTTCGATTATCTTAGCTAATGGCTCTACCTCGGCCCATTTCGTGAAATAATCCACTGCTACCACAGCAAACTTGGTCTGACCTTTTCCCATAGGGAGTGGACCGATAATGTCGACACCCCACTGCGCGAAGGGCCAAGGACCGGTCATTGGCGTTAATGCCTCGGGAGCTTGCCTCGGAATTGCTGCGAACCTTTGACATTTGTCGCATTTTTGGACGAGCTTGCGAGCATCGTGTTGGATAGTGGGCCAGTAATATCCCTGTCGTAGGACCTTGTGGGCGAGAGACCGCCCTCCAGAGTGGTTTCCACAGATTCCTTCATGGATTTCACGCAATACATAGTTTGCCTCGCCGGGTTTGAGGCACCGCAGCAAAGGATTTCATGGATTCCACAGATTCCTTATATTATTAATATTGTGTATATATATATATATATTATATATTGTATTATATATATATATGGTGGGCCCTTATGAGACCTATCGTGATGCACGTATCCAATCTGTCCATCCTTTTTTAAAAGCTCGTTTTATGAGTACGAGCTAAAGAATGAGTCAGATCCAGTGGACCCCACCTTGGTTTATATAAGGCCCAAGTGTTTTAGGCCCACCTTATCATATGTACGGCCATTGTTGAGGCCCACCTGGATGTGTATTTGTGGCCGTTGCTGAGGCCCACTTGGATGAGTAACTGTGGCCGTTGTTGAGGCCCACCTGGATGTGTATTTATGGCCGTTGTTGAGGCCCCCCCTGGATATGTATTTGTGGCCGTTGTTGAGGCCCACCTTAATGTATATATGGTCCATGTGTTTAGGCCCATTCAATGTATTTATGGCCCATGTTACGAGGCCCATTGTGATGTTTTCAAAGGCTCATGGGTGATAGCCCATTGCAATGTACATAAGGCCCCTTTGATGCGGCCCACCTGATTTATAAAAGGCCCATATGATGCGGCCCATTTGATGTATCTAAGACCCATGGATCGAGGCCCAACAGGATGTCCTTAGGGTTCATTGCAATGAGCGATTCCTCCATGGTGTGTGTAATAATGTTTGATGATAGGTCATGCCTTGGGAGCAATGATGGTTTGACGTCCACATTGCAAGTATAGTGTTGGTTAAATGTCCGCATTATAACTCTCCCTAGGACCCATTAGTAAGCCCACACTTGTTAATAGTTCACCACTTTATAACATGTTTAGTATAGCTCCATGATTCATACCCATAGGCATCATTTGTATGCTTGATATGAGGAATGTTTGATCATAGCATATGCCTTCGGGCAGACTGTTACGGGCTTCCTGATAGGCGGAGTTGCCCTGCATGAGCGCATGGTTTACGCGGGACTATTGCATGGTAGTGTGACTCATGCACTTGCATTGTGTGATCAGTAGTTACCGTATGCCCTAGCGACACCAGGCCATAGCCTCCAGACACATCGTGGGTGGCTGGATTGGATATCAGAAATGTTTGGTTCTAGCATATGGGCGTCATAGATGTCCCTGGGTGAAAATCCCTAAACCCGATGGTACCAGAGGATGACTCCAACGTCGAGACCGAGTGGATGTACGAGCGCATGAGGGCCGAATACCAGGAGGCCGCGTCTCCCACTGTGTCATGATCGGTTGGAAAGGGGTGTGACCTTACCCGCCTGAGTGAGGGGGCAATTTCTAGGTTGAGTTTGACCAGCTTGAGAATCGGTCCGCTATCAACGAGCCGGGCCCAATATTGGCAGGCAGATAGTGAGGTCTCTTTCGCTCTTCCAGTTGTGCGTCCGGATAGGGACGGCAAGCTGGCATAGAGTGTACTAGACCCCGGTGATTATCCAGACTGATAAGTGTATTGACATGAGGATTTGGATGAAGATTGGCATGCTTGAGCTGCATCTTACATCGCATGGTCTTGATATGACTGATAGCATTCATACCCTGCACTGCATAGCCTTGGTACGGCTGTTTGCATTCATGTACTTATCAGCAAGTTTCCGCATTACTCTGACCCTGCATTCTGAGCACGCTCATATTGCGCACACACTTACACCACCCTCTAAGCTTTCTATAAGCTTATGCACGATTGATGCGTGCAGGTGACGCCAGGACGCAGCCGTAGTCTCGCCGCGTTGGAGCGAGCGTGTACCGAGCCTTCTGGAGTTTTGTTATTAGCACTATCTTGTATTTCCCTTTTATACACCTTGTACTCAAAGTTTTTGATCATAGTGGATTTCGTGATGGTGTTCTTGTGGTTATTGTTTGTGGGTTATGCTTGTGATTATGCCCATTACGAATCAAATTGATTATTAGAAATCCTCCTTGTAGCATCCTAGGATCGGAATCTGGCGTATGGGCGCTGGGAGCCGAGAATGGGGTTCTACGGAGGCTGTCGGCGCCAGATTTGGCGATCGAGAATTTTGTGTGCCCGGTTTTCGAGTTTGAGGCATGACAAAAGTTGGTATCAGAGCATAACTTGGGAATAACCGAGAACAGCATCACATGTTTACTATGAGTTTAAGGCGATTAAGTTCCGAGTGCGAAACCTTCCGATTGACTTCCCTAACGTACGATTCTCGAAGTTGATCAGTGTCCTTATCCCTTCTATAGGACATGTCACCCAGGAAGTGACCGGTTCGACTCCCGCTCCACCACCTGAGGCTCCAGCTTTACCACCTGTGCTTCCCGTTCTACCGCCAGAGATCCCTGCTCCCTTTTCTGAGGATGATGTTCCTCCACCTGATGTCGGTGCGGATCCGACCGTGTCTGTGAGTGCCTCGCAGTTACAGCAGATGTTGCAGGCTGTGACTGCTGCGCTTCAGGGGCAGGGCAGGCGCCCAGTTGTTTCGCCAGAGCAGGCAGAGCAGGAGCGTGCGAGTGCTCTTCTACGTGAGTTCAGACGGCTTGATCCTCCACGTTTCCAGGGTGAGCCAGATCCGACTGCAGCAGAGAGATGGCGCTCCGATGTGGAGAAGATCTTCGATACTATGTCATGCACGACCCAGCATCGAGTTCGGTTAGCGGTATTCCTTTTCCAGGGTGAGGCAGAGCATTGGTGGACCTCCGTTACCCGTGTTGCAGGACCCGATTACGTCTGGACATGGGATGACTTTATCGAAGATTCGAGGAGCAGTACTTTCCTGACCACATTCGACGTCAGAGAGCACTGTAGTTCGAGACTCTGGTGCAGGGGGACATGACTGTGGTGCAGTACGCGGCCCGTTTTGTGGCGTTATCGAGGTTTGCGCCATATATGGTTGATGATGAGGGCCGAAAGGCCCGCCGTTTCGAGAACGGCTTACATTACGGTCTTCGAGGCCGTGTTATTGGGCATGAGCTCCCGACCTTCCAGGCGGTAGTGCGGAGGGCTCAGATCTATGAGGCCGAGTGGGCCGGCGGACAGAGCGACCGAGATCAGAGGAGTCAGAAGAGGCAGGCCCCCTCCAGTAGCTCACAGCAGATCGACGACCGCAGAGGTTTAGGAGTCACCCATCTGCTGGAGCACTATTAGCACCGTCGGCACCCCCAGCAGCACCACCACCTCAGAGACAGCTTCCTGACACTTGCTATGGATGCGGTGGGATAGGACACCGTAGGTGGGAGTGTCCCCGACCTCAGCAACAGCAGCCGAGAGCACCTCAGCAGCCTCCACAGCAGCCGAGAGCACCGCAGCAGCCTCCGCAGCAGCAGCGACAGTAGATTCCACCACCGAGGCCCCCTCAGCAGCAACACCAGCCTCCAAGACCTCCCCCACAACAGCAGAGGCCTCGGAGGGGACCTACACCTCCCCAGCGGGCCCAGGGCAGATTTTATGCCGTTCAGCAGGACCCTCAGTCATCAGGAGCAGTCGTCGATGATTCATGTGACTTGGCCCCTACACCATCTTGCTAGATTACTTATGGATGATGCGTCTTGAGAGTTAGAGCTTGAGATTCATGGGCGTCATCCCCGTCTTTTGATGTTTGATGTATGTTGTACTGTGTTTTGATCATACATGATGTTATATTCCCTATCCTCTTATGAGTTACGTTTAGTTGCGATGGTAGTGTAAATTTTGAGGATAAAATTTTTATTAGGTGGGGAGAGCTATAAGACCCGTATCCTAGTTCGTACTGTTCCGATGAATCCTGCGATCATTTCCATCAAAGTCCAGCAATCCGCGACTGATAATCGATGTTGCGATCGATCGTAAGTCGTATCTTTTAGATTCGAGTCAGTTTAATCTGAGACCTGTATCATTGCGACCGCACCATCGCCGCGGTTCCAACGCCGCGACTCACGCATCGATCCGATACCCTGACCAGAAGATGTGAGCCGGCGTTTATTTCGAAGAAACGCCGCACTTTCTCAATCCCGAGAGAATCTCTACACAATGTCAAATCAATCCCATCAATCAATCAATCACATCAATCAATCAATGTCAAGTACAAGCAACCCATGCTTTCTCTCTCCAAAGTCAACTCTTTCTTACCCTCTCTCTTACACACCCATACCTAGTCAAGTACACTTCACATCCATCACCCATCACTTCTCTCAACCATCACACCTCTCTTTTTCTCAAATTCAAGAAAATCCCAAGCAACCAACAAGCTTCACACATCCATAATTTTCCAAGGAGAGAAAAAGAGAAGTGAGTAGTGTGGCCCACTTTCCATCCCAAAATCTTCCATCCTAGCCCTTGAATCTTCATCTCCCACCATCAAAGTGAAGCACAAGGAGGTCGGCTTTCCAATGGACCAAGAAGAACGGACGGTGGGTGCTTCTATAGGTGTAGATTTCTTGTTTTGATGATGGGCCAAGTGAGGCCTACCGATCAGTGGTATGGATCTTATTTTGGACCCTAAATGTGGCCAATGGTCCACTTTGATTTCAAGATCAATCCATGATGGGGCCATTCTCCATGGACCCCATCATGATGTTTACTTTCTTTGCATAACATGGCCATTTAGACCATCCATTTCGGTGGAGAAAGGATCTCCACTGTTGATTTTGATCGGTGGGCCCATATGAAATGAGACCCACTTAATGTATGTTGTAGATCATGTAACGGAGGACCCATAGTGGCGGGGTCCCTCCACCACACGTTCATCTTTCTCTCTCTCTCCCTCTTTCTTTCTTTTTGTGTGTGTATGAGACGATATGGCCTTGTGGCCCACTCGGATGGACCCCACCATGAATCATGTATTTTATCCAAGCCATCCGTAGGTGGGGCCCACTTTGTATATGCATTGTGCCCACACCCACACCATCCACCATGTGATGGCCTATCTTAGCAAGGACCCACCTCAAAGGTATGTGTTATGCAAACCGTCCAGGGACGTTAGACTCCCTGGACGTGTTTTGGAAAAACACAAACATTTGCTTGATTTACAAGCTTGGTGTCGGGGGTACTCCTGTAGGTCCCACCTAGATGTATGAGTCCGATCCACGCCGTCCATCCCCTTTCCTACCTCATTTTAGGCGTTGATCCAAGAGATGGGGTTAATCTGGCCCTCAGGCGGGCCATAACATAGAAAACGACGATTTTCATCGTTTAAAAATTTCCTTGACATTTCTGTACACCGAAAAATGCCCGATATTGGGCTTGATGGGTTGGCTATGGACCATGGAATCCGATGGCAGGGTCAGATTCAGCCGGTGCGGGCCCCATGTATAAAATCTTTGAGAAATCAAAATTTTCAAAAAAAAAATAAAAACATACATAGCAGACAGTGCTCGCCGGCCCGACATCGCCAGAGAGAGGACGCCAGGCGTCCAGGGGCGGGTGGGTGTGTAGGCAGCAACCCACGGCTCTAGCCGTGGGCCCCACCATGATGTATATTTTGTATCCAAACCGTCCATGAGGTGGGCCACTCCCTGAAGTGGGCCCCCTCCAAATTTCAAGCCCATCCAAGACTCGGGTGGCCCACATCATAAGAAACAGTGTGAATGAACGTTTACCATTGAAACCCTTTCTGGGTCCACAGAAAGTTTCAGATCAAGCTGAAATTTGTTTTTCCCCTTCTTTCAGACCCGTGTGGTCTTATGAACGGATTGAATGTAAGATAAACGTTATGGTGGGCCCCACATGGGACCCACAGTGTTGTGTGTGTTACATGCCCACCGTCCAGACGGACGGTGGGGCCTACTTGATGTATGTGTTCGTCCGCACCGTCCTCACTGGACGGTGGGACCCTCCCTACTGCACGTGTGTATGTGCACGTGTGTGCATGCGTGTGTGAGTGTGCACGTGTGTGCATGTGTGTGAGTGTGCACATGTGTGTGAGCACGTGTGTGAGAGTGTATATGTGTGTATATATATATATATATAATATTATATTATTAATATTGTGTATATATATATATATATTATATATTGTATTATATATATATAAATGGTGGGCCCTTATGAGACCTACCGTGATGCACGTATCCAATCTGTCCATCCTTTTTTAAAAGCTCATTTTATGAGTATGAACTAAAGAATGAGTCAGATCCAGTGGACCCCACCTTAGTTTATATAAGGCCCAAGTGTTTTAGGCCCACCTTATCATATTTACGGCCATTGTTGAGGCCCACCTGGATGTGTATTTGTGGCCGTTGCTGAGGCCCACTTGGATGAGTAACTGTGGCCGTTGTTGAGGCCCACCTGGATGTGTATTTATGGCATTTGTTGAGGCCCCCCCTGGATATGTATTTGTGGCCGTTGTTGAGGCCCACCTTAATGTATATATGGCCCATGTGTTTAGGCCCATTCAATGTATTTATGGCCCATGTTACGAGGCCCATTGTGATGTTTTCAAAGGCCCATGGGTTATGGCCCATTGCAATGTACATAAGGCCCCTTTGATGCGGCCCACCTGATTTATAAAAGGCCCATATGATGCGGCCCATTTGATGTATCTAAGACCCATGGATCGAGGCCCAATAGGATGTCCTTAGGGTCCATTGCAATGAACGATTCCTCCATGGTGTGTGTAATAATGTTTGATGACAGGTCATGCCTTGGGAGCAATGATGGTTTGACGTCCACATTGCAAGTATAGTGTTGGTTAAATGTCCGCATTATAACTCTCCCTAGGGCCCATTAGTAAGCCCACACTTGTTGATAGTTCACCACTTTATAACATGTTTAGTATAGCTCCATGATTCATACCCATAGGCATCATTTGTATGCTTGATATGAGGAATGTTTGATCATAGCATATGCCTTTAGGCAGACTGTTACGGGCTCCCTGATAGGCGGAGTTGCCCTGCATGAGCGCATGGTTTACGCAGGACTATTGCATGACTGGTAGTGTGACTCATGCACTTGCATTGTGTGACTGTAGTTACTGTATGCCCTAGCGACACCAGGGCCATAGCCTCCACAGACACATCGTGGGTGGCTGGATTGGATACCGAAAATATTTGGTTCTAGCATACGGGCTCCATAGATGTCCCTGGGTGAAAATCCCTAAACTCGATGGTACCAGAGGATGACTCTAACGTCGAGACCGAGTGGATGTACAAGCGCATGAGGGCCGAATACCAGGAGGCCGCGTCTCCCACTGTGTCATGGTCGGTTGGAAAGGGGTGTGACCTTACCCGCCTAAGTGAGGGGGCAATTTCTAGGTTGAGTTTGACCAGCTTGAGGAATCAGTCTGCTATCGACGAGCCGGGCTCGATATTGGTAGGCGGATAGTGAGGTCTCTTTCGCTCTTCCAGTTGTGCGTCCGGATAGGGACGACAAGCTGGCGTAGAGTATACTAGACCCCGTTGATTATCCAGACTGATAAGTGTATTGACATGAGGATTTGGATGAGGATTGGCCTGCTTGAGCTGCATCTTGCATCGCATGGTCTTGATATGACCGATAGCATTCATACCCTGCACTGCATAGCCTTGGTATGGCTGTTTGCATTCATGTACTTATCAGCAGGTTTCCGCATTACTCGACCCGCATTCTCGAGCACGCTCATATTGCGCACACACTTACACCACCCTCTAAGCTTTCTATAAGCTTATGCACGATTGATGCGTGCAGGTGACGCCAGGACGCAGCCGTAGTCTCGCCGCAGCTGGAGCGTGCAGCCGAGCCTTCTGGAGTTTTGTTATTAGCACTATCTTGTAGTTCCCTTTTATACACCTTGTACTCAAAGTTTTTGATCATAGTGGATTTCGTGATGGTGTTCTTGTGGTTATTGTTTGTGGGTTATGCTTGTGGTTATGCCCATTACGAATCAAATTGATTATTAGAAATCCTCCTTGTAGCATCCCAGGATCGAAATCTGGCATATGGGCGCTGGGAGCCGAGAATGGGGTTCTACGGAGGCTGTCGGCGCCGGATTCGGCGATCGAGAATTTTGTGAGCCCGGTTTCCGAGTTTGGGGCGTGACAAAACAACTTTTCTATGATTTATTAAATAAGCCCATAAGTAGTAGGGGGATTCAACGAAGGAATGAGATCTCACTCTAACCTAATCAAGTCAACTAACTACGTCTATTTTTCAATTTGTCTTAGTATAATCAGTGCTTTACATTCCTTGGTATATTCAGTATCCTAGTCTTAACTTGGGACTAGCTGTAATCCAATAATTGTGATCCAAAGTCTACGCTCATACGCTAGATGATTTCATGTCATTTCCAACGTTGTCTGATTGGAAGTGAGTAGCCTGAACTTGAATTTAACTACACTCGAGCACTATACACATGCTCATGCTAGCTAAGAAGGTCCTAGGGTTCACATTATTAATTTGTTGGATTTCCTATACTGCCTGATTTGTTTGTAAAATCTAGGAGTACCAACCTAGGTCCAACTCTAAGGGCCTGTTTAGCCAGTGGTCTTAAGTTGTATTAAATGGGACTGCATTGCTAATCCCACCTCAGGATCGAGAATGACATATTTGGTAGGAGGGTGGCATGGGATTAAAATTTATTTGTATAGGCTTTGGAAAATGAGTCTTATGTTGGAAGGTGTGAGATGGGATTTCCAACTCTCATGATGATGAATTTCTAAGTGTAATTTGTAAGGAAATCCCAGAATTTACTTTTAATTGCATACAGTCCAAACATGGTATTGGAAAACATGGAATACACCCAATCCAAAGACAATACCTTACACATGCATTTATTGTTACTTTTACAATTCCATCCACCTTAAACTCACCTAATGCAGTTGGCCGAACATGTGGAGGTTGTGATGGTTACGGAACACGAATCTTCGTGCTCAAATGGAATGAAATGAAGAGGGAAAGTGAAGGAAGAGGATGGGTAGTGGGTGTACATGAATTTGAGCCTCAAATGGGGGATTTACCCACCCAAAAATCTAAAATCCAAATATTTACAACCAAATTTGAGAAAATTCATATGGAAGAAAATGAGTCTTTTATGGACTTATATACGAAACTGAATAACATAGTAAATTTCATGTGGGGTCTTAGAGATTAAATCCCTAAAAGAAAGGTTTGTGCAAAAATAATGCGATCACTTCTTGATACAGATACTATGAAAGTTGAGGAGTTAGTTGGTTCTCTTCAAACTTATGAGTTGAATTTTAAAGCTCCTAAAATCAAGTCCATTGATCTTAAATCTTCTAAATCTATTTCAAAGGATTTTAATGTAAATTCTGATTTTGAAGAAAACAAAGATGATATGGCTATGTTGGAAATTTTTTTTATATAGAATTTCCAAAAATAAGAAAAGAATGGATTTTCAAAAACCATTTGATAAAAGAAAATGAAATTAAAATTTTTGGAAATCTAAAACAAAAGACACTCAATGTTTCAACTGTTCTAAATATAGGCATTTGGCTTCTAAATGTCCTAAAAAAGATAAATCTAGAAGAAAAGGCATGATAGATACTTGGGAAAAATCATCAGAGTCTGAAACTAATGAATTAGACCATGAACATGTAAATGATTTGAAAGCCTTTATCACTATAGCCAGAATCACTCTTTCAGATAATTGTAATATATTTAATTACGAAACTCCAAGAAGTGATTCGAAAAATGAAGATGACTTTCAAGATACATATAATGCCCTATATGGAGAAAGTTGTAAAATTACGACTAAATTGAAAATTCAAAAAGAAAATTATGCTAAACTACAATTAGAACCTAAAAAAGTTGTTTTGAAAAATCTCTTTTTTCCGATTGTTTTGAAAAGACTAAATTAGATTTGAGTTTAAAGATTTCTGAACTGTAAAAACTTAAAACCGAAAATAATAAACTAAAACTTGAAGTTTCCTCTCTTCAGAGTTTAAAGGACACTTGGAAATATACCCTTGGTGACCAGAAACTTAAAAAACTACTAACCACATCTAGGCGATGTGGTGACAAGTCTGGACTGGGTTATATTAAAATAACTCTTTGAAATCTAAGGATTTTTCTCCTACCTTTGTAAAAGGAGAATCCTCGAACTTTAAAATAGAGACTCTAAAAGATTCAAACTATAAGAGGAATGACTTAAAAAATCAAAACCTTTTCAAGCCTTTAATATGAAAAATAGTGTTAACTACTATAAACATTAAAAGAATAATAACAAAAATCCTTCTTTAGTTGATAAAATCGTAAACTTGCATAAAGAGCTATTGAAATCCAACTCTCGTAGGACTAGAGTAAATTGAAAAATGAGAAATCCTAACTCCCAAACACAGCGTAAAGCAAGAGATCCTTCTAAACCTAGAGCTGTAATGAAATGGGTTCTAAAGGTTAAGTGTCTTGTAATCCACATAACTACATTTGAAGATACTCTTGGGTAGTGTCTTGTTTAAGAGTATAGCCATCCACTATCCAGGTTTCAAAGCAAGAGATACTCTTGGGTAGCCTTTCTAAGAGAAAAATCAGATACTCTTGATGAAGTCAAAAAACTTATAAAACGCATCCAGACTGAAAAAGATTTATCTATAATCAGAATTAGAAGTAATCACAGTACCGAATTCGAAAATAATAATTTTAAAAAATACTGCAATGATCATTGTATATTGCATGAATTTTTTATTCCAATAACACCTCAGCAAAATGGGGTTGCTGAAAGAAAAAATAGAGTTCTACAAGAAATGGCAAGTATAATGCTAAATAGCATAAACTTACCTAAAAATTTATAGGATGAAGCAGTTAGTACTGCATGCTATATAATTAATCGTGTTTATATCAGAAAAGCTAAAAACAAAACAACTTATGAACTGTGGTTTAATAAAAAGCCCACGGTTAAATATTTTCAAACTTTTGGAAGCAAATGCTTTATTTTACGTGACCATGAAAACTTGAAAAATTTTGAAACCAAAAGTGATGAGAGAATATTTTTAGGTTATGCTCCAAATAGTCGGGCATACCATGTTTTTAACAAAAGAACTGGGGTTATACAAGAATCTATAAATATTGTGATGGATGATCAATCGATCACAGCCAATCTTGATCAAGATGACAATGATATCAATTTGGTTAATATACCTGAATCTTCATCTAAATATGACAATACTGAGTTAAAGTTAGTTAAAGACAATCCGACTAATCAAATATTTGGTAACCCTCACACTGGCGTTCAGACAAGAAGACAACTTGAAAATATATGTAATCATGTCTGCTTTACTTCCCAAATTGAACCGGGTAATGTAAATGAAGCACTCACTGATGAATGTTGGATAAATGCCATGCAAGATGATTAAATTAATTTATTAGAAATGACGGTATTTGGTTTTTAGACCTACTGACAAACACATGATTGGAACCAAGTGGATTTTTAAAAATAAAACTAATGAAACGAAGAACATTATCAGAAATAAGACACAACTAGTTGTATTAGGTTATACTTAGATTGAAGGTATTGATTACGATGAAACCTTTGCACCAGTTGTGCGTCTTGAATCAATCAAATTATTTATTTCAATTATATGCCATAAAAAATTCAAAATTTATTAAATGGATGTAAAAAGTATTTTTCTAAACGGTGATCTAAATGAGGAAGTATATGTTGAACAACTAAAGGATTTCGAAGATCCCAAACTTCCCAATCATGTTTACCGTCTTAAAAAGGCTCTTCATGGTTTAAAACAAGCTCCTAGAGCGTGGTATGAAAAATTGACTAAATTCTTACTTAGTCATAATTTTGTTATGGGTAGTGTTGACAAAACCTTATTTGTCAAAAAATATAATGATAATATTCTAATTGTTCAAATCTATGTTGATGATATTATTTATAGATCTACGTGCGCTAATCTATCTATTGAGTTTGCAGATCTCATGAAATTTAAGTTTGAAATGAGTATGTTCGGTGAACTTAACTATTTCCTTGTATTACAAGTCAAACAACTTGAAGATGGAATATTCATCTCTCAGACCAAATATACATTGCACTTTGTAAAAAGGTTTGACTTTGAGAATGTAAGAATTTTAATACTCTGATGAGTATAATTCTTAAATTCTCAAAAGATGAATCAAGTAAAAGTGTAGACTCTCGACTATATCGCAGTTTGATAGGTAGTCTTTTGTACTTAACTGTAACATCCCGAGTTTTCGTGGCCTAAGTACATACTCGTGCCCGAGAATTTCGGGTGTTAATAATGTAATGCTTTAAAATCGCACCTTGTTTTTTTTTTTTTTTGGTTAGATAAATCACATCCAGTTACATTCACGAAGGTAACCATTCATGAGAATAAAATTGACAGTATTTATTATTCCATTAGAATAAAAAACGTACAAATAATTCTTTAATGCTCTCTCAATAGGCGCATATTACATTATCAAAATTTACAGCAGAAAATAAATAAAACAATTCGTCGTGTTATCCTTCTTATTTTCTTTTCGAAAGAATCTTCCATAGAATGATTATCGGCTGTATCATCAACCTGTAATTCACTTACAATATCTGTATAATTGGAGAGGGTCAATGCCCTACTCATAGTGATGGTTATCCTTTAAGATTAACAATAATTCACGAGATTAATAGAAATAATGTGAGGGTTTTGATACGTCTCGTACTCCACTACTACGAGTATATTAGCATGCGCAACTAATATATATATGAATGCATGCTTAGTAAAGTGTGTGCGGTCCATCATACGTGTAAGACTCGTACTGTTTCGTAGACTTCCGCGGTCCTTCCGGTCAAATTTCGACGACCCGCGATCTGTTATCGGCAGTTGCGCGCAACCTTGAGTCATGTCCCGTATTCCAGAGTCGACTCATCTGAGACTTGTACCCTAGTGACCGCGCCGTCGCTGCGGTTCCGATGCCACGTCTCCCGCGCCAAGGCGATACCCGGGCCAGAAGATGTGGGCCCACGTTCGGTTTGAGGAAAAATGTCGCGCATTTGCCAACCTAAGAGAGATTTCAAATCATGTCCCATCAATCCCATCAATGTCAAGTACAACACATCAACCAACCCATCACCCAACACATCACTCACCCCATTACAACCCATACCTCTCTTACACAACAACCCCAAAAGTCAACATTTCCATCCCATCTCCTCTCTCTCTCTCTCTCCTATCCATCACTCCATCCCGTCTTCTCTCTCTCTTATTTCTCCCTTCTCTTCCAAGCAACCAAAGCTAAACCCAACGTCCAAGCTCTCCATGAGAAGAGCTTGGTGTGGCCCATCTTCCTACCTCAACATCTTTCATCCTAACCCTCTAAACTTCATCATTCTTCATCAAAGTCGAAACCGAGGAGCTAGGGATTCCATCGGGCTAAGAAGATTGAAAGGTGTGTGATTTTTATTATTTGATTTGTGATTTAAGGGCCCACATATGTGGGACCCATCTTGATGTATGTGTTGTGATCATATGAGGGACCCATAGTGGCGGGGTCCCTTCGCTACACCCGATCTCTCTCTCTCTCTCTCTTTTGTGTGTGATGGCTTGTGGCCCACCTCGATGCATGATATCATCCGCGCCGTCCACCCACCTTACAATAGCAAGGTGGCTGCTGTTGGGCCCTACCATGAAATATATGTTTTATTTAGCCATCCATCTATTTACGTGGGACCCACCCCGCACGTGTGACACGTGTGAGGGTGGGGCCCACCAAATGTATGAGCCTTAGATCCAGACTGTCCGTCCAGTCGTCCAGGGCCTGGACGCTGGACTCTGGACGATTTCAAGCCTTGGGCCATTTAAAATAGAATAAAATATATATAATATACTATATGCTATATACGTAAAGTGTATATATGGTGGGCCCTACGTGGGACCCACCTGCTGTTTGGAAACATATTGGTTGGACGTCACACACCAGCTATTTGGCTGTGTTGTGATGTCATCAAGTTATGCGGGTCCCACCTGACGTGTGAATGGAATCCACACCGTCCGTCCATCTGGATGTGATCCACCATGATGTGGATTTCATCCACGCCGTGCATCTATTTTGCAGCAGCAACAGCAGCTGCTGTTGGCGTCAGCAGGTCCCATGGGTCCCCCCTTCGTTGTGGGCATTGTATATCCACCGCCCATCCATCTCACGTGGCCCACCCCACACGTGTGGGTGGGATCTACGTTGATGTATTTATCATATCTGCACCGTCCAGATCTTCTGGACGGTGGCCACACCTTGAATGTACGTATTTCCCACAGTGTGGTTCACTGATGCATGTGTTTCATCACGCCGTCCATCCGTGGATGTCCACCATGATATATGCATTCGATCCACACCATCCAAATTGCTGGACGGTGGGCCACACCCTGATGTATATGTTTTATCAACACCGCCCATCCATTTTTCCAAGATCATTTGTATGGTGGGCCCCGGTCTGATTTTGCGGGCCTGGGCGCTGCATCTTTTAAAAATAAATAATAATAATATAATAATGATAATAATATATGTATTATAACATATAATATTATATGGTGGGCCCTACGTGGGACCCACCTTGGGACGTGTTTTATCTAACCATCTAATGGTACACCACCTTAATGTATTTATTCCATCCACACCGTCCAAATTATGCTGGACGGTGCTGGACAATGTTTGGCCACACTGCACCAAAATATCAAGTCTAGAACGAAACTAGATTTTGGTTCCAGAACGGCTTAACGTTTTTAGCCGTTCCATATTTAAAATCGTACCCCGTTAGAAAAAAATAATATGAATAAAATTATATTCCAACATAGCCAAACAGTGTACGGCCATTTCTAATTAAAAACTCCCCCTCCATACCCTGTTCACTCCCTCTATCCTTTTTTCCTTCTCATTTGGTTAGAAATCGATTTACTCTCTCGTTTTTCTTCTCGTTTCTTCCGGCTAAGGTCCGCTAGCCTCCCACCTAGCACCTTTCAAAACCCCCATCTCCTTCTCATCTCCTTCCAAAACCTCAAACTCATCCCTGTCAAAACCCCCATTATCGTTCGCACCTAGCCCCTTTCAAAACCCTAAACCCCTATAGATCGAAACCCATCGATTTTGCATATGAAACCTTCCGATCTGGCAATGCTCCCCTCCGACACGGTCGATCTTCGTCATCTTCTTTGTTTACCGATCGATCTACAAACGTAAACCATATGGGCTTATGCAGTGCACAAACGATCTGCCGAGAAGAGATTGCCGCGCGTGTTTAGAAGATGCTGTGGGTCGGTTTCCTACGTGCTGTAATGGAAAACAAGGTGGGAGAGTTGTTGGACCAAGTTGCAATTCGAGGTATGAGACGTACAAGTTCTATGAGGACTTGGGCACAATACCGACTCCTCCATTAACTAACACAACTACCACTATTAAGTTTTCAGATCTTCTTTTCTTGATTTTTGTCCGTCTTTTTGGTTAATCGAAGACAGAGACAAAAGGCAAAGATTGTAGGTTTGATCTTATTGCTGGGCCAGAACATATTTAAGACTGGACTCACCAAATGGATGGCTTGCGTGCAAGCTGTTTGTTCTGTGTTTTTAAAATGGACCGAGCAATGTTGACATATTTGATGTTGAACTGAGTTTGCAAAAACATGAACTAGCTTTTTAAATTTTTCTAAGGACAGTAACAAGAGTGGATTAGTGTTACTCGGGTAACACACCTTAGTGGTGTTACCCTTACCGTGGAGCCCACTTTGATGATGTGTTGTATATCCACGCCGTCCATACATTTTTCCAGACCATTTAAGGATATTTTTTTCTTATTTTTTAAGTTATAAAATGGTATATATCTGGAATTATTTGCTGATGCTTCTTCCATGTGGATTTTTTGGAGCATAGTTTTTCCTTTTTAGTTTTATGATAGTTTGTTCTATCAGTTCTTGATCTAGATTAGTTGATTTCATAGACACATTTACATATACTAGATTGAGTTCCTCACCTTTGAGACTTTTTTCTTTCACATACTTGATAAGTCATGTTTGATCTGTATGTTGGGACCTATTTGATTGATATGTATGTAAAATGTGGTCAGATTAATGATGCACACATACTGTTCGATAAAATGCTTATGAGAGAGGTTTCCAAGATAAATGTGGTTCTTCTAGAAGTGTTTTCTCTTCGGCCCTTGCCAATGTAGTTCTTTGGGTTAGGCTGCAGTTCTTGCAATTTTCGTACTTCCTCTTTCTGTCTTTTTTGTTGTTTGTTGTTCTTTTTCTTTCGACTTTGCCATTTTTAATAAAGTTGTCGTCTTTCAAAAAATAAATAAAATCTGCAATTCCTTCATTGGATTTTGTTACATCAAACAACTCACAATTGCCTCATGAAGACATTATGATATTATATTCTAGTATTGTAATGATTCATCCATTTTAATCATTTAATTCTTTCTCAATTTTGACTGTTTTACGTATTGTTATAGAAACTAAAAAGGGGAGTGGTGGAGGCCCATCCTTCTTAGATGGCTCTGATCAAAATGAAGAACAAAAACTAGGTGTAGCAGAAAACACTGATGGTGAAGAACATGTTGATGGTGATAATGGACAGCCTGTTGAGGAAAATGTCGAAGTAGACTACTCGAATCTTACTGGAAGACAGAAGAAACTGTTTGAATTGACGCTGAAGATGGCAACTCTCTTCCAACCCATAAAAATAGTAGTATCATTATGTGAAGTTAACATGACTTGTGTCATTTCCTTTTACCTTAAAATAGTAGTATCACTATGTGAAGTTTAATATGACTATTTCTTGTCATGGTTCTCTACTTGCAGAATGAGGCAAGAAAGACCAACCAAATTGCAATGCTGGCAGAGAAAAACGAATAGAAGCTCCTCGTGAGTTAAGAGGCATTTCCAAACAGAAATGGATTGAAGAGAAGAAAAAGAAAATTCGAAAACTGCTTTATGCAAATGGGTTGGATATGAGTAAGGCATACATGCTTGATACATAGGAGACAACATAGTCAAAATATAAAAAATGGGATAGGGATCCTGCCCCATTTGGCTGGGATGGTGAGCTTAAATTGCAGTGCCCTTTTTCTTTTTCTTCTTTATTTATTTATTTATTTATTTATTATTATTATTATTATTTTAAATAACACACGTCTCATGGATACTCGAAGCTGGAACTTCAATGTTGAAACACAGAGCGTCTAAGTCATGGATCAAAACCCTACCACCAAAAGGATCTGGATGGTTCTAACTTAAACTCTAAAAATATAATTGCTTAAAATTTTTATGGTGACAAAGGGCAGTTTGGTTGCAACAAAATCTCAAAATTTCTCAATTAATCAGTGTAATTTAGTGCAACCAAACATACTAAAAAAAGTTAATGATCCTTCTTTCTAGTTCATATGTCTTTAACCCATGGAATGAGAAAAGATAGAGTCACAATGGCAAATATTAGAAATCAATATTTTCTTTTCTTTTATTGTTTGAATGGTTAAAACTATGGGTGCAAATTGGGTCAGGCTTAAACTGAACGGGATTCGCCCAACCCAAAATTTTGGTCTGGTTGCGTTTGGTTGAGTAAAAGTCGTGTCAAGCTTAGGTGATGTCTGACTCCCTTATGTTCGCAAATCATCTTTCTTCCTAGCTACAGTGATGTCAACATGTTACCAGTTTAGGAGCTTGAAATATATTGCTAGGAGATCCATTGAAAAAAGTGTATTGTTAGAAGATGATAATTAGCCATTTGCTAAATATTATCCCATGGCACTTTTCTGAATTTTGTTCTTCCTAGAAATCTTTATAGGGCTTTTTTAGCATTAATCTGCAATATCTTCCTGCAAGCTTATGTTATTTTTTTCTTCAATGCATATGATGTAGGGGAACTGATATGAGCAGTCCACATGGCATACATGTTGGCCTGTTAGACCGTCTAGTAATTATATGGACAGAAACTTATGGTCCAGCTGACATGATACAGGTTCATGCTCAATTACTTCTCTGTTTCTGTAAAAATGCATAATCTACTCTTTGTAGACTTGAATCATTTGATTTGGAGATAATTCTAGATCTCCGCTTCTTTTCTTCCAGTATGGGATCGTATACCAGCTTGGCATTGCCAATAAAAGCACCAAAGATTCTTTGTCTATTTCCTGTCTTGGATCTATGTGGTTGTGGCTGTTGCTATTTATCTGTTAATCATGCATGCTCATGACAAGTACGCTGCGAAGGAGCACATTTACTACCGGGCAGTTAAATTGTTCATCATCTACCTCACGACACTGGTGGTCATCATATTGCTGAGATTCACCAAGTTCAAATTCATTGATCTGCTCACGAGCTTGATGGCCTTCATCCCCACCGGTTGGGGCATAATATGTATTGCCCAGGTGCTTCGGTCCTTCCTACAACCCATCGTAGTGTGGGAAACTGTGGTTTCTTTAGCTCGCCTATATGCAGTGTTCGAAATATCGGTATCGCACCATATATCGCACCCTTGGGATACGGATATGTATCGGTTATCGCACGGGATATATCGTTTGTATCGCATAATTTATCGCACTTTTTGGAAAACATGGGGAAACATTGAGAAAATTGTTGAATTTTTTAATGAAACTTTGGGGATTGTTAAAAAAGCCCTTAATACACACTTTTAAATCATAAGATCTCAAAAAAAAATGCACAAAATAAATTTCCTTTGTATAAGGTCTTAAGCTATGCGTTGTTTAACTGAACTAATGTAACTATATTTAAATTGAATGCATGATATTTATAAATATATCAAAGTCATGTATAAAAACACAATCAATTCATTGAAAAACAAAATAAGAAGTAAAAATTAGAAAATATACATATCAATGATGGGACTATGATGTATATGTTTCATCCATGAAGTGGGCCCCACTATGATGTATATGTTTCATCCATGTCGTCCATCTATTTAAACAGATGATTTTATAATATCATAAAAAAAACGAGTTGTATCCCAATCTTAAGTGGACCACATTACAGGAAACATTGTTGAATTAGCGTCGACCATTAAAAAAAAAATTGGGCCATAGAAGTTTTGGATCAACCTGATTTTTGTTTTTTCCCTTAATCTGGGGCTGTATGACCTAATCAACCTATTGGATGTCAAATAAACAGTACAGTGGGCCTTAAGAGGGTTTTAATGATGGATGTCCAATCACTATTGTTTTCATGTGGTGTGGTCCAGCTGAGAATTATATACCTCTCATTTCTGGGCTCAAGCCATAAAATGATATGTAAAAATGGATGAACAGAAAGGATGAAACATATACATTATGGTGGGGCCCACAGAGCACCGACCACCAGCGACGGGGATGGTGTCAGGCACCGTGCGCGTACGCGCGTCGAGGTGGACGCGGATTTCCTGCGAAAGCCTTTCGCAAGAAGTTCCTGCCTGGGAACTCAAGTGGGGCCCACTGTGATGTTTGTGAAAAATCCTCCCCGTCCATCCCTTTTGTGAGTTCATTTTAGGACATGTTACCAAAAATGAACCGTATCTAAAGCTCAAGTGAGCCGAAAAAGTGATAATTAAACCTCCACAGTTGAAATATTCGTGGGGCCATAGAAGTTTTGATTCATGCCAATATTTTTGTTTACAGTTCATCCCATAGGAATGACATTATTAACGGTATGGATGGCATCTAAACATCACTGTTAAACCCGGGAAGGTTTCAACGGTAGGAATTTCCCTAACCACATTTTCCTTTAGTACGGCTCACTTGAGCTTTGGATACGGTTCATTTTTGGTCAAATGTCCTAAAATAAACTCACAAAGCGGATGAACGGAGAGGATTTCTCACAAACATCACAGTGGGCCCCACCTAAGTTCCCAGTGCAGGAACTTCCGAAAGGCTTTCGCTGTAAAACCGCGTCCCGTCGAGCCAGCTGTAGGTAGGTACGTGTCGTGCGAAGACGGGCGCGTACGCGCCTCGAGCTCCGAGTTGTACGAACGGCTCAAATGAGATCAAAGTTATATGGGCCCCACCATAACGTTAATTTTCCATCTAATCTATTAATAATGTAAAAAATATACGAATGAAGTGGAAAAAAAAATTTCATATTGTTACCGCTGAAAAATGGACCACACCGCATGAGACAGTGTGAATTGAATGTTACCGTTGAAAAATTCTTGGTGGTCGGTGCTAAGTGGGCCTCACCATGATGTACGTGTTCCATCCATTCCGTTCATCCATTTTTACAGATCATTTTAGGTCTTGATATAAAATATTATAAGGATATAAATCTTAGGTGGGCCACACCACAGGACAAAAATAATGAATGGATATTCACAATTAAAATCCTCCTAAGGCCCACTGTACTGTTTATTTGACATCCCATCTGTTGATTTGGTCATAAAGACCCAGATGAAGTGAAAAAATAAATATCAGCTTGATCCAAAACTTTTATCGCCCCAAAACATTTTTAATGGTCAAAATTCATTCAACACTGTTTCCTGTAATGTGGTCCACTTGAGATTGATATATACTTCATTCTTTCCACCATATCATAAAATGATATATAAAAATAGATGAACGGCATGGATGACACACATACATCATGGTGGGCCCCACAGAGCACCGACCACGTCAGGGAGAGTAGCCAATCCGTCCCCGATAAGAGCGTACTGAATAACTCAGTATCCAATCCAATTTCTCCTCTACAGGACTGAAACCTCATCCGCATCCCTCTCCCTCCCTTTCGAAATGAAAGAGGGCGCGACGGTTACGGCAGCGAGATTTCTCGCCGGAATCTCCGAGATTCCTATTTTGAAGAAAAAATAGAAGAAAATCGGCAAAAGGAGGGGAATCGAACTTACCTCCGTCAATCGATGGAATGGCTCACCTCCGAATCGCCGATCGCTATGGTCACAGGTACTCCACAATTTTTCCTCTTTTTTCTTCTATTTCCTTTTTTTTTTTTTTTGATTTTCTAGTAAACATGCAGCCCCTTTTTATCGTCTCTGCGGGTTGTTGGCTACAGGGGACTCGTGAGTCCTCTGCAATGAACCCGTGACTCTGTCAAGATGTGAATATCGTGAAGATATCGATGATATCGCACGAAATGTGCAATATATTGCGTGAAATCGGCCGATATATCGTGCGATAACTGAAGTTGCGGAATTTTTTGGCTTCCGGTCGAAATATTGCGAGTTTCGTATCGCTGGGCTGCGATACCGATATTATCGGCCGATATATTGGCCGATATTATCGATATTGCGAACACTGCCTATATGATATACTATTTGGTGTGTTTGTTATGTCCCCTGTTGCACTACTATCATGGATGTCGGGATTCCAGGCTATGCTAACAAGCATCATCTTCAACCAAGCTCGAAATGTGTAATATCTAGTGATATGGCACTATTTATGGGAATCATCTCTAAGCTCGAACTTGAATTCTAAATAGATGAACATTTGAATTACCCACCCAAAAATTTATTCGCACTTTCAACACAATTTTATTATCCAACATTAAAAACTGCTGCATTACTTGTATGTCTTTGAATCAAAGTTGGGTTTGGGCTGAATCATTTCATACATTCAATATGCAGTGTCTTTTTTACTTGACAGGCCTCAGTGGGCACCCGTGAAGATGGGATTATGACTTCAGAACTCCTGGAAAAGCCATTTCATTGATTTCTCTCAAATTCCTTTTTTCTTCTAACCATCAAGGTCCCGCATATTGCAACGGCCCTCTTGTGTTCGATGAAATGCCGAGCCGAGCCTGCTTCCTTAGAATTTCATGTTTCTGCAGTTGAAATATAATTCGTGTTTATTTTTTTGATGTCCTTCATTTATAAGGTAAATCAAATACACTTCTTGTGGAAGCCGGTCCTTTGCAACTCCTTCCATAGTAAGTTTATTCTGTATGAGTGTTGCACATGGGGTCCACAAGTCTTTAGTATATTGTCCACAAGTTTCTAAGCATCCGTTGCTTTCTCATCTTGTTCTCAATAATTAGTTTGTAGAGAATTTTGAAGTTACTCATTACGTACTGATAGATAGCTTATCCTATAGGGGCCCGCTCGAGTGGTACTGTTACCACCAGGTGATGATGTGGTTATTTCAAACACACGGCTTTATGACAGTTTTTTCAAGCAGAGATGCTCCTTGGTGTTGCTGGCCAAATGGGTACTCAAAACTTCAATGTGGTTGATTTTCATTCTCTGGATTGCTTTGATTTTTCTCTATCCTAGGACTGAATTTTTTTTTCCTCCTTTTATTTTTCTTGTTTAAGAAAGGAGAACTATCCTAGTTCACTATAGGAATCCTATTTATGTTGTCCTAATTTTGCATGTAACCGTAATAAAATATGATGTTTCTATTGTTGATGGAAAATACTCCACTAATCATAAATGAACATTCTTTCGTGGCCTCGTCTCCTTGAAAATGTAGGTTGTTGGCACTTGGCACTTTTCTCCAACAAATCACTTACAGAACAACCAACTCCTTGGATCGGTTATCTTCTGGCTAATCTCCCACTGTCTGAATTATATGTGTCTCAAACTCAAGTGTGTTCCTAGCAAGTCTTTAAACATGTTTTATTTTTGTGCTGCACACTTGAAGCATTTGTTGATCATTGATTTGCACTTTGCAGCAGGCCTATTTGTGTAATGTCAGTTGTTTCATTTACTTTGGGTTGGCATCTGAGAGTCTATATAGGGATTTGGGCTGCACAATTAAGCATAGGCCAATTATCAATCAAGTACAGTGGGCATATCTATAATGTCATCTGTTGTGGTTGCTTTGAGTGGGCTCCAAGGTGCAATCCAATTACCATATCTTGCATTTCAGCATCTCTTTATATTGGTTCTCTAATTCAGCTATCTTTTCTATTGATATCTTCAAGGCAAAATTTTCCACTAAAAACATCTCACTATTGTATTTTGGGGTTATTTTTCACTGTATCCATGTTCTCCTGGCATTCTTCACTATTGTATTCCACAGACAAGCACACAAATACATATATATTAATTTATATATTGTATATTGAAACCTCTAACAGTCTGTCGACGATCACAATACATGTTTAGACTGTCAGTCCACAATGTATGCTTACCTAAGAATGGGTTCCTTTTCAACAAATCTTTTGCTTTAACATGATTTTTTTTTCCGTCGGCAAATGCCATTCCTAGAGCATACTGCTCCACTTCTTACTAGAATGATAATGTTCATTATTTGCATTGCAGGAAGGAAATGAGTGCATATTATTTGGAGCATGCTACAGTTAATCATATCCAAAAACACTTTGAAATTTTGAAGAAGAACCTCGCTCCTTACTTTCATTGGGCCTAGCAATTCCTGTATATGTTTTGGAAGAGCCATCAATGACTTTCTTCATGATTGCAATTGTTTGATTTTCTAATGTTTCTCTTCATATTTTCCAGCTGAGGGAATGTGCATTTTCTAGTTCGACATCTCATGTTAATATGCTTGCTGATCCAAAGGAGGTAACTAGACCATTTTTTAAATGAGGCTATTTTATCATGATTTTTTGCTTTGGTCTTTATAACTCGGACAAAAACTATAAGCAACTGTTTTTCCTACAGGCCAGGGCAAATCTTACAGAAGTACATTTTCTGCCCTTCAATCCCGTCGACAAGCGGACTGCGATTACATACAGAAGTACTCTTACCTCTTGTATCTAACTGAAACTGAAATTCTTTGTGTTGAATAGGTGATCAGCTGGCAACTGCAAAGGAGACAGGACAATGTCTTGGCATGGGAACAAACATGTATCCTTCTTCAACGCTTCTGGGCCGTGACAAAGATGAGCATGAAGCACTTCCCATTGACGAGCTTATTGAAAAGGCAGATGGTTTTGCTGGTGTATTCCCTGGTACTTGAATCTTCCTCACCCGTTTCACGAAGATTTTTATTCTTACAATTTCTATACATCCCACAACATGGAAATATTCTCAAATTATTTAGGAGTAAATTACCACATGAGGAATAAGATTGGCTACTAATTGTTGGACTATGCATATTTAATTGATTGTTTTCTAATGGGACATGCATATTTGATTGATCATTTTCTGTGATCAAGTTTATATTCAATTATTATTATTATTATTGATTCTTTTCATCCTGGCCATTCAACTGCCAGAGCACAAGTATGAGATTGTGAAAATCCTTCAAGAAAAGCAGCACATTTGTGGAATGACAGGAGATGGTGTAAATGATGCACCAGCTTTAAAGAAAGCAGATATTGGAATAGCAGTAGCAGATGCTACAGATGCTGCTATGATATAGTCTTACCAGAACCTGGCTTAAGTGTTATCATTCGCGCTGTTTTAACCAGTCACGCTATATTCCAAAGGATGAAGAATTATACAGTTGAGTATAACATATTTCCAGCTGTCAGAAAAGAAGTCTTCGAGTCCAACCAGTTGGACTACAAGTTACAGTCCACCCAGCAAATGACTGCCAAATTTTCATGCGTGCGTGACATCCACCCATCCAATAGGTTGGCCCCATCATGAGGACCACCTTGTGCAAAAATCATCCAATCCAATCATCGACTGGCCCATATTTCTATTTTTCTGTTTATCAATGGCCAAACAAATTGTTTTCTATGGTGTGGCCTACCTGATGAGTAAATAGGATTGCCTTTTTTTTTTTTCACACTAGGAGATCCTCTTTGTGGCCAACCTGTTGAAAGGGTGGGATGTCACATGCACTTGATAGGTTGAGGTTATCATCTGGGTGGACTTCGTCCAATGGTTGGACTAGAGACCTCGTCAGAAAATGTTTGTATAAATATTAATGACTATCTTGAAATTTGCAGATTTATGCCGTGTCGATAACCATAAGGATTGTGGTAAGTTCTGTACAATTATGCTTTGCCTTTTTTTCTTTTTCATTTTAACTATTTTGAATTAACAAGAATCTTCCCTAGTTGCAATTCAATCTTCAGTCATTTCTCCTTTTTTTTTTGGTTAACACTTCGAATTTTTAATGGTACTTCGATTTTTATCCTGTAAACAAGGAACTTTTGTGCCTTATTCTGACTTCCATTTTTATACTTACCATTGTCAATTACTTGTTAGGTTCTGCGAGGGGATAATAGTGCTCTTGCAAATGACATTCGCGGGGAAATGAAGGTAATTAATACTTGAAAATTTTCTGATATATTTAATGTGGATTTAATACAAAAGTTTGTTCATATGGGGGGCCTTATGGCAGATAAGTGATACCTTGAAAATCTTCCCATTGTATGTTCTTAACTGTCCAATCAGGCCATGTTAAATGCAGACAATTCGTGCGATTGTTATTTTTGTTTGGTTTGTGGGATCATCTAATAATGGAGACATTGGGGCATATTCCATCCATTGATGCTGCCCTGAAGTACAATTCAGGTTGCTGAAAGGTGGCCAATGCCTGTATCCTTGCTGGGTCGAGATGGTTTCATGAAATTGAGCACATATGATACCTCATTGATGATAATCACTTTTTTTTAAATTTTTTTTTTTTTTAATCACTAATAAAGCTCTTTTGAAGCCCAAATTGCCCCGAGGTGATTTGTTGGTGGTCCACCAGAATTTTATCATGTTTGCTACTTGTATTTTTAGGGAAAGTATTCTAAACAAGGTTTAAAGTATCATCCAAAACCAGCACGTCACCTAATATATATACCAGTATTGCCTGCGAACTATACAGCTGTTTTGGCCCATATTAGCCCTAAATTTCGTGCGTTTATCAGGGTTTAAAATTGTTCCTAAAATTCCATCTTAAAGTTTGACCATTGGCAACATTAAGAATGGTTTAAAACCGTTCCTAAAGTTTTGTTCCTAAAATGTTACCGGTGGAACTAGAACGGTTTAAAGCCGTTCCTAAAATTCCGTTTCTAAAATTTGAAACGGTACCCAAAACGATTCTGAACCGTTCCTGTTTTTTTTTTTTTTGCGACGCCTCATTTAGGAACTGTTCCTAAATGACGATTTTGGTGTAGTGTCAGTGCTGTCCAATGTGTGGGTGTGCTTGACGGTGTTAGACAATGTTTGGACCGTGCTAATTTACATAGACAATGTTTGGGTGGTGCTAATCATCATTAGGCGCCATGTGCCCTATAGAATGATAGTGTACTGTGAGACACATGTTGCACTTGCAACTATTGAAATGATTTTAGATGTAATCCAACTCCCACTTAAGGCCCATTGGTGCAGTCCATCCATGAGGCCCATCGTGATGTATATTTGAGGCCCATGTGCAGGGTCCACTTGTGATGTATTAAGGCTCATGTGTAGGGCCTGTCTATTGTATATTTGAAGCCCATGGGTCGTGGCCCATTGTAATGTATTTTCGGCCCAGATGGCAAGGCTCGATGTGATGCATGAGAGGCCCATGGTCGTGGTCCAGTATGATATATTCGAGGCCCATGTCCTGTGGCCCATTGGGATGTATTTTCGGCACATTTGACATATTGGGGCCCATTTGGTGTGGCCAATGTGATGTACTTGGGGCTCATTTGATAAGGCTCAATGTAATATATAAGAGACCTAACTTGTTGTATTTGCGAGGGCCCAACATGATGTATTGTGACCCATTTGAGTGAGGCCCATGATGATGTATATTAGGCCCTTGGGCGAGGCCATGGGCTCACTGTATGTTTGGTCCTATGAGGGTCACTCCTTGGGAGTGATGTTGGTTAAATGCCCACATTGATGGGCGATGATGGTTAAATATCCACATTATGATCTTCCCGTAGGCCGATTATTGAGGGAGGCCAATTTCGATTATCGAGACTGATTCTGTTTGTTGATTCCGATTATCGAGACTAATTCCGTTTGTCGATTCTGATTCCGATTATCGAGACCGATTCCGTTTGCCGATTTCGATTTCGATTATCGAGACCGATTCTGTTTGTCGATTCCGATTAACGTGACCGATTTGACGACTCTGATTATCGATCCATCCCGATTGTCGTAGCCGATTGCCGATTCCGAATGACGTGACCGATTTGCAGATTCTGATTATTGATCGATCCCGATTGACGTGGCCGATTGCCGATTCCGATTGACGTGGCCGATTGTCGATTCCGATTGAGGTGACTGATTTATCGACTCTGATTATCGATCGACCCTGATTGTCGATTCCGATTGATGTGACCGATTTGCCAATTCTGATTATTGATCGATTTCGATTGTAGTGACCGATTACAGACTCCGATTGCCGTGACCGATTTGCCGATTCTAATTATTGATTGATCCGATTGTTGTGACCAATTTGCCGATTCTGATTATCGATCGATCCCGATTGTCGTGGCCGATTGTTGTGGCCGATTGCCGATTCCAATTGACGTGGCCGATTGCCGATTTCGGTTGACGTGACCGATTTTTCGACTCTGATTATCGATCGATCCCGATTTTCATGGCCGATTGCCGATTTCGATTGACGTGACCAATTTGCTGATTCTGATTATTGATCGATCCCGATTGTCGTGGCCGATGGCCGATTTCGATTGACGTAGCCGATTGTCGATTCCGATTGACATGACCGGTTTGCCAACTCTGATTATCGATCGATCCCAATTGTTGTGGTCGATTGCCGATTCCTATTGACGTGACCAATTGCTGATTTTGATATCGATCGATCTGATTGTCATGACCGATTTGTCGATTTTGATTATCGATCGATCCCGATTGTCATGGCCGATTGCCGATTCTGATTGATGTGACCGATTTGTCGATTCTGATTATCGATCGATCCCGATTATCGATGCCAAGTATCGAGGCCGACTCCAATTGTCGAGGCTCAGTCCGAGTGTCGATTTCGATTGTCGAGGCCGATTTCAATTGTCAAGGCCGATTGTCGAGACCTATGTGGTGTATATTCGGCCCGTGTTTTAATCTTAATGTGATGAATATGAGGTCTATGTGATGAGGTCCATTGCGATGCATTTGAGGGTCAGGCGATAGAGCCCATTGTGATGTATGTTAGGCTCATGTGAAAGGTCCATCGTGATGTGTATTAAGCTCTTGAGTGAGGCCCATAGTGTTGTATATTTGGCCCTTGTGTGAGGTCATGAGTCCACTATATGTTAGGATCTATGAGAGCCATTCCTCGGGGGCAACGTTAGTTAAATGTCCACATTGTCGAGGTCGATTGTCGATGCCGATTATTGATACCGATTATGAGTATGTGACAGCATAGCATCATGATACATGCCCATACGCATCATCTGTATGTTTGTTATGAAATGTGGTTGATCATTGCATATGTCATTGAACATGTTGTTATGAGACTTCTTGATAGGCGGAGGTTATCTCACATGAGCGCACGATATGCGCGGGATTGATGTATGACTGGATTATATGACTCATGCATCTTGCATTATGATTACTGTATGCCCTAACAATATCAAGGCCGTAGCCTCCACAGGCATATCGTGGATGGCCAGACGGAGCACCGAAAATTTATTTTAGCATCGGGCTGCCATAGATGGCCATGGGTGAAAATCCCTAAACCCTCTTGATACCAGAGGACGCACCAACGTCGAGACCGAGTAGATACATGAGCGACCGAGTGCCGAATACCAGGAGACCGCGTCTTCCACTGTGTCATGGTCGGTTGGGAGGGGGTGTGGCCTTACTCGCTTGAGAGCAGGGGGCATAACTAGGTTGAGTTTGACCAGCTTGTAAATGGGTCTGCTGTAGACGTGCCGGATAGGTATTGACAAACTATTGGTCAGGCGGATAGTGAGGTTTCTTACGCCCACTTGGACTGTGCTGCTGGGAGAGGGGTAGTGCCATTTGGAGTATACTAAACCCCGGTGATGATCCCAGAAAGGAACCGTACTGACATGTAGACTTATTGAGTAGGAATTGCATACTCATTCATTCATTCATCACTATCCACTTGGGCTGGTGGTGCGCAACTATTTATTACACGTACCTTCGCATGGCCAGGATTTCGGTTGGGCGCGCGACTAACTTGAGATCACGAGTCTACCACATTGAGTCTGACTATCCAAATTTAGGTATGTGATTGGTTTGGATAGAAGTCCTTTGTGATAGACCCCGTAGTTTGCGACACTACGTATCATCATCTTGACTTCACACTCCAACTTGGTCATTCCATTTGCACCGTATAGTGCATTGCATCCTCGACATCTGATATTGGCTTATTATGTTTTTGCATCGCACAGCCTTGATATGGCCATTAGCGTTCATGCCTTGCATCGCATAGCCTTGGTACGGCTGATGGCACTCACGGACTTACCAGTATATTTTCGCTTATTCTGATATCGTATGATTCATGATCTTATCAGTATTCCCATATGTTTCCGACATTGTAAGATTATGGCATTATATTGAATACTTGAAACTTATCATGTGTACATACTTACACCACCCTCTAAGCGTTCTATAAGCTTATGCACGATAGATGCGTGCAGGTGATGTTAGGTTGCAGCAGCATTGAGCTTGGAGCGTGTAGCGGTCTTCTGGGGCTTTGATTTTTGACGTATGTATTTTCCTTTCAGCATTGTATTCAAATATTTTCCGATGGGGTGTGACAAAACATAGTGATTGCCACTCCCCAAACTCAGAAACCGGGCTCACAAAATTTCTGATCGCCGATAGCCTCTGTAGTACCCCATTCTCGGCTCCCGACACCTATATACCAGGTTCCGATCCTGGGATCCTACAAGGAGGATTTTCAACATGAATCTGTTTCATCATAACCATAAGCATAACCCACATGCCATAACCAGAAACATCGCCACATATCCACTATGATAAAAAAAACTTTTGAGTATAGGGTATAAAATGAAATACAATATACAGATATAAAGGAAACTCTGGAAGCTTAGCCGCGCGCTCCTACCTCTGCTCAGCTACGACTGCGACTTGACGTCAACTGTACGCATATATCGTGCATAAGCTTATAGAAAGCTTAGAGGGTGGTGTAAGTGTGTGCGCAATATAAGCCTGCTTAGAATGCAATATCAGAGTAATGCAGAAAATGCTGGTGAATCCATGAATAATATCAGCCATATCAAGGCTATACGATGCAAGGCATGAATGCTATCGGCCATATCAAGGCAATGATGCGATGCAAGGCTTACATGGCTAATGCCATATGCAAGGTGCAGCTCAAGTATACCAATCCTCATTTGAATCCACATATCAATCCAGCTCATCTATAGAACATCATATATCAGTACAGTTCTCACTCTGGACAATCACCGGGGTCTAATACACTCTATGCCAGCTTGCCGCCCTTATTCGAGCCCACAACTGGGTAAGTGGAAGAGACCTCACTATCCACCTGCCAATATCGGGCCCGGCTCGTCGATAGCGGACCCATTCCTTAAGCTGGTCAAACTTAACTTAGACATTGCCCCCTCACTCAGGCGGGTAAGGTCACATCCCCTTCCAACCGACTATAACACAGTGGGAGACACGGCCTACTGGTATATGGCCCTCGTGCACTCATACATCCACTCGGTCTCGACGTTGGAGCATCCTCCTGGTACCATAAGGGTTCGGGGATTTTCACTCAAGGACATCATTGCGCCCTAGTGCTTAGAACCAAGTATTTCTAGTATCCAATCCTGCCATCCATAATATGCCTATGGAGGCCATTACCTTGATGTCGCTAGGGTATACAGTAACTATATCATACAATGCAAGATGCATGAGTCATACAATCTAGTCATGCATCAATCCTGCGCATACCGTGTGCTCATGTGGGACAACTCCGTCTATCAGGAAGTTCTGTAAATAACCTGCCCAATGGCATAATTTTATGATCAGTCACTCCTCGTAACAAGAACGCAGATGATGCGTATGGACATGTATCATGATGCTATGCTATCACATACTCATAATCAGTATCGATAATCGGCCTATTTACATGGCGGGGTCCATAGAAGGACAGTAGATCTAAACCATAACATAAAGATCGGTCCTCAACAGTGAATATAGCAAACTTCGTACCACAGATTCTTCCATCTATGGCAAGAGGTGATGATGTGTCCTTCTCATAATAAGGATGAGCCTAGATGGCCTACTCAAGGAGTGAGCTTCCAGGTTTGGGTACTCTACTGGCATCAATGGGAGCCCAATAATTTGGGATAACCTAAAAAGGTGAGGTGGATCATACTTGTACTAGTGGGGGCCCATCAATTTGGGTTAGCCCACAACAAGGGGATATGAGAACGGGCCTAATAATGGGCCCTAGAGAGGATTACAAGGTGGGCATTTAACCACCATTGCTTTTTTACAATGTAGACATTTAACCATCATTTCTCCCAAGGCATGGCCTATAGAATCTATCTTATGATGGGGGCCCAAGGTCTTATACTGGTTAGGACAATAGTTGGGCATCATCAACATTACTATATAAATCATGGTGGGTTTACACATCATGATGGCCTCACCACATAAGCCTCTCAAATATCACATTGGGCGTCACCATATGAGCCTCTCAGACACTACATTGGGCCTCATCATATAGGCCTCTCATACGTCATAATGGGCCTCACCAAATGGGCCACATATACATCACAATGGGCCTCACTGAAGGGCCTTATACACATCCCATTGGGCCTCACACAAAGGCCTCGTATTTATCATAATGGGCCTCACCAAATAGGCCACATATACATCACAATGGGCCTCACCAAATGGCCACAAATTCATCATATTGGACCTCATGCAAGGGCCCATGGGTTAGGCACAAGGGATGCGTAGTGTGTGTATCACATACAACATAGTGGGCCTGATGGGGCAGCCCATATAGTCCAGAAAATGAGTGGACAGCGTGCAAAATATACACATCAAGGTGCGGTTCACAGGTCAGCCCAAAGGTCCAGAAAAATAGATGGACAAAGTGCTTGCAACACAAAATGGGCAGCATGAATATAAAACACATCTAACATTATGGGCCTGCAAGGTGGGCCCTAACGGGACGCCATGGATAATATACACATCATGGTGGGCCTACACATGCAGCAGGTGGACCTGCACAATTCAAATCGGCCCCACCAAATGGACAACTTGGACAAAACACGTACATCCTGTGGGGTCCATGAAGGACAGTGTGAATATAACACATACATCGAGGTGGGGTCCACGTCCCACGGATGGCTAGATGGTGCTGATAAAACACGTACAGTAAGGTGGTCCCACATCCAGCTTATTTAGACGGTGGCGATGAAACACATATCATGGTGGTCCCATGGATGGATGGTGTGTATACAACACATACATCATGCGGGTCTCACCGTCCAGGGGTCTGGACGGTGCAGATGAAACACTTACATTATGGTGGGTGGCATCGTCCTGGCCATCTGGACAGTGCAGATATACAACACATACCTCAAGGTGGGCCCCACCCCTACATGTGCAACACATGTAGGGTGGGTCCCATGACCCAAAAAAGGATGAATAGTGTGGTTACAAAATACATACATCAATGTAGGCCCCACCTCCACACTTGCAGCACGTGTGGAGTAGGTCCCACGTCCTGAAAACAGACGGATGGAGTGGATATTCATCAGGTGGGTCCACACGTGTGGCCCACCAGCTTTGGATAAAGCTGATATTTGTGTTTTCTCTTGTCCAGGGGCGTTGGACGGTACCAGCATGCTGGACCGTCCAGGCATGCTATTGGACGTCAGCAAGATGGGCCCCACGGGCGGTTGGTTTGGATAAAATACATACATCATAAAGGGTGTCCACGAGGGTGGGCCATACATCTAGAAAATCAGATTGATCTATGTATTTTCCCTCATCCAGATTGGCACGAAAGTGGGCAGCAAGGTGTCCCAAAAATCTGGATGTGTGATCATCCCTTGTTTGGACAGCAACATGCATCATCAGGTGGGCCATCATATAAGGAGAGAGAGAGAGAGAGAGAGAGAGAGAGAGAGAGAGAGTGTGTGTGTGTGTGTGTGTGTCCCAAAAATCTGGATGTGTGATCATCCCTTGTTTGGACAACAACATGCATCATCAGGTGGGCCATCATACAAGGAGGGGAGAGAGAGAGAGAGAGAGAGAGAGAGAGAGAGAGAGAGAGAGAGAGAGAGAGAGAGAGAGAGATAGAGAGAGAGAGATAAACGGGAGATGGAGGTGCCCACCACTATGGGTCCCTCAATACATGCATCATACATCATACATTCATCAAGATGGGTCCCATGCATTGCATGACCCTACATAAAAAAAAAATCTAAGGTGAGGATGCCATCCCCACCATGAATCAAGGGTCTAGATGACCCATCAATAGCATGGATTCAATAAAAGCATCATTATGGGGTCCATGGAGAATGAACCCATCATAGATCATGCATGCAACAAGGATGGGCCATTGGCCATATCCAAAGGGTCAAGTAGGATCTCCACCATTGATTGGTGGGTCCTACATGATCCTATGCAATAAAAGACAAAGATCTAGTCCTAAACAAGCACCCACCTTGGATCTTAATCTTTTTCTTCCACCACTAGGTTCTAGAGCTCCAAGGGAAGAGAAATTAATGGTTGAGATGGGGTTTTGAGGGTTGTATTGGGAGGAAAGGAGCTAGCAAAGGGCTGGAAAATGGGGATGGGTTGGGATGTCCATGGCTTCTCTTGTTAGGGAGAAATGAAAATGAGAGAGAGAGAGAGAGAGAGAGAGAGAGAGAGAGAGAGAAGGGGTAGTTTCTAGATAATATTAGATTGTAAGGAGGTATAGGTAGTTGTAATAATGGGTGTAAGGTAATCATTTCATGTGTAAGAACATGGGAAAGAGCTTGCCATCATTACCTAGCAAGCATGGGGTGAGACATCACCCTTATGATTGCCTGGGAAATGGTGTCATATGGGATAGGTGGGTCCCGCAACGTGCGGTCCTGTTTCAAATAAGAAACAAATGTATTCGATTTGGGAGATTATCTTATTCAAATATAATAGAGAAAATGTATCAAGAACAATCATCGTATTATTAATATCGAGTTCATTTACATCCTCGGGTTCAAATGTCGAATCTGAATGTCAAATTCGGCAGCATTTCGACTTGTAGTTCGATCATCTCTTTAAGAGGAATATCGAACGGTTTGATAATCTAATTTCTCTTTCTGAAGCTTGAACAAAAGAAGAACTGGAGGCTGATCATTTTGGTAGCATTACGACCCTTATCATTATTGACTGTAGGGCAGTCTAGTTGCGCGGACCTGCGCAAACCATAGGCTTCTCTTCAGTCCTACCTTCAGTCTTCTCTGCAGCTCTGCACTTCTTCCAAAATCTTCAATCACCCCAAATGAGAGGGGGAGGGGGGTATTTATAGACCTCCACACGTGAAAAGCCTCGATTTTCGTGCCATGGGACTCACCTTTCATCAATTCTATCTGTTCATGGATAACACTTTCTGAAATCAGTTGCACGGACCCGCACAACTGGTACCACTGTTTGCGCGGACCCGTGCAATCGATATGGTTTGCGTGGATCTGCGCAAACTCTTAAAGATACTCTTTCTTTTCATCTTCTGTTTTCTTCTTTCTTTTAAATATTTATTTTTCCAATCTCCAATATTTTCTTCTTCTTTTATGCCTCAACAGATGCCCCCTTGATCCTTTCTTTGTTTCTCCATAATCAAAGAATCAGGATCAATTTACTCTGAAAATGGTTTGCACGGGCCCGCGCAACCGACGCCCGTGTACCGTACTCGGCCATATGCACTATAAATACTCCGAACTATCTCTCATTCTGCACTTGCTGCACTCATAATGAACCGCTGCTCTTCCACTTTACCTCCGCGCAACCAACTTTGTTTACGCGAACCCACACAACAGTTTTCTGTTTGTGCAAGGTTTCTGGTCATTTCGCTGCTCCGCGCAACAGACTTTGATTGCACGAGTCCACGCAACCAACACTTAGAGAAAATTTTTAGACTTCAGTTTTGTTTTTTTTTCAATATCCTCAGAACTTGAACCTTTTTCACCATGGCCCACATTAAGAGAACGTATCGTCTTGTTGACCGCCCTATTGAATAACCTTCTCACCAAGATCTACCAAGATCATCCTCTTTTCACACCTCAAATCCTTCTCCATCCCCTGATTAGCCGCAACTAAAGCATATGAAGACCACCACCCGTCACCCTACTTATATTAAGGAGCTCGTGCTCCCAACTTTTGATTTCTCTGATCGCATCTCCTCCTTGCTGTCTCCCATGCATCGAGCGATTTCAATGGTCGACGTTGAACGACCTCCAAGGCATGGTTGCGATTATGATTGGGAGGAATGGTTGAAATCAACCGCCCATATACCTACTGACAGCCAAAGACCACTTGCTCGAGAAGATATGCCTCTCGCATCCCGGTTGAAGAAAACTCGTCGTAATAAAGCTGAAGAATTTCAAGAGAAGATAAGGGAGCATAATAAAAAGAAGCTCTATAACTCATGGGACATGATTAGAGTAATTGAAGGTATCATGAAATTTGACAACCCGCATTCAGAGGGTATGACCGTGATTCTTCTTAGTCTTCATCGTCACCAATCTATGCTCGACTGTGAGCCAACGGATCATATGAATGGAGAGAGACTGATGTATACTTCTTCTTGGGCATTGAAAGAACTGTGCATCCTTGAGGGGATCTTGTTAGCACACAAGCCGCGGCAACAAATCGGCGATGTTCACCCAATGAAATTTCTCGTCCCTTCTCATAACCCCACAGCTTATTCCCCACATACTTTTACGAGATGATTCAACAACGTTTCTGAGATCGCGAGCCGCTCTGGGGACCAGAAGAATTTCAGACGAGGGGCCTCTTGACTTCACGCCGCTACTATTCAGATTGGGCAGAGGCTATCTTGTCCACACACTTGAAGATATTGATTAAGATAGGCTTGTAGAACGCCATAGAAGTTATGTCCCAGTATTCTATAAAGAGCTGACTGTGATAAAGGGTTTTCTTGACTATTGGTCTCCCACCACCAATTCTTTTCATTTGCCAGCGGGTGAGATGAGCATTACGCTCTGGGATCTCCATCGAATTGCGGGCCTTCCATTAACAGGGAAATTCTATGACGAATTTGTCCCAACTAATAAGCAGTTGGTGTTCATTTCCTCACCTGACCGGAAGCCTTCCATTTCAGAAACCACTATAGAACTTTTCAAGGAAATGTTGAAATTTTCGAACATTCACAAAATCTCTCCTCTACAATGGCTTGCACACTTTTCCACGGGCCTTAGGTAATTTTAAGTCCATAAATCAACTGCTTTCTTTAATTGCATCTTTTCTTACTCACTTTTACTTCTTGCCAACATCAAAGAGCGGTCAGAGTATAGTATATATGGGGAGCTCGTGGCCTTCTTGGCATATTGGCTAAGCATCATGGTACTCCCGAGCTCGAAATGGGCAGATGCTATTCGCCCCACGGCCTTTGCTGTTGCTGGTGCCTTGTCGGAAGGCCAAAAACATTCACTTGCACCTCTAGTTTTATGCGCTATTTATAGAGCCCTTGGGGGAGATAGCCACACATGTAAAGAACCCTACCATTGGAGCTTCTTCAACACATACTCCACGACATTATATTACCGGTTGTATGGGGGTCTACTTTCCTTAGACTTTTGAAGCCCTAGAGAAGGCATATGTTTATCCTTTGCATCTTCCACTCTGGTTCTTTCAGCAAAGGGCTATGGCAAAAAGATCATACAACTGGGTAACCAACATGATTCGGGACATTGATCAGATTGATTTATTTCAATTATGCCTTTATCGCTATATCGAGGATACTGACATGGTAGATACCGTGACACTCACTATAGGGGAAAGGGCATTTTTCCTCTCCATACGCTCTTGTAGTTTGCCATTGTGGGAGGGAACATAGTTTTGGAGAGAGCCGTACTATCCAAGTCGCTTTGCTTGTCAGTTCGGTTCTTACCAAGCCGTTCCAGAGGACTATGGATTAGTTACTAGGAGAATGTGTTGTTATGGCACTGGCCCTTATAATTGGTATATGGTATGGAAACAGCTACTAGGCGGTCGTGTCAATTCCACTTTCATAATCCCGGCTGTGATCGTATAGTCCATGCTTCCTATAGCTGGATGCGATGGTGGGATCACCAATCATATTTGGTCAATAATCGTTTGCCAGTAGACGAACCCATTTGGCTTCCCCCACCCAGACTGAGGGGTAAGAAACTTGAAGATGGAATCGGTTATATACCAGAGACGAGTCGCGCACCTTTTCACGGTCAGATTTGCAGAAGAATATCATTAGAAGATCCGATTTGTGAAAAGAAGGCCATCAATACCTTAGAAGGTTGGATGCGCATGGGGTTGTTGCGGAATTCGAAAAGGTTCCTTGTGACTCCACTAACCAGGCTACAGATGATGTTGAAGGAACATCTTCTCCCATTTCGGCAGGCACTGTTGCAGCTCAAGATGAACCAGCTCCTTCTTCACAGCCTACTCCTCCTAGCTCATCTTCTCCTATGACTAGGTCCCGGATGCGTTTGCAAGCTTCACTGTCTATTCCTCAAGAAGGGGGTAACCGGGCTTCTCCATCTTCTTCGGTCCCGGTTAATACTCTCAACCAGGAGGTAGCCGAGCTTCTCCCTCGAAAGGGAAACAGACTATGATTGAAGAAGTCAATGAAGAAGACTTAGGGGATGAAAATTCAGCCTCTTCATCTGAAGGCACCGTTTCTGTCGAGTATGAAGACGACGAAGATGATGAAAATGATGACCTCAACGATGACTTCGAGGAAGGAGAGGTCGACATTGATGGCGAGGAAGATGTTGCAGAAGGTACTTTTATTAACAAAGAACATCTCTCGCCAACCTCTGGAGCTCTTCTAGGTACTAATATTCCTGTAAGGACCCCTGCAATAATAGAGGAGGAAGAAGATGAGCCTCCAGATTACGGAGAATATGGATATTCACCAAGTAATGAATTTTTTTTTTACAATTATATATATATATATATATCTTGCAATAGTTATCTCATCATTATTATTATATTTTTATTTCAGGTGATCATATTGTTAATGCTAGGATGGGTGATACTCCTGTGGATCTTCCTTTGACAGCACCAGTGATTTCACCAAGGGTCCCTCTAGTTCCTTTGGTGGCACCAAAGGCGGTAGCTCGTGAAATCATTTTTCAAGTAGAAACCACTGATCTACCAACTCCGACTACTAGAGATTCAAGCACAGAGGCCAGAGCGCCTTCCTTTCCTAATATGTTAGGAGTTGGTCCTTCTATTCAGGAAGTTCAACCTCCTGTCACACGTACTTCTGCAGCAGGTATATACATCAATTACTTTATTGAAATTTCCATATCCTCTAGCCTTGTTATCATTATCCTAATTTCTTTTCTCCTTTATATTATAGGAACTCCTCGTAGCGGTGCAGCAAGCTCTGAATCTGTAGCCACTGCGTCTGATCTATTGTCGTTTGAAAAGATTCCTACACATAAATTGCTTTTGATGAGGAATTCCGTGTTAGCGATAGTTCACATTTTCAAAGATCCTGAGCAGTGGTCGAATCTGGACATTACTATCGAAATCTTGGACAGTACTGCAAGGATGGTGAAGATTAATATTTTTGTCCTACGTGACTCTCTTATCAGATTTTATGATTCAATAATTTCTCTATCATCTGCAGAAAATGTCACCATCGCTCCTAAAATATTGGAATATGGAAAACAACTAGCTCTTTCCAAGGAGAAGGCTTCCCTCATCATTTCTGCTATTTCTGAGTTCAATCAAGAACAATCAACTCTTCAGGAACAGTTGAAGGCTTGTGCTGACGACAGGACGATTATTCAGAGCCGTATAGCTGTCCTAAGAGAGGAAATCTTACAACTGGAGTTGAAAGACCATACAAAAGAATCAATCATGAAGGAGATTGAAGAGAAAATGCAACTTAGTATTCAATTTGCTGATGCTGAGAAATCTGAATTATTCTAAAATGAAGAGATAATCGCATCCCTGGAGAACAAGCTAGCCGGAATTCCTGACTAAGTAATGATCATTCTTGAAAAAAAGTCAAAGCATGTCGCAACTCAAATTCAATTGAAGGAAGATTTGCAAAAATATCTGGGAATATTAGGAATTACAGATGAGCTGTAAGGATTTTGTTTTATTTGTGTGTTTTTTATTTATTTAAAAACATGTAACTTCTTTTGATTTTCAACATATATCAATGAAGACAATGATATCTTGAAATGATTTACTTCTTCATAAATTTCGAAATCATGGATTATTTCAAGCACATTCATTTATGCAATAGTCTCAACATGATATTTAATGAGGAATTGAGATAAAAATATCAACATATTATGATTGTTAGTACGGGATTTCCTATATGATTTTTGTCTTGATAGGCGGCACTAGATTTCAATTTAGTTAGATGATCACACACAGTTTAAGCTCTTAAGTAGTGAAGCAACGCAGTTTTTTAGACTCTTAAGTAGTGGAATCGGGTCTCACGTGATAGTCTCTGTAACTCTCATGAGTTCACTGAACTTCTCACAGCTTGGTGAGTTCACAAACCGCGATCCATCAGAGGGGCCCAGTGAAGCTACCGGGGCCGTGAACTCGGTTGGATTTACGCACAGGGTTGGCCGCAGTAACTCTCTAGAGTTCACGGGGCGCACAAGGCGACCTTTGGGGTACCAAATCCAGGGCCACCAGTCCATCAATGAGTAGGTTTAGGCCATTCCTCATGAGTTACTACTGAAATCAAGCCAAGGATCTGGGGGGTCTTATGCATGGTTGGCTTATCTATGGACAATGGCCAAAGAGCGCACACTGCAGCCCGCGTTTTCTTTGTCTACAAGGTCGGACCCATTCAAGAGAGAATAATTTCATCCGTTCCCCATGATGCTGTCGGAAAACTATACAGATGGCATTGGTATTACGCGTGACTGGCCATTGAGGACTTTTGGCCTTTTAAGGCTCTCAGTCACTGGCTCCATCCGCTGCCTGTATGGGTACGCATATGATGGCTTTCACGGACTTTTTAGGGCCACTGGCTTCTCACTGCTGCTCGAATGGCGATGGTGATAGGCTTTATGCGTAGTTGGTCGTATAGGCTTGGCTAGGCTGCCTCAAATGATGAAAGCTGCCATCGTTGTCGTGTTAGTAATAGGTGTCATGATTGATATATCACCATTGCTGATAATGTCTTTGACGATATTCGCACCATGCTCATAATAATATATAGGCTTGGTGATGATACTAATTTCAACGAGTTTGACAAAGCTTGTTTGATAGCGACAACAATGGTTACTCTCTTTTAAGAAATCATTGATATATAATCTTTGACGATATACTTAGAATTCCTCCTTCATTCAATTATCTGAAAATGAATATATGAACATGACTTCACTTATCCTTGCCCCCTTTTGATATAGATGCATTATGCCGATAATCTTCTAGATCAAAATTGTGACTATCTTTAGGGGCGATACTTCTTGATGAAGCGTGCGTTTACCAGTATACTGATACCCTATCCATCTTGATCCACCACTCTGTATACTCCATTAGAATATACTTCCTTTATGATATATGGCCCATCCCATTTAGGCTCAAATTTGTCCCCTATTCTGCGGGTCACCACTATAGGTCTTTTCAACATTAGCACCATGTCCCCTTTCTTGAAAGAGCGATATTTGACTTGTTTATCAAAGGCAGCCGATATTCTTGCCTGATATAATTGTAATCGCTGCTGAGCTACCAAGCGCTTCTCATCGAGTAGGTCCAGTTCTTTCAACCTTATCTTTGCATTTTCATCATCTGTAATTGACTGATGCACTGCTATTCTGAGTGACGCAACTTGTGTTTCAATCGGGATGACCGCCTCTACACCGTAAACCAATGAATACGGTGTTGCTCTTATTGCTGTTCGGTGGGTAGTCCTGTATGCCCACAATGCTTGTTGCAACTTTTCGTCCCAATCTCGTTTATTTCCTGTTACTGACTTCTTCAGTATTTTCACTATTGTCTTATTGAATGCCTCTGCTAATCCATTGGCCGGTGGATAGTAAGGTGTTGAGAACGATTGGTGAATACTGAACTTCTGACACACCTTTTCCATGCTTCTATTCTTGAAAGGGGTACCATTATCAGTAACGATTTTCTTCGGGATGCCATGGCGATATATTATCGAGTGTCGAATGAAATTGACCACATCTTTTTCTTTAACATTACGCAACGCGATCACTTCTGTCCACTTGGAGAAGTAGTCCTTTGCCGTCAGAAAAAGGCCAAGAAGCGACCGTTTGATGAAGATCTTCAGGGGGCATATGTATGACATCTCCGTGGATCTGACACTCGTGGCATCGCTTCGCATAATCTATTGTATCTTTGAACATTGTAGGCTAGTAATACCCCATTCGATGTATCTGATGAAATAAATTTTGGCCAACCTAATGTGCCCTACACTCTCCAGAGTGAGCTTCTCGTAACATTTGACTTGCTTCTTGTTCATCAAGCCAACGCAACAACATCCCATTGTAAGATTTCCTGTACAACACCTCACTACATATGATAAATCTGCTTGCTCTCTACTTGATTTGCTATCTTTATGCTAGATTTTTTGGCAAGATATCATATTTAAGATAATCTATGAAAGGCTGGCGCCAATCATTTGCTATCACTTCTAAGCATGATATGGGGAGTGCCTCGATGACTTCATCGAAAAGTATGCACACTCTGATTTGTCCATTTTTCTTCTTTACTGGGACAATGTTCAATATCCACTTAGGATACTTGACCTCTCTAATAAACCCGACTTTTATCAGATTGCTCACTTCTTCTTCTATTAGAGGGACCAAGTCCGGGTGAAATTGCCTTTGCGCTTGTTTAATCGGCCTTTTGTCCTTAGAAATATTTAATTGACGCATTGCCACTGAGGGTTCCAAACCCTGGCATTTTCGCATATGTCCAGGAGAAGACATCTCTATTTTCTTTCAGCAGTTGGACATACTTTTCGGCTTCTTGCTCAAGAAGACCAGCGCTTATGAACGTATTTCTCGGTTCTTCTTCTGTGCCCAGATTTACTTCTCGCAAACTATCGATCATCAGCTGCCCCTCGTCTTCCATCTGCTTTGGAGCTATCTCAGGATGTTTGACTATTTCAGGATCTGTTTTTGATAGCTGATCAACTGTGATCATATTCACTGAAGACTCTGCCCCCAATCCTTGAAAATTTCCCCATCTCTTCTTACTGACTCTAATAGGGATCTGAATTCTTTTTCCATGATTTAAACCGGTTGGTTCTTCATCATTAAAACCCATCTTTTTCATCATTATTCTTCTTACTAGACTGTATTACTTGAGATCATGAGACGTTAGCTTTCTGTGATATACATTATTCTCAGTTCTTTCTTCTATCTTTTCTTTTGAAGGGGCGTAAAATTCAATCGACTCTGGATATTTGGCACTGGCTTCAACATGAAACTTTTTCGGAACAGCTGGGAATGGTTTGTTTCTTTCAGCATATAGCAATGGTACTATATAATTTGATTGCAGAATTTTTAACTGTTGAGGCGATAGTAATGTCAATGGCAGCTGTCCTGGCTGCCTCAAGTGTTTCGACACAAAATAGAATTTCTTCTTTGCTTCTGAAATTCCAAACGACCCTCCCTTTTTGGATTCCCCTTTTATTACTTTCGCATGAGTATTTTTCAGGGCCTTGTTCTAATCATTCTTTTTCTCTTCTCCTCTGGCAAATCCGTCATAATAACTTGCGTTTGCAAAGAAGGCTTCGGCTTCTGTGTATGGCCTTACATCGCCATTACTTTATACTGTATTCCGCTCTTACAGTACTTGAAACATTGATGAAGGGTAGAAGGTATAATACCATACTGATGTATCCATGGTCTTCCCAAGAGAAGATTATATGTCGTGACTGCATTAATCACATGGTAAACAACATTAGTAGTTAATTCTCCTATTTCCAATGTCATTATAATTTTACCGAGCGCACGCTGACCATCTTGATTAAAGCCTTGTATCATCATTCCACTAGGGCGCAGATCAGAGCGATGGTAGCCCAATTTATTCAACATCGTTAGTGGTAGCAGGTTCACCGTAGACCCGTTGTCGAGAATAATCCTTTTTACTCCCTTGCCACGAATGTGGCCTACTATCATTAGTGGCCTATTGTGCCCTGTATCACAGGCTAGATCATCATCAGAGAAGGAAACACTACAAAAAATAGGGCAACGCCGACAACTAAAAGCCGTCGGCAATGTGCTTTTCCGATGGCTAAAATCCGTCGTTCTGTCCATCGGGAAAAGGGGCGTGGGCATTGCTCGCTGACGATTTTTAGCCATTGGCGTCTACGACGGCTAAAACCGTCAGCGATTCTGATGGCTAAGGGCGATGATTTTAGTCGTCAGCGTCTATGATGGCTAAAACTGTTAGCATTTCTGACGGGTAACGAGGATCGGCATTATCGACGGCGAAAAGCCGTCGACATTTGTCATAAAATGATAATAATTAATTGCCTAATCAACGCACATATCAAAAACTAGATATACCCATTTCTCCAAGGCCCTAAACCAACCAACCAACCAACCTAACTATATGAGAAGGTAAGTCTACAAAAAAGAAAATGAAGAAATCAATGGTGTTTATGTTGATCCACTGTTTCATTGATGATTCCATTATAGCTGGTATATTCCATTCAATGTACACCTAAGAATACAAGGAAAAAAAATCAAAATTTTAGCAAAATTTGAGAATGGGTTTTTAAAATAATATGATTTGGGTAATCTTTTGCTGAATTAGCTAATACATATGAACATTTGAAAATGCGGTAGTTATTGGTCACCTTTAAAAGAAAATTAGAAATAGTATTGTCTAGTATCGAAACCACGTCTCCAAGTATTGAAACCAGTACGTATCACACAAAACGTACCGTTTTCTGAGAATATTTTTAACTTTGGATACCAATGAGGAGAATAGAAGATATTTATTTACCTTGCAAGACATGCAACTAGTCTATTTGCATCCTTGACAGTATCATTCATCGCACTACTCTCAGGATCAGCAGTGGTTAGCTTATGACAAACAACTTTCATCCCTTCAATTGACTACACCAAATAAAAATAGGAAGAAATTGTGTTCAAATTCTTCACATGAACAATTAAGAGAACACTTGAGAGGCCTAACTAATATAATTCTTTTCTCATGCAACAAAAGATGAATATTGGAAAGAAAAAAGAAGAATATAAAATGACTAAATCAAGTATACAACCTGCTCAGGAGAACCCAAGGAAATAACATCCAAAGCTTCAGTCCAGTTTGCGGGGCCATTTGCAACAACTTTCCCTAGTGGCAAATATTTGCATCAAACAAGAACATCAGAAAATAAGGGTATCCATATCATGAAAGAAAGCATACTAAAAAACAACTAAATTTCTTCAAAACATAGAGGTTGTTTCTTTTAGTTACTGTGATTTCCAAAGAAATGTGGAATGGTCAATAGTTAAAAAGTGAAATTTATCTCTCAGAAAGTGTGGAAATGCAAATTATTAAGTTCTTTGAGGAAAAGGAAAATACTTCTATTTAAAGAAGAAGAAGAAGACCATTGAAAGGAAGATAGTTTTCCACATGCTACTTTATCATTGAGGAAGGCCCTAAAAAATTTGAGCTCAGAACCCTTACTCACCTTGAGTGCACCTACTGCCCTTAATTGCACTAATGATGGGCATAATTTACTAAATCAAAGAAAATATAAAGCCAAAAGGCTCACCATTAGCAGGAACACGTACTTTCTTCTTTTTCTTCTTCCCTGTATAGAAAAACAGAAAATGGAATACCATTAGAAGACCCTTAGTATTCTCATTACAATCTCATTTTGTAAGTTGTCATTTAGGCCAAAGCTACCTATGTGGATACAAAGTGAGTCACAACCAAAAGAATGTGTGTGCATGTGTAAATATCATTTCTAAAAATAGAAAGAAAAAAAGTGTTAATATTATTTACAAAGTTTACAACTCATTCACCGGGATCACTACCAGGCAGGTTCTGCTGAACTTCTTCCTCAGCCAATGGACCACTCCCCTGTGATACTGGTTCCCTAACGCTCATTGACTCTAGTGTCGCTTCAGATACATCAACATTTTTGGTGGCCCTACTTCTTTCCAAAGATGGCTGCGGGACATTGACAGTAGCCTTACCTTGATTCACATTCTCCTTTATATTACGAGTATGATCTTCACGATGATCTGGCATAGTTTCCTCTTTGGCAGTGGCAGAAGAGTAGGGGATGGAGCTTTGGGCAGAGGACACTGAGAAGACTCCATATCTAAAGAAAGCAGTTTAGATCACTCCACTGATATGAGATGTTTGATTTCAATACACTAAACGTCATCATCAGCTTACAAACCTTGCACATGTAATACACTTCAAGCATTTTCTGCACTACTGGTAGTTGACTCCAGGATGCAGTTGATAGTTTCCCTAAGCGTCTTATTCGGTAACAAGTCATCTGCAAGTATATTTGTAGCTCCACATACACACAGAGACTTTGAAATTATGTGGTCTTGGATACCTGATTATATGCAAGACAATGTGATAACAACGATCAGTTTTCATTGTGATGTCCCTGTTTTGATTTCTAAAAGCTAAGGGCTTGTTTGGTTGCCGCTTGAAAATGAGTTTCATCTCGCTTTATTTAATTACAATTATATATTAGAGATTAATTTTATTTGTATGGTTTAAAAATATAACCAATGTGTAATTGATATTAAATAAAATGAGATAAAATCATTTTCGAGTGGCAACTAAACAGGCCGTGAACTTACCAAACAAGTTTTAAATCCACTGTTATACCTAGAAAGCATGACATCTTTGACATGGAAGGGTTACAAAAGGTAGTTTATCAGCTCTGAAGAACAAACCAAAATAATGAGAGACTGGGAAATTCAAAAGAAGTGATTTGGAGTAAGAAAATTAGATTAGAGCAGACTTCTGCAACTTATCTAGCTCATTTTGGTCCCTTAAGAAGAATTTAGGCCAGCCAGGAAAATTCTCAAACAAAAAGAGTTTAATTCAATTGCATCATACAAACCACGCAACAGACTCCCAGTTGAATAGACACACAAAACAGCAAATTCGATGTTCTTCAAGTGAGAAAACAAGAAAAAACTTGTTGCGACTAGAACAATCCACTTCAAAATCGAGCTTATGTAAACCAAGATAGTTATAACAGAAAGAAACCATGCAAATCCAAAAGCAGGCTAAGACATAATGTGAGTTGTTATTTGCAGAGTAACAAAACTAGAAAATACTTTGATAAATCAAATTTAAGTTTGTGCATGCAAGCGGAAAGGGTATTACCAAACCAAGCAGCCCTGTTTTCAAAAGGTCAAATGGTTAACATGCTATAACCTAGCTCCAATGACAACTTGAAGAAACCATCTACAATATAAAGATATCATCTTACTCATTTGGTTTAAGAATAGCAACACTGCCGCTTGGCAATGCATAGGAGCCATCTAGAGTTGCCATCAACATAGACTTTGTCATGCCCCAAACTCGAAAAATGGGCTCACAATATTCCTGATCACCGAATCCGGCACCGACAGCCTCCGTAGTGCCCCATTCTTGGCTCCCGACACTCATGTGCCAGATTCCAATCCTGGGATCCTACAAGGAGGATTTTTAATGTGATTTTTTTTTGTAATGGAGCATAACCACCAGTATAACCAAATCACAAAGCAACATCACCACATATCTACTAATATAAACATTTGAATACAATGCTGAAAGGGAAATACATTTGTATCAAAATCAAAGCTCCAGAAGTCCGCCGCACGCTCCAAGTTCAACATTGTTGTGACCTGACACCACCTACACGCATCCATCATACATAAGCTTATTAGAAAGCTTAGAGGGTGGTGAAAGTGTGTGTAAGGTAAGTGCCAAGTATACAATAAATCCCATAAATCATACATCATCGGAATAAGCAGAAATACTAACAAGATCATGAATCATATGATATCAGTGTAAGCGGAAATATACTGGTAAGTCCATGAGTCATATAATACCAGAGTATGCAATACAGATCATAATGAGTCAAATATCATATACTGCGGATGCAATGTAATATGTAGATCCTACCAAGTCTGTTTAAGCCATATAAGTGTAAAAACGTAGCAATCCGAAATGCCATATGCCGTGGATGAAATGCAATATGCGATGCGAATGAAATAACCAAGATGGAGTGAAGTCGGGATGACGGTATGTAGTATCGTAGGCTATGGGGTCCATCATAAGGAAATTCTATCCAAACCAGTCCCATACCTAATTTTGGATAGTCAAACATAATGTGGTAAACTCCTAATCTCAGGTTAGTCACCCACCCCAACCAAAATCCTAGCCATTACGAAGGTACACGTAAGAAATAGTTACTCACCACCAGCCCGAGTGAATAGTGAATGGATGAATGAATGAGTATGCAACTCCTGCTCAATAAGCCCATGTATCAGTACTATACATCTTTGGGATCATCACTAGGGTCTAGTATACTCCACACCGACTGCTGCCTCCCTAACTGCATAGCCCAGTGAGTGGAAGAGACCACACTATCTGCCTGACCAGTAGTATACCAATACCTACCCGGCTCATCAATAGCAGACTCATTTGTGAGCTGGTCGAACTTAGCTTGGCTTATAGCCCCCTCACTCGGGCGGATAAGGTCACACCCTCTCCCAACGGACCATGACACAGTGGGAGATGTGACCTACTGCTATTCGGCACTCGGGCGCTCATGAATCCACTAGTCTCGATGTTGGGGCGTCTCCTGGCCTCGGAGGTTTAGTGACTTTCACCCACGGACATCCGAAGTTCCCCGATGCTCGAACCAAACATTTTCGGTGTCCCATTTGGCCATCTATGATATGCCTGTGGAAGTCACAGCCCTGATGTCGCTAGGGCGTACAATAATCACAATCACACAATACAAGATGCATGAGTCATGTAATCCAATCATGTATCAATCTTGCGCATACCGTGCTCTCATGTGGGATAACTTCACCTATCAGGGAGTCTCATAACCATCTGTAGTATGACATATGCAAGAGTCAATCATATCTCACAATAAACATGCAGATGATGCGTATGAGCATGTATCACGATGCTATGTTGTATGTAACGCCCTAAAAATTGGGGGTCGAGCATAAACTCAACTCCCGAGTTCCAGAACATCACTTATGCAACAAAATGAATGATGATTGAATGTTGACTGTATTCGTGCATTGAACATGAGTGAGATTAAGCCAAAACAGCATATCATACTCCAGAGACAGTTAAATTTGCAAGCGGAAGACTATGATAGATAGATAAAATATATAAACTATAATGAGTCTCCAGAGTGTGATAACATTACCAGGTTAAATAATTACAAGTACAGTTCTAAAATATACCAAATGTGTAAGTTTAATGTCTTCTATCCCAAGTACCACAAAGTCAATACAAGCACTGTGTCTTCAGAGACTCGTCAGAGAATTACATGATAGGAGAACTCCTCATCACTATAGAAGTAGTCCGGCTCTGCTTCATAAGCATCGCCATCATTTGAAATTCAATAAATCTGGTTGGTGTGTACAACACCGTCCCGTAACGTGGGAGTGAGTAGCTAACTTAGTGGAACAATAAAGCATAGGTTAACATGTTATCAATACAGTCAAGCAGTAATGATAAGGCAATAAAATCAAACACTCCTAACTACTCTTATTAATGCAAGTATGAATGACATGATGTATGCCCTCACCGACATACTCCCTCATGCGACACCATCTCACGCTCGCGGCATGCTTTCATCCCACAGTGCTCCACATCTTCCAGGCACATGCAATGCATGATGAACATGATTACCGAGTTTTTAATTAGTCCATTTCAAACAGCAGGATTGGGAAACTAAGGTACCTCCCTTGTATCATTCCCAAACATGATCCATTCTAGGGTCGTCAGTCCTAGTTAATATCAGACGATGGTGAATTTTCTAGGTCACCTGCAGAGAGAATTTGCCGCTGTGGTCATTACGCATAAAGGTTGCACCACTCCCCCATCACCCCTTAAACGATTCATCACTATACAGAAACAGGCCTAGTTCATACTCTATATACCGCGACAAACTCTAAGGCTCACCGCGATTTCAGAGTATGCTCGAGGTCATTAGAAAGGGCTGCCAGGGCTGTTGCTCACATACGTTGCACCACTCCCCCATCACCTTATCAATGTAGGCCGACAGCACGAATATAGTGTCCCATACCACCATAATCGGCTCACGAGTTTGGTTGCTCACTGGTCACTACGGGGAGGCACGTAGCCCTAGCGTAGGCCGATAGCTCAACCACGGTGTCCCATACCACCATGCCCGGCTCATGAGTCTTAGCGGATCGAGGTACCATAGTTAACGGGATTTTCACTGGTAAGTTTGGTACCCTAGGTTCAAACATTAGCATCCAAACATGGTGAACATACATAAGACAGATCGGGTTGCCTGACGAGCTCAGCTAGCTCGAGCGCACAACAAGTTAAACGACATGAAGTGCATAAGCACTTCGCGTGGCCAACCACTATCGCCAACCGAAGTACGACTCGAGTTCGTCGAACACATCTCACGTGGTAAATGAATCACAGCCACGAATTCAATTCTGGTACCGATTGTCTGGACTATAAACATAACCCCAAACACAATCAATTTCAAATAGTAAAGCAGTAATGGATCAAGGTTCAAATCATACAATCAAAGTTTGATAATATCCGTTTAGGGCTGCCAGGGCTGTTGCACGCATTCGTTGCTCCACTCCCCCATCACCCATGACGGATCGTACAACGTAAACATGAATTTAACATATGCATTACATAAATAAAATCATAAAAGCAGTTGAGCATGTTATAAAGCACAACACAAGCATGAGTTTGTACATATTCAATTCCTAATCACACAGCTATTCAAGAAAATCATACACATAGTTAAAGGAGTTGAGAATCATATCTCAACACCCTTAAACATTACAATTTACTAACTACTACTCATTCAGACATTTCAACAAACACTTTAAAATACAGGAATCAACATACATGACATATGTTGATCACAGAGGTATAAGGCCAAATCCTTTCACTAGGGAGTTACCCCAATCATAACACGCATACACCCATGATGGATAGTGATGGCAAGCAGGAACCCAAGTTCCATATTCATTCAGTCATTTCCACAAACACTTGGGCCACACATTTTAGCATATATAGTGTGTATTGGCCGTGGCGTGATTTAGGGCAAATCCTTTCGTCAAAGGGGTATTGCCAATACAACAATCAATTATCCATGACAATTAGTCATGACGAGCACGAATGAGAATTCTATACTCATTCAGTCATTTTCACAAACACTTAGAATACACTATTACAACATACATGGTGTATGTTAGCGAAACATGTATTAGGGCTATCCTTTAGCCAAGTGAGTATTTTATCCATGTATAATATATTACTACAGCAAATAATCATGATAAATACATCTCCAAAATTTATACGTATACAGTATTTTCTAGAATACGCATTTTCAACATACATAGTGTATACAAACAAACATGTATTACGGCGATTCTTTTCGCCAAATAAGTGATTTATCCATATATCATATAATCATACGACACATAATCATGGCAAACACATTTCCAAAATATACATGTATACGGCACTCCTTACAATACAGTATTTTTACATACATAGTGTATATTAGTAAAACATGTATTTCGGCGAATCCTTTCGCCAAATAAGTCTTTTATCCATATATCGTATATCCATACGACAAATAAACATGTCAAACACATTTCCATAAAAAATACGTATACGGTATTTTATACGAATACGTAGAGTATGTGAAATTCTAAATTCTACAAATCTAATCGAAACAGAAAACGAAAAGCACTTTGTACATGTGCAATTGCATGCAGATCATGAATCTACCATTATCTGACATTGAAAGCATTGAAAACTGCAACCTATACACCTAAAGTCCTCACCTTTTGTCGTAGAATCGTAACGGAGTCGATAGGTTCGCTAAGCTTCCATATACGGGAGTTTGACAACCTATAGAATGAAATAGGTTAGCTATTTCATAACCTACAACCACCCAAGCCCCAAATCAGGTTAGGGTTAGGATTTCTTACCTAGAAATGATGCCGGAATCGCCGGGAAAGCGATGAGAATCAGGCGGTGGAGCCCGAATAGCGGCAGGGAACAGCAGCAGGGAGTTCCTCCCACATCTCCCACACTTTCTCTCTCTTTTCTCTCTCTCAATCTCAAATTCGTATGGCTGCCATGAGAGAGGATTTAAGGTCCTTATATAGCCTAAAAATTTACCGAAATAGACTCCTGTTCAAAGTATACTTAGGTTATAACCAAAAGCGGGACTTTTTCAGCTCAACGGAGGGCTTCAGCGGCCTCCTGAGCCAAAGGTCGGACTTAAGCTCACTAATTTGGATCTACGTTCTATTAAGTTTTTGTTTGGTCGGGATTCCGGATCACGCGTGGCGGACCGATTTCAGTTCAACGGTCGGCGGATCTCGATCGGAGATTAGAGTACATGTAAATGTGTATGAAATTTTCCCGATCCGAGGGTGTAATTTGGTCGGATTCGACGGTCTGGTTGCTTAAACTGATCCGCAAGCAATGAGTCTCAGATTACTATTCAAGATATTTATTTTTAAAGAAAACAAGTGTTTTCACACTCTCTCGCTCCGGACTCAAGCGAACAGCCGTGGGACACTGCCTTGGGCTGATTTCCGAGATGGTTGTCAAACCCAGCGAGGCGGTCCAGTTTCCTTAACTTCGTGTTAATCGGACTTCCGACGTGCGGTCCAGATCCGATACGGAGTTTCGAGATGCTCCCGAAAGCAGCCGGGTAATGAGATTGATCCTAGATTTTAGGGTAACCTAGCGTCAATGATTCTACAAGTTTTGGGTCTTGCAGATCGTATTTAAAGTGATTCAAACAGATTTCGTAGCTAATCTGGTTTTACACTTAGTTACTTTGTCTCATTTCTAAAGGATTTAGTCCTAAGTGATTTCTGTCTGAGGTGGTACCTGGGCCTTTGTAGTTTGTATATAAAGTGATCCAAGTTTTACTACTTAGCTAGTTTAAGATAATGTCTAGGGCGAAAGTGCTATGAGAAATTGAAAGCACAAGGTAGTGAAGGGTGGGATTTGTGAAGAAAATGGTTTGAAAAGGGATTTGAGGCTTTAATTGAGCATTTAAGAAGTTAAACCTGTGTTAGGATTGATCCATTGCCTAAGGATGTCTAATCCCAGGTTGGCAAAAATCCGGGATGTTACGCTATCACATACTCATAATCGGTATCAATAACCGGCATTAACAATCAGCCTCGACAATGTGGACATTTAACTAACATTGCCCCTAAGGAATGACCCACATAGAGCCTAACATATAGTGGACCCATGACCTTACACAAGGACCTAATATACAACACCATGGGCCTCACTCAAGGGCTTAATACACATCACGATGGGCCTCTCACACAGGCATAATATACATCACAATGAACTCCGTCGCCTGGCCCTCAAATGCATCACAATGGGCCTCATCACATAGACCTCATATTCATCACATTAGGCCTTAAACACGGGCTGCATATACATCACATAGGTCTCGACAATCGGCCCTGGCAATCAAAATCGGCCTCGATAATCAAAATCGGCCTCAACAATCGGAATCGACACTTGGAATCGGCATCGACAAATCGAAATCGGCCTATATAGTGAATATATCCAACCTGGTAACACATATTCTTCCACCTATAGCAAGGGGAATAATGATGATATATTAATGTCAAGGATGAGCTTCACACTCGTCCTAAGAAGGTAGATGGGCGGTGTGGTTGATACATACATAACACGAAGTGCTAGTAATCGATTCCAACATTAGGCATATCACATGGGGTGAGTTAAGCGGGTATACAACAAGTGATCTTTCCTTTCACGTGGGGCCCAATATGAATACAAGGCATGCCTCGGTAAGGTCTATTCATTTAGGACTATGTGTCCCTACAAACGGGTCAAGTAGTTCACCCATCATCTAAGTGGGCCTCGGTTTGGGTCACTAAGCTTGGGCAAACTCATGCATCTAGGTGGATCACATTTACTATGGAAGGCCTGATACGAATCACGAGGGATCCAAGGCTTGGGGTAGTTCTATAGGGTATAGTAGAAAACATCATTATCAATGGGGCCCAATGTTTTGGGGTAGCCCGACAATACATATGATGCATAAGTATTATGAAGTTATACTAGGCATATTCTGCGGTGATGATGTACTCTCCTCATAAGGATAGGCCTAAATGTCCTCCTTATATCAAGAATGGGCCTAAGAACAAGGAATGGGTTTCCTCACTCGCTCCATCACGTAGTAAACTAGACTTCCTAAGGGGCCCAAATAGCACAAGATGGGCTTGATGACTTGGACAATTCTACAAGACATGATGTCAAGGTGGGCAGCTCAAAGCCTAGAAAATGGGCGAACAGTACACACAATATGGCGGGCCGCACAAGGCAGTCCCATAGTCCAGACATGGATGGACTGTATGCATATAACACATCCATCAAGGTGGCTTTCAAGGTTTGGACAATCCTACAAGGCACGGTGGGAGTACCATTAATGTTAGGAGCCCAACAATTTGGGTTAGCCCATTAAAGTGAGATGGGTCATACTAATAACAGTGGGGGCTCAACGATCTGGGCTAGCCCACTAAAGGAGATGAGAATGGACCTAATAGCGAGCCCTAGGGAGGATTATAATGTGGACATTTAACCATCATTACTCTTACAATGTGGACATTTAACCACCATTGCTCCCAAGGTGCGACCAATTTCGGATTGGAATCTACTCACAATGGGGCCTACGACCCTTATATTATCAGGGAAAATGGATGGACACACATGTGTATAACATATACATCAAGGTAGGCCTCACAAGGCATCCCCTAACATGGTGGGCATTAAGCGTGTAACACATACATCATGGTGGAATTGCATAAGATAGCCCATGTCCCTAAGAATGGATGAACAACATTTATATAACACATTATGGTGGGCCTCTCAAGTTGGCCCTATGGTGGACGATCAATCACCACTATTTATAGTATGGTCCACTTGGGATTTGGGCCTACCCCTCAATGGGGCCCACAGCCCTGTATTAACTAGAAATGGTTGGGCAGCGTGAATATACAACACATACACCATCTTAGGCCTCATAATACAGTCCATGGTGGGACACCCCAAGTGAATAATCTAATTCGTTCACCATCTTGGCCACCTCGAATGAGGTCAAATAGACTCTGACGAGGACTGGTTTGGATGACAAGGGACTCTAAAGAGGGCCCTAGAGTGTTTCAACAGATGGGCATTAATACCCTTAGTACGGCCCACTCGAGACTCATATTTGCCTCAAAATTTGGCACATGGCCTAAAATTATAAGGAGGAGATGGTGGACGGTGTGGATTAAACAAATTCATCATGGTGGGGTCCACGTGTGGTGGCAGCCCAGTAAGGCTTCCATCCTCACCGTCATTGGACAATAACGTCTAGGGACTTACTATTTTTTTCTTCTCTTTCTTCCTTTATTTTTATTTTATTATACTATGTGGGGCCCACTAGTGGATAATCCATTCTGTCTATTATATCGATCAACTCTCTATGGACCAAAGGAGTCTAATGATGGATAGGTCCACCACTTATACACACAACAGTAGGTATTAGAAAGTTCCAATAGTGGGACTTTATTTCCCTCTGTGCGGTCCACTAAGAACTAAGATTTGTCTCATTTTTCGACTCATAGCCTAAAACTACATGGGGAAGGTGGTGGACGACATGGATTAAATAAATACATCAAGGTGGGGTCCATGGTTGGGACACCCCCACCCCACGTCTGCTAGTTGACGTGAGGGTGTGCTCCCACTACCACCATCGGTTGTGGTGTGGTCCACTTAATGGTTGGATCGAGTAGATTTCTGGGCTCCACGGCTAAAATGTGCTAGAAAATGGATGTATGGTGTGGATCTAAGAAATACATCAACATGGGTCCCATGAGTGAAAACTCACTCCAAACCTCCCATGCAAAAAGTAAGAAATGACGTGGGTAACCCAACCCCTTAGCATTTGTAGTATGGCCCACCTGGGATTCGGATTAGCTTCATTTTTTTTGGCTCAACGCCTAAAATGAGTTGGAAAATTGGATGGATGGCGTGGATTTAATTTATACATCAAGGTGGGGCCTACATAAGCAACCCACCCCAAGTTTGGAATCAAGTTGATATCTGTTTTTGGGTGTTGGACGGTACACCTCACTGTTAGTTCACACTTCATTCTCTAGCCACGTCCAGTGCCCCTGGACGTTGGACGGTTTAGGTAACACATATATAAGGTGGGCCCCACCTACAGACGTGCTGCAGGTGGGCCACCAAATGGCTGGATGGCGTAGATAAGACGCACATCAAGGTGGGGTCCATCCAGGTGGGCCACACAGCCACATCATCACACCAAAAATATGAAAGAGAGAGAGGGAAAGATCAAGTGATGGAGGGACCCCGACACTATGGGCCCTCCCTTCCATACATCACAACATATATTAAGTGGGTCCCATTACATGTGGGCCCACCGATCAAAATCAATGGTGGAGATCCTTTCTCCACCAAAATGCAAGGTCTAGAGGACCTTATTCATGCAAGGAAAATAAACATCATGATGGGGCCCATGGAAAATGGCCCCATCACGGAATGATCATGAGGATTAAGGTGGGCCATCGGCCACACCTAAGGTCCAAAGTGAGATCCATACCATCAATCGTAGGCCTCACTTGGCCCATCATCAAAACATTAAATCTAGGCCTATGAAGCACTCACCGTTCGATCTTCTTGGTCCGATGGAACACCAAACTCCTTGTGTCTCACTTTGATGGAAGATGATGAGAAATGAAGGGCTAGGATGATGGATCTTGGGAGAGGAAGTGGGCCACACAAAACTCTCTTTTCTCTCTTGGAAGTGCTTGGACATGCACTTTTTTTCTCCTGCTTTGTTGCTTAGAAAACGTGAAGAGAAAGAGAGAGAGAAAGGATGGTTGCAAGAGAGGTGATGGGTGTGAGTGATGAATGTGAGGTGATAGCTGTACTTGACTTGAGAGTTGACTTAAGGTAGGTTGCTTGACTTGGAGAGAAAGAAAATATGGGTTTTGTACTTTGATTGATTGATTGATTGATGGGATGAGTTGTAGAGATTCTCTTGGGTTTGTAAACGCATGGTGTTTCTTCGAGATAAATGCCAGCCCACATCTCCTGGCCAGGGTATCGGATCAGTATGCAAGACGCGACGTTGGAACCACGGCGACGATGCGGTCGTAATAGTACAAGTCTTGGATTGAGTCGACTTAGGTCTACGGGATATGACTTAAGGTCGTACGCAAACGTCGATTATAGGTCACGGATTGTTAAAATTCGATGGGTAGGATCGCGGGATTCTACGGAACGGTACGGACTAGGATACGGGCCTTATAGCTTTGGGATACCCATTGGATGTTTCACCCTTTTAATATCATAATTAGGATCACCATTCATGGGGTAATGCTGAATGAAGTGCCCTGGATAGTACATGGTCAGATCATAAGCAAGGTTAGACTTGATTTTAAAAAACAAAGGGACTTGTGAAACAGCAGGATCATCAACATACCAGGCACTTTGCATCTATGACAGATATAGCCTGGCGGAGGTGTCTTGCGTTCCAAACCACCACCACCACAACCTTTAATTAAATGAATTCATACATGTTAGAACTAATAAGTATGAATACAATAGACTTTCAAAGAAACTCTAAGCCCAGACCAAAATCCCGAAGATAAATAAAAATAATATTGAAAAACTTGTTGAGTTAGAAGAAAACTAGGTTGACCCTGTGAATAGTTGAAGAAACAGAACTGAGGATTTTAAGAATCTGCAAGGGCCATCTCAGAGTCTACTCGTCCATGTTTCATGTTCACAACAAGAAAAATGGGCCGCATTATCCATATGGTCAGCAACTGATATTGGTCCACTTCACTAGGCAGAATACACTCATACAAGAAAAATGGGTGGTTACAAAAAAAGCCCATTCAACTTCACCTACACGCAATCACCTATCAGGTGCGAGGCTCGATGCCAGGGACATTTTTGTCTTTTCAAGTTGGTAGAGGAACCTGGCGCACCTTTGCAAGTGCATAGGCTACCGTCACATTTGTCTTAGGGAGACACTAGTCCACTCTCTTGAGAGTTTGAGGACTTATAGGATTTTATCTATGGAATGCATATGGTATACCAAGAGAATCCTACCTAAGTCCCTTACCTTGGAGACTAGGAAAACTTATTATTGGGACCTGTCACGAGTGACTTCCGGACCCAGAAGTAGTTCTAGAACTACTGGTCCTAGAACCAGAAATCAATATATGACCTAGTCAATTGAATCAAAACAACTCTAATTGGAACTCAAAATCAGATTTGAGGTAGAACTCAGTTAAACACAGTTTTCTAATCTAGAATAGTTTTGAACCATGTTTTGGGAAGCAATGTTCTATCTTTTAATTGAAATTAAATGGAAAAACACTTGCCATCATGTGTCTATATCTTTTATTTAAGGTATAATTTCGCTTTATTTATTTTTTTATAATCCGTCGAAAGTGGGCCCATCGGGACGGTTTAATTTCAAGTTCCATCAATAGCAGTAATTACACCATGAAGATAGAACAGTACCAGTTCCTTCATATTCATACCTACATCTGTAGTAAGATATTCAGTGTTTCATGAACTATGGAAGGATGCATGTACTTAAGTGTGGCACCTAGTGCTTGAGCACAAGTTTCCCAAATAGGGTCAACAACCTGATCAGAAACATAATCACCAAAACTGCATCAACAGATCAAGGAAAAGATTTACTAAATGAAAATCACTCAATGAAAATAAGAAGAGCAAGAACATAGACAAATGCAAGAGCACTTTAATAAGAATGAATCAAAATAGGGTAAAAATAAACATTTGAAAAGCTCCACTCAAAACCATGAAAGTAGCATTAATTATGGTTCTTTCCTTTATATTTTCTTGGAGAGAGAGAGAGAGAGAGAGAGAGAGAGAGAGAGAGAGAGAGAGAGAGAGAGAGAGAGAGAGATGCAATGGGATTTCAATAGAGAACTGCAAGTTAAGGTTTTGGGTATAGGAAAATTAAGCCAATGACATGCTAAAACATGCTCATCACTAAATTCACTTAATATGGTACCCTTTTTTTTCTTTCTTTCTTTCTTTTTTACTTTTTTTTTTAATTTAGTAATATTGAATTTTGAAGTTGTTGTTAAATGACAACAGTGATCAAGGTTATTAAGAAAGACAGTGGGAGCTAGCCTGTCTCTTACTATTTTACATGCATTCTCGTTGCTGCCTAGGCATCATATCCACTTGGAAAACACAAACAATAATAATATAATTCCAGAACTTATTGTATATCATATCAGTTGGATGCAAACTCTAACTGAATAATTATCTTTAAAGATAAACAAAACTATGAATTCCCCTTTTTCTAGGGAAAGCAGTGGATAGAAGGAAGCATGGATACTGTGCACCCGAGGAGCTAATTTATGGGCAATGCTCTAATAGTACAGGTGCATAAATTCGTAACTATAGCTTTGATACCTATAACTATAGTACTAATTGCTACGGACGTGCTACGGATGACAACCGTAGCCATAGATCTTTAGCTACAGCTTTAATCCGTAGCCTTTGCCCCTTTTTTGGTAGTGTTTTTTAAAGACATTAAATGAATGCTAGTGATGGCCACAGACCATCAGTGTTTTAGACGGTTTGTAATCGTCTAACATCAGAGACAGTCCATAACAGACCTTTTACTATCCATCTTTAATGACGGTCCATGACCGTCCTTCTTTACAGATGGTCCATAACCGTCCTTTTAACGTCCATCTTCAATGACTGTCCATGACCGTCCTTTAACTAATACAACGCGGCAAAATAGGATGGCCCATGCGACGGTTCAAAACCATCATTTATTGAGATTTGAGACGGTTTTCAGCTATCTTTTTTTCACTGTTTTGGCGTAGTGCCTTCTAGTGAAATCAGCCTAGGGGCTTGAAGGATTGCCACAACTTATGAGAAACCTATTGGTTAAAATGGAAAGGCTCAAGCAAGCTCTGAAAAAGTGGAATAGAGAAATAGTGACGAATGTTTCTCAAAATGTCGAGAAGGTGGAAGAGACAGTGAGCAAGTTAGAAATTTTAGCGCAAGCAGACTCTGAAAATCATAATCTGGCAGTGGTCGAAACTGCTAAGCAAGACTAGGCCCACCTCAAGCTTTTGGAGGAGATATTTTGTAAGTAAAAAAGCCCGCAACAACTAGTTAGAGGGGGATTGAAATATGAAGTTCTTCCATGCGATAGCTAATGAGCATATTAGGAGAGCTACAATATAAGAGATTCAGTTGGATATTGGGAAAAATATTATAAATATTGGTAAAATAATAGAAGAAGTTGTAAATCACTTCTCTAGCATCTCAGATAAGGATACTATTGCTTTGATAGCGGTGCCTTCGCTTGTTGAAGTGAAGCAAGTCATTCTATCCATCCTTAAATATGGAGTGCCAACACTGGATGACTTCTTTAGGGCTTTCTTCCTTGGGTGTTGGGATATTATAGGGCAAGTTTTGCTCAATGAGGCCAAGTTTCTCTTCAAGGGAGGAGCATTTCCAAGGGCTTTTACCTTATTACTTATTTGTCTCATCCCAAAATCACCATCGTCTATGAGGTTTGCAAATTATCGACCTATTAGTCTCTCCAATTTTGTGTACAAATTTTTTTTCAAGAATATTGTTGTTAAGTATAATTCATTACAGTCCAAGATTATCTCATGCGAGCAAGGGGCTTTCATTTAGGGGCATTTGATTGCAAAAAATATCACTATTGCCCAAGAGCTTTTCAGAGATATAGATAGAAAGGTGCGGGGAGAAAATATTGTGATCAAGTTAGACATGGAAAATGCTTACAACAAGGTCGAATGAGGGTTTCTTCAGACTGTGCGTAGAAATTTTAGTTTCAGTGAAAGTTGGCTAGTGCTAGTTCAAAAGTGCTACAGAAGTAGCTAGTTTTTGGTGTTGGTTAACGAGAAAGCAGTTGGTTTCTTTAAAGCATCAAGAGGGCTGAGGCAAGTTGACCCATTATGACCCAATACATTTATCCTCACTACATAAGTATTAAGTAGGGGTCTTCACATGATCTTGGAAAGGGGCTTCTGTCAAGGGTATAAAGTTCGACATGGTTGTCCGATTATTTCACACCTACTTTTTGTGGATAATTTTATCCTTTTCCTTAATAGGAGTTGTATATCACTGATCAAACCCAAGGGTTGACAATCCTAAGTATAGGCTTGCGATGTAGTAATAACGTGATAAGACCAAGATCGATGCATAGGGAACTTGATGAGAATATATTAAGATTTTAATCTAAGAAAAATGGTTGATTCGGGTTTTTAATCCAGTGGGATAGAGTTATAAAAACAATATTAAAAAGACTAAGGATCCAAGAATCCCCAATAATAGATTTTCAATTCAATTCATCTTCTTGAGTTGATAACTCAACTAGAACTGGATTTCAATCCATTCTAATAAGAAGATAGCACATTCATATCAATAAAAAAAAAACATCCATCATAGATTAGAATCATGATAGGCTTGATCTCTCATGAAGATCTTAGTAATCACATCAAAGGAATTGAAAACATTTAATGTACCTAGAGGTGACAATAGACCAAACATTTTAAAGATTGATTCATTCCCAAATCTAGGAATTCAATCATATCCAATCACAATTCAACATAACAATGTTAACTTTCATTGAAGAAATGAATTAAACATCAAACATCCGTCAAAAGGTTCATCTCTTAGCCTTAGCAAAGAGATTAGTCAAGCACGACTAATATCTTAAACAAAACATAGAGAAAAACTAGAAAATAAAAACTAGAACCAAAGGATTAAGAAGGAAGGATAATCCTGAAGAAGCTCCATAATTCCTAGGTCTCTCTCCTCTACCCTAATTCGCACCTAGTAAAGCTTAATACACCTCTTTGAATTGAAAAAGTTCTCACCGACTTGAAACCTACTTCAATTTTCGCACTTTTATTACACTTTGGTATAGCCGACTATGGCTTTCTGTCACACAGAATTTCATTTTGGTTGTATCGAATTAACTTCTTGGTTACATTTAAATTTTTCCAATTTTTATCTGAAGACTACATCTTCCTTAGGTTGCAGTAAACATGGCTTCAGTCGCACCAAATGTCTAGCCGAATTATGTTTGAAAATCACAGTTTCTTGCTAGACTGTTCTATGACCATTCAGTTGGACCAAGCCAATCCTAGGTGAGACCAAACAGTCTATTATTTCTGTGATTTACATTACATGATTTTTTAGTCTTTTCTCCACCTTTTGTACTTGGTTTTTGTGCATCTTTGGCATGTGATTTCTTCTTTAATGACTTCTAAATCTCTAAGTATTCTCTTGATTAATATTATAAGCTTTAATCTCCCTATTTAAGCATAATTTCATCTTTGTTTCCTGGATTACCTCTCATGTACAATTTAGGCATTAGTTAATCAATTAAGTACTTCGAATGCATAGAAATTAATGTAATTAGGAGGATAAATATGCAATATTTAAATGTTATCAATTGCTCAGAGTGGTGATTCAGTTTATGTAACACCCCGAATTTTTGCCAACCTGGGGTTAGACGTCCTTGGGCAATGAGTCGATCATAACACCTTAATTGACTTCTCAGAACTCATTCATAAAGCCTCAAATCCCTTTTTAACCCATTTCCTTCAAAATCTCACCTTCCACCACCTTATTCTTCAAATTTTTCCAAGTAATTTCATATTAGACACTAATCCTAAAGTTTGAATGATGAATAACAATAATGAAATTAAAATTTACTATAAATAGTGAATATATAAATAAATTAGGTTTTTGACCATTAACGTTTTAGAATATCATGAAATAAGTAGGTAATTTAAATAGAGCAGCTCCTTCTACCCTAAAATCATATATTGCATGTCGAATAACTCATTCCAATTTGTAAAATACGTTCATTTCAAATATCAGGTAGCCAAATCACATCAAACGGATTCGAAGGCCCAAACGACACAAATCGGGAGGGATCCAAAGTGGGTCCCGTGCACATCCGGTGTCCCCGGGGGGGAGGGGGTGGGGGGGGTGGGGGAAGGATAGAATCTCCGGTTTGGGGAGGCATCCCCCCACTATCCAGCGACCGGGGATGTATCACCGGCCAGCGGGCCGGGCGGCCCGTTTTCTGCCATTTTCTGCAGTATTTTTATCCAGCTTCAAAAAGTCATCTTCCTCGTTATAACTCCGATTTAGGTGATTCAAAATCTATATTGAAGCTTGATAAGTTTAGTTTCATATACAAATAAGTAAAAAAAAATATAATAAAAATTGAAATATACTTGAATATAGGTCGTTGTGACAACTGTCCGAAAATCATTAGTTTGGACAGCTGCTGCTTCTAGAATTTTTCAAATTTTTGTGCAACACAAAATTTAATGAAATTTGGCATAGATGAAGTAGACTTAATTATGAACTATAAAAAAATAATTAAAATAATATAGTAACTAAAAGTGCTAGAAAGGGGCGTAGAACTGTCCTAGGACCATATTCTGTTGTTATTAGGGCATAATTTAGTAAAGTACTGAACTAAATAATCTGTGGAATTGGCTTGAACCACTTTCTATACGAACTGCAAGATCCAAAACCATTAGAATCGCTAACCTAACATTACTTAGAAACCTAAGATCAATCTCAAAGCCCAGTTGCTCTCGGGAGCACATTGAAACTCCGTATTAGACCTGGACCGAGCGTCGAAAGTCTGACTACTGCAAAACTATATGGTTATGACCGCTTTACTGGGCTTGACAACCATCTCAGAAATCAAGTCCTAATAGCATCCAAAAACGCACAACTTGAGCCCGGAGCGAAGTGTGTGAGAAACGCGAATATCTTTAGAAAATGAACTCAGATTTAAGTGAATTGGGTCGTTCACTTGCAGGCCAAATTTAAAGTTTTAGACCATTAGAATCTAACCAAAATACACCCTCGGATCAGGGAGATTTCCCTACACAGGTCAGTGTACTTGTAGCCCTGATCGAGTGACGATGACCGTTGAATTGAAACTGGTCCGCCACGGTCGATCCACAAATTCGATCGGACTGAAAACTTAACCTGGCATACATCCAATGTCAGGGAACTTTCTCTGGATTGTATACAAAAAATGGGCCTCTAGATGTGCACCGTTGGATCGAAACAGCTACTATTTGGCTATAACCTAAGTATACCATGGCCCTGGGGCCATTTTCATCAGTTCTGGGCCTATAAAAGGGCCTAAACCCAGCCCATTTCCATTCCATACGATTTTCCTAACCCTAGGAGAGAAAAGAGAGAAAAGAGGAGAGAAAGGTGAGGAGAAGTGAGGGAGAGTGAGAGGTAGTTGCTGGGATTCGATCCCGCCGCTTCACGTGTCGATTCGTCTCTTCCGTGTCGCTACACCGTCGCTCTCAACTCCATTTTTGGGTAAGAAATTCTAACCCTAATCTATTTTAGGTATCCAAATAGGTAGATCGGTGAAATAGCTAACCTATTTCATGATCCAGGTAGCCATTGTGCCGTAGACAATGACGTAGTGTTCAAATTGAGCTCGGTATGGGTTTACCGGTGAAAGGTGCTAACTATAAATGGTTAGGTTATGGTTTTCAAGGCTTTCAATGTCAGTTAATGATTTATGACTGACTTGTTTGCTATCACATGTGTTTAGATACGATGTTTTCCGTGTATTACATATATCTGTAAACTTTGTTGATTTTTAATGCATTCTACGTGTTTGTTGAAATGTTTGAATGAATATGGAATTATGAGTTGTGCTTGCCATGATTATTGATTGAGAATATATGATTGTTGTACACGTGATAAGTCCTTTGTGAAAGGATTTGCTATAATACCTGTTATAACTACTTTATTATATGTATGTTGATATGTGTAGTCTAAGTGTTCGATATAATGTCTGAATGAGAAAATGCTTGTTGAAATATGTTTAATGAGGGCATTGAGATAACCTTATTTATAGTTATAATTTACTTCTTATAATCTATCTCGCTATTACGTGATTTATAGATGAATGTCTATGTATGATAACATGTGTACTATGTGTTTATTAAAATGCCCAAATGAGATTTATATTTGAATTGATTGTCACATGCTATTTTGACTATCACACATGAATGCCTACTGTGTTCGAATGTGATTGAGACTACTGCGTAGTCTAGGCAATCGGTAATAATTCCTGAATTAGTAGTCGAGGTCATTTTTGCCACACAAGACATTCAATTAATCCAAGTCGTACGCTGTTTGTCGACAGTAATTAGGCCACGCGGAGTGCTTACGCGCTCCATGTCGATAAATCCAACGAGCGCTCACACTAGTCGAGCTTGTCAAGTAACCCAATTGGTCTAATGTATGTTCACCATGTATGGACATTATTACTTGAATCTAAAGTACCAACTTACCAATGAAAAGCCCGTTTAACCTTGGTACCATAATTTGCCAAGACTCATGAGCTGGACATGGTGGTATGAGACACCATGGTCGAGCTGTCGGCCTACGCTGGGGCAATGAGCCTCCCCATACTGACCAGTGAGCAAACCAAACTTGTGAGCCAAATACTGTGGTATGAGACACTGTATTCGAGCTGTCAGCCTGCGCTAAGGTGACAAGCCTTTTAAGAGTGACCTCAAGTATACACAAGGATTGCGTCAAGGTGACGAGCCTTGCCATAGTGACCTTAAGTATAAAATAGGCCTACGATCAGGTGACGAGCCTCTTGTAGTGACCTTGAGTATGAATTAAGTCTACGCTGAGGTGACAAGCCTCCCTTAGCAACCACTAGTATAAACTCATGAACTTACCTATCGTATGTGAGTAACTAGGATTGACGACCCTAGATGGATCATTGTTTAGGAAATGATATAAGGGGGTACCTTAGCTTCCCAATCCTACTGTATGAATAAACATAATTAAGAACTTGGCTAATCACGTACATGCACCACATTTACATGTGGCTTTGGCGTTGGGTTGAGCACAGAGGAAGGGGTACATGCCGCGATCGTGAGATGATGTTGTAGAGGGAGTACAAGCGAGGGCATGCATCATTATAGCATATCATCCCTACATTAACAAGAGTACTTATGACATGATCGTTGTACTGCTTTATCATTACTGCTTGACTGAATTGATAACATGTTAACCTTTGCTATATAGTTCCACTGAATTAACTACTCATTCCCACTTGGGATGGTGTTTTAAAACACCACCTAGACTCTGGTTTAGATGCAGGTGATTGTGAAGCCTATACAGCGGAGTTGGACTTCATAGGCGGGGAGAAAGGATTTTCCTACGTTCAGCTCTTAGGCGGGTCTATGTAGACCTTGTGCTGATTCAACCAGATTACAGGGATTTACGGATTAGTTGGACATTTACATTTTGGTATTTTGTATAATTTGACACAAAACCTGTATATATTTAGCCCTGTTACATATTCACACTCTGGGGATTTTAAAACCACTTATATACTTTATATATCTATCACAATCTTCCGCTTGTTCAATTTAGTTATCCCTGGAGTATGATATGTTGTTTTAGTATAATCCCACTTATGTTCGAATGCACTCATTATAATCATCATAATCTATGTTACATAAGTGATGCGTTGGAACTCGAGAGTTGAGCTTTGCTCGACCCTCGATTTTCAGGGCGTTACAAGATGGTATCAGAGCATGATTTGGATTAAATTGGACCTAAGTTATGGTAACACCATACACACTGACGCACTCTGATTTAGGAAGGGGGCGATGGAATTTAGAGACGACATTAGGATCCCAAGGTTTCACCGATAGGCGAGACCGAATATTTTAACATAGTCTACAACATATCTTCGATCACGTGAATCGACCTAGGTGGTCTCTAGGTCGTTAGTCGACGGGTTTGAGTCTTTAGTTGATGAATTTTAAATCTAAAACGGATCTGAATGGCGCGAATACGAGTGCGTTGGACCACAAAAACAGACCCAAACCAAGAATTTCAGAGTGAAGTAATGAGATAACCAGGACCTTGGGAATGAGGATTATATAAACCGCAATGACCATAAATGGTGGAGCATTTAGAGTTTTGGGCCTAGAGTCGGTACTCATACATTTCAAAAAATCTGACAGTATAGGAAACCCAATAAATTAATAACATGAACCCTAAGACCTCTCTAGTTGGTATGGTCATGTGTGAGGTTCTCGAGCGCAGTTAAATCAAGTTCGGCTAACTCAATTCCAATCAGACTATTTTGACCCTAAGTGATAAAACAATTTCCTATATTAGAAATGGTACGAAATCATCTAGCGTATGAGCGTAGACTTTGGATTACAACTATTGGATAACCACTATTCCTAAATTAAGACTAGGCTAATGGTTATACTAAGGAATGTAAAAGGATTGATTATGCTAAGATAATCGAAATATAGACTTATTTGTCTTGATTAGGTTAGAGTGTGACCTCGTTCCATCGTTGAATCCCCTTAGTACTTATAAGCTTCTTTAATAAGTCTTAGGAAGCTGTTTTGACTTAGAAACTATTCACGTTCAGAGAAAACTTATATATCCCTGAAAAGGCCAAGCAATATGTCCTTGAGGGGGGGGAATAGGACAACGCCAAATTTAAAATAATTACAGTGGAATTTACTAAAGAGATAGCCAAATTAAGTAAATCAATTCACAATGTTGAAATGAAAAGCAACATCAATAAACAAGTATTGAGAGGTTGATACAAAAGTTGTTCTAAGGACAACCTTACACCAAAAACCAAAGTTTATGGTAGGACAACCTTATTTCTAGAAAGGTCTTTATATCAAGAACTCAAACCAAAGAGTAAATATATTCAAAGTATATCGAGGAATAAAATGCAATCTCAAATATTGATTGTTCTAAGGACAACCATGCACCATAAAAATGGCATGACAACCTTACTAGAACAAGTAGAGAAACTGAAGCTCAAACAAACAAAGGAATAGCTAGAGATAAATTGCAGAAATATAAATCTAAACTATTACGACATCCCCACTGAGCTAAAAATGATTACAACATTCACATCCATATACATTCCACAACTGAATAATCAAAGATAGGAAAATGAAGCACACATCCACACAACACAAAGAGTTATAATGGTTCACCTGTGTGTACACCAACTATTCAACAACAGCCACACAGAATGCTACTCCACTCCTAATACCCTCACACAGAGGATATTAGCATTCACTATCAAATAGGTTTTCACAGGTTCACCCAAAACTTTCACAATTGTGTCTTTTTCAAAGGGCTTACACAATTCAAAACCCTCACTTCTAAGTTTTCCGGCTCTCCTCAGACAACCAACAACTTTGAGATTTTTCTGGCTTAACTTCAAATAAAACCAAAATACAATAAATTACAAAATGTAAAATACCTGTTTTTCTTCTTTGATGTAGCAGCCCGAAAGAACTAAGTCAGAGTAGAGATTTGAATGTCAAAGTTCAATGTCCAATACTCACTATATAATGGTTCTAAGTTCTAATAGATTTTAAATTAAAACACATGGGCTAGCTTTAATTGATTTTGATTCCAGAAAAAGGAAAACAACAGTTCCTCTTTTTAGATCAGAATGGAATAGAAGAAACAAAATTAATTATAAAAGCTAAAGAAAGAAAATATTAAATATGAACACTTAGCTTAAATGGAGCACAGACGAATCTCTTAGAAGGCCGAATTAAATTAGCTTTATTTTCTTATTTTATTCTGAGATTCATGCTCTATTTATAGGTGAGAAAATCACGTCTTCGACTGGTCTTAAGTCGCTACGACTGGTCATAGGAGCAACTGATATTTGAAAATTTGAGCATGATCAGATAAGGCAATTTCACGACTGGTCGTAGGTAGTCTACGAGTGGTCGAAGGACACCTTTGACAAGTCGAAGGTTACTAAGGACTAGTCGAAGCAAGTCAAATTTCATCGTTGGACTTTGAGTCGTTGGTCTACGACTGGTTGAAGGATCAGTTGACACTGTACATACGACTAGTCGAAGACATCCTAGGACTAGTCGAAGCTTAACAGAAAATTTCTGAATTTTGCAACAAACTTACGACTGGTCTAGGAAATTTTAAGACTAGTCGAAGCAGTGCTAGGACTAGTTGAACAAAGTCCCGGACTAGTCTTAGAACAATCCAAACCCACATATATAAAACATATGACTTATGTATCCAAAATGGCCTACTCTAAAGGTCAACTTAAGGTCATTCATACCTCAAAAGTGAAGTAAGGACATTGAAACTTAAAGATGAGTGACCTTGAGCATAATGAAACTTGAGATCTTGACGTAGCTTGAACTTGAAAGCATCTTGAAATCTTGAGTCTTGAAAGTCGAACATTCTCACATTCTCGAGTCTTGACTTGTGAACATTGCTTGTCTATCGAAGCTGATCTTGTGAGACTTTTGTCATGACTTGACATATCATTTGTAGAGCTTTGTTCTACACATATGCAAGCTTTATAACAAAATACATACAGTGTCTTTTGACACCTCAAATTTGACAATATAGTGAAGCTATCAACTATAGCATTTACAATCTCCCCCTTTGTCAAATTAGTGACAAAACACACTTGTAAGATATATTTCATAAAATAAAATATCTGGTTAATGAATCATGCACCAGTTAATATCAACCTGCATATATACATAATAGCATGAACTTGCAAATCAATTCAATATATGTTTCACCTCAACACACATACTCCCCCTCACTTCAACACACATACTCCCCCTGAGTCAATATATCTATTAAACATCCACCATTCTCCCCCTTTCTGTCACAAGAGGACAAATGAAGCAATGAACAAATAGCTGAGGAGTTTAAAAAGAGATAAGACATATAATTCATAAACAGAGATAAGTCATAAGTAGCAACAAGCTCACAAACAGAAAGAGAGTAGAGATATAAAATTATTACAGTCCAAAAAAAAACCGAGCTAATCTGAGCCAGATGAAGGAGTAGGTATGGAAGGATCAAGTTGATGCATGCCCTTGTTCAAGCGCCTAAGATAATTGTGCATATACTTGAACTGTAAATCATGGGCAACATTCATGTTATCTATTTTAACATTCATATTTTTAACCTTCTCCTCCAAATCACGCAAATGTGCATTAAAGTCAGATGGTGCATAATCAGGATCATTTGCAGAATCAGAATCAAGTTCTTCAAATATATCATCCATATTGATATGTGGGCAATGTGTCTTCATATTTTAAAAAAAAATATGAAGACAAATATCCATATGTGCTTAAGGAAAAGACATGAAGAAGAGCACGAAATCCAAAGAGAGATATACAGTTATTATAGATCCATAAGAGATGAAATATCTAAGCAATATCAAGTAAACATGCTAAATATAAATTATTACAATTTATACAGATAAAGCATGCGTCACAAGATCAATGGATTTTAGGCTCTGGCTTAGTCAAAGTCCAACTTTCATAAGCTAGTGCATCAATTACATTGAACGGCTCAATTTAGGAATTGAAGCAAAAGTAATTGCAAACATTTTTCAATTGTCTTCTGGTTTGAACACCAGAAAGAGGGTTACCAAGTATTTGATTAGAAGGATGGTCTTTTACTAACCTTGAATCAGTAGAATATGATGTAGATGATGGTTCACTTTGAAGTTTAGTGTCAATTTGACTATATGAAGAGTTTGGTTTATCAAATATAAAGACTTCATCATCTACTGAACTAGAGATAGGTGTATTCAGGTGATCATCTATAACCACATTAATTGATTCTTGAATCACTCTAGTCCTCTTATTAAGAACTCGATACGCTCGACTGTTCAAAGCATATCCTAAAAAGATCCTTTCATCACTCTTCGTATCAAACTTTTCCAAATTTTCACGATCTCGTAAGATATATCAGTTGCTGCCAAAAACTCGAAAGTATTTGACAGTAGGCTTTTTATCGAACCATATTTCATAAGCCATTTTATTATTCCCTTTACAAGTGTAAACCCGGTTAAAGATATAACATGTTGTATTGACTGCTTTAGCCCAAAGATTCTTAGAGAGCTTCATGTTATTCAACATGACATTAGCTATTTCTTGAAGCACTCTATTTTTCCTTTCAACTATACCATTTTGTTGTAGAGTTTTGGGCACTGAGAATTCATGTAATATTCCTTGGTCACTACAGAACTTCTCAAAACTGTTGTTCTTAAATTCAGATCCATGATCACTACGAATCTTACTGACTTGAGAACTCTTTTCAGTTTGAATCCTTTTGATAACCTTTTTCACTTTTTCAAAGGTTTCTGATTTGTCCCTTAAGAAGACAACCCATGTATATGTGATAAAATTATCTACAATTATCAAGCTATATCTTTTGCCACCTCAACTTTCCGTCCTTGTAGCTCCTACAAGATCCATATGGAGAAGCTTGAGTAGTCTTGATGTGGTATCGGAATTCACCTTTTTGTGTGAGTTCCTTGTTTGTTTGCCAATCTAGCATTCACCACATATTTTATCAAATTTTTGTAGTTTGGGTAGATCTCTTATAAGTTCTCGTTTGCTCAATCTATCTAGATTTTTGTAGTGTACATGTCCAAGACATTTATGCCATAAATCAGTATCGTCTGTATGGACCATGTAACAAGATTAACTAGTTGAGCTGGATTCACTCACAATATAGCGATTTTCAGACGTTCTACGTCCAATTAAGATTACCGAACCCTTGTTATTTAGAATCTCATAACTTTGATTAGAAAATCTTACACTATGGTTATTATCGCATATTTGAGATATGCTAAGCAAGTTATGTTTTAGGCTTTCAACATATAAAACATTTTTGAACAAAGGGAGGCTATGAAGTTGAATCGTACCCTGGCCCATAATCTTGCAGTTGCTACCATCACCAAATGTGACTGAACCATCAATCATGTCTTTAAGATCGGTGAATAAAGTCTTGTCGCCTGTCATATGTCTTGAGCATCCACTGTCTAAGTACCACTTTGAATGGCTTGTAGCTTTGAAAGCAGTGTGGGCAACCAAGCAAGTAACTTTAGGAACCCATTTCATTACTGTTTTGGGTTTAAGAGTATAGTTGGTCTTCTTATATTTGTAATTTTTGTACGAGTGACCCACTGAGTTAGATTTTAAGAGCTCCTTAAGCAAATCAACTATTTTTTCAGCTAAAGAGTTTTGGTTTTGATTTTTGTAAATGATATGGTTACCTTTGATTTTGAAAGATTGAAAAGTTTTAGAAAACTTTTGACTTGAACTTTTCTCATTTGAGATAGAGGATTCCCTTTTTATAAACTTGGGAGGAGTATTCTTCTGTTTAGGAGAAATATTTTTGTCGTAGCCCAAACCGGATCTATCACCACATTTTCTTGATCCAGTTAAAAGTTTTTCTAATTTTGGATCACCTTGGGCATACCTCCATGTATCCTTTAAACTCAAAAGGGAAGATACTTCAAGTTTAAGTTTATTATTTTTAGATTTCAGATTTTCAATAAGGGTGGTTTTGAAATCTAGTTCACTTTTGCATTTTTCAAAACAATCTGAAAGATGAGATTTTTCTAAAACAAGAGACTCAAATCTTTCTCTAAGCCCTGAAAACCTTTCTTTTTGAAGTTTTAGTTTAACGGCAATTTTATAACTTTCTTTGTATAGGGCATTATAAGCATCTTAAAGATCTTCTTCATTATCATGATCGCTATTCAGATTTTCTTCACTGGTTGAATCATCATGATATGAAAACGTGAACTTGGCTAGAGTCATAAGGGCCTTAACTTCATTGCCTAACTCAGTTTCAGAATCTTCTGATTTAGAAGAGGCTTCAGTGCCAAAAGATTCATCCCAAGTAGCCAACATTCCTTTCTTTTTAGGTTTATCCTTTTTAGGACACTTGTTTGCTAGATGCCCATATTCTTGTCAGTTGTAACATTGACTATATTTCAAATATTTTTAAGATTTAGATCTTTTCTTTTCATTTGATTTTTGAAAATCAACCTTCTTTTTACTTTTGAAAATCTTGTAAAACTTTTTCGCTAAAAGAGCCATATCGTCTTCAAAATTTTCAAAATCAGAATTTTCTTGAGAAATACATTTGGTAGATTTAAGCGCAATAAATTTACCTCTAGGAGCTTTAAAATTTAATTCATAGATTTATAAAGAACCAACTAGTTCTTCTACCCTCATATTGTCCGTATCACGAAGTTCCTGGATCGCGGTTACCTTAGAATTGAACCGTTCAGGTAGTGAGCGTAGTATCTTTGCACACACTTTACTTTCTGTGATTTTACTGCCAAGACCCCACATAGAGTTTACAATGTCATTTAATCTAGTGTAGAAGTTCATAAACATTTCATTCTCCTCCATATGAATTTCTTTAAATTTGGTTGTGAGGAGTTGGTCTTTAGATTTTTTGACAATTGAAGTACCCTCGTGTGTCATTTCTAATATATCCCATGCTTGTTTTGCAGTATCACAGGATATAATTCTTTTGAACTCATCTGGTGATAGTGTGCAAGTGATTGCATTTAGTGCTTTAGCATTTGTACTACTCTCACTTTTCTGAAGTGTGGTCCATGAGAAAAATGGTGTTACTCTCATTGATTTTGAACCATCGATACCAGTCACTTTAGTGGTAGGTGGGTTCCATTCAGTCAATGTGGCAAGCCACACATTTTCATCTATTGATTTGAGGAAAATCCTCATCCTGGCTTTCCAATAGGCATAGTTTAAGCCATCAAAGGGTGGAGGCCTAGTGACTGAAAGGCTATCAAAATTTGACATCTTATATATAACTTAGATCGTTAGCTTAGGAGATGAATCCAAAAATAAAGCAATTAACACAAGCTATTAGGCTTTGATACCACTTGAAAAGGCCAAGCTATATGTCTTAGAGGGGGGGGAGGAGGGGGGAGGGAGGAATAGGACACCGCCAAATTTAAAATAATTACAGCGGAATTTACTAAAGAGATAGCCAAACAAAGTAAATCAATTCACAATGCTGAAATGAAAAGCAACATCAATAAACAAGTATTAAGAGGTTGATACAAAAGTTGTTCTAAGGACAACCTTACACCAAAAACCAAAGTTTATGGTATGACATCCTTATTTCTAGAAAGGTCTTTGTATCAAGAACTCAAACCAAAGAGTAAATATATTCAAACTATACTGAGGAATAAAATGCAATCTCAAATATTGATTGTTCTAAGGACAATCATGCACCATAAAAATGGCAGGGCAACCTTATTAGAATAAGTAGAGAAATTGAAGCTCAAACAAACAAATGAATAGCTAGAGATAAATTGCGGAAATATAAATCTAAATTATTACAACATTCCCCACTAAGCTAAAAATGATTATAACATTCACATCCACATACATTCCACAACTGAATAATCAAAGATAGGAAAATGAAGCACATATCCACACAACACAAAGAGTTATAGTGGTTTGCCTGTGTGTACACCAACTGTTCAACAACAGCCACACAGAATGCTACTCCTCTCCTAATATCCTTTCACAGGGGATATAAGCATTCACTATCAAATAGGTTTTCACAGGTTCACTCAAAACCTTCACAATTGTATTTTTTTCAAAGGGCCTACACAATTCAAAAACCCTCACTTTTGAGTTTTCTGGTTCTCCTCATATAACCAACAACTTTGAGATTTTTTTGGCTTAACCTCAAATAAAACCAAAATACAGTAAATTACAAAATGTAAAATACCTGTTTTTCTTCTTTGATGTAGCAGCCCGGAAGAACTAAGTCGGAGTAGAGATTTGAATGTCAAAGTTCAATGTCCAATACTTACTATATAATGGTTCTAAGTTCTAATAGATTTTAAATTAAAACACATGGGCTAGCTTTAATTGATTTTGATTCCAGAAAAAGGAAAACAACACTTCCTCTTTTCAGATCAGATTGGAATACAAGAAATAAAATCAATTTAAAAATCTAAAGAAAGAAAATATTAAATATGCACACTTAGCTTAAATGGAGCACAAACGAATTCTCAGAAGGCCGAATTAAATTAGCTTGATTTTCTTGTTTTATTCTGAGATTCGTGCTCTATTTATAGGTGAGCAAATCACGTCTTCTACTGGTCTTAAGTCGCTACGACTGGTCGTAGGACCAACTGATATTTGAAAATTCGGGGGCGATCGGATAAGGCAGTTTCACGACTGGTCGTAGGCAGTCTACGACTGGTCGAAGGACATCTTTGATAGGTCGTAGGTTGCTCAGGACTAGTCGAATTTCATCGCTGGACTTTGAGTCGTAGGTCTACGACTAGTCGAAGGATCAGTCGACACTGTACATACGACTAGTCGAAGAGACCCCAGGACTAGTCGAAGCTTAACAGAAAATTTCTGAATTTTACAACAAACTTACGACTGGTCCAGTAAATTCTAAGACTGGTCGAAGCAGTACTAGGACTAGTCGAACAAAGTCCCGGACTAGTCTTAGAACATACCATACTCATATATATATATAAAACATATGACTTATGTATTCAAAATGGCCTACTCTAAAGGTCAACCTAAGGTCCATCATACCTCAAAAGTGAAGGACATTGAAACTTAAAGATGAGTAACCTTGAGCATAATGAAACTTGAGATCTTGATGTAGCTTGAACTTGAAAGAATCTTGAAATCTTGAGTCTTGAAAGTCGAACATTCTCACATTCTCGAGTCTTGACTTGTGAACATTGCTTGTCTATCGAAGCTGATCTTGTGAGACTTTTGTCTTGACTTGACATACCATTTGTAGAGCTTTATTCTACACATATGCAAGCTTCATAACAAGATGCATACAGTTTCTTTTGACATCTCAAATTTGACAATATAGTGAAGCTATCAACTATAACACTTACGATCCCTCAGATTGAACGTTAGGTCAAATCAATACACACCTTAGAATTACCTTCCCAAGGACTTATTACAATCGGGAACATGGAGTAGAGAAACTATATATAAGCTAAGCATTCGCGGTTTGAATCGAATTCTCCATCATGGTAGTTACCAATGAACTCAATGCTCTGATCAAGCAAAAAATCGGGATCAACTAGGATTACGGACTGATACGACAAAATTTCTGTCATAGCTAAGAAGAAGGTTTGTGTACCCGGGTCAGACCCACTCCACAACTTTCCTTTCATATTGGCCCAACCACTTACAACCAAAAGTTTATTACTTCATCTTCGAGAAGTGTTAAAAATATATAGGCAATAAAGATTTTTCTTTTCAGGCCCAAGAAATTTCTCAAATGGGCAACATACAGTTAGGAATTAGGTCCTGAATCACAGACCATTCTCACATACATATTGTGCATATGAACTTAGAAATATAGTCTGCCGATTAACCTATTTTGTCCACATTCCTTATGTACTAATAATGTATAGATTATCTTACAGTATTAAACTAGACATGATTAAAGAAAGTAAGTCGGGACCATGGTAAAAGTCCTTCCCTGATATAATTAGCCATCTTGCCACAAACTCACACCCATCCCTGTAATTAACCACAACACCCATCATTTTAGCTCATTTCTATAACCATATTGTAACGCCCTGAAATTCGGGGGTCGAGTATGAACTCAACTCCCGAGTTCCAACGCATCACTTATGCAACATACACAATGATGGTTAAATGTTGTCTGAGTTAGAGCAATAAACATGAATGAGATTATACCAAAAATAGTAATTCATACTCCAGTTCAGTTGTATAAAGGCAAACGGAAGACTGAAATTGTATATTTAAGGTATGTAAAGAAACCAAACTTTTTATGAACACCAGAGTATGAACACTAACTGAGTACCCAAATACATGTACTATTTCTGAGTCAAAAATTAAAATACAATCTAAAAGATGAGTCCTGAAGTCCCCGCGATGCAGTCGGCCTAAGCATAGCCGTCAGAGTACTGCATAAATGAGAACTCATCCTGGTCCTCGTCGAAATCGGGCTCCGGCTCCTGAACCGTCGCGCCGTCTATACCTGTAACAGAGTCTGGTTGGTGTTGCAAACACCGTCCCGTAACGTGGGAGTGAGTAGCTAACTCAGTGGAACAATAAAGCATAGGTTAACATGTTATCAATTCAATCAAGCAGTAATGATAAAGCAGTACAAATCAAACAATTCTAACTACTCTTATTAAGTGCGAGAATGAAATGACATGATGATGTATGCCCTTGCCAAACCACCCTCATGCGACATCATCTTACGTTCGCAAATGCTTAACTCCCTCAGTGCTCCACATCTACAAGGCACATGCGGTGCTATGATGAACATGATTACCAAGTTATTATTATTCCATTTCAAACAGCAGTATTGGGAAACTAAGGTACCTCCCTTGTATCATTCCCAAACATGATCCATTCTAGGGTCGTCAATCCTAGTTAATCTCATACGATATTATGGTTCGAGAGGCATAGCGAAGGCATCGCAAAGGGCTCGTCACCCGTCAGCACGGATACAGATCCCACCGTATGCGGCTCAATTGCTGACCGTCAGCTCAAGTACAGGTCTCACCGTACTCGGCTCAATCACTAGCCATCAGCTCGAGTACAGGTCTCACCGTACTCGGCTCAACTCATACTCTAGTTGCTGTGAAAGACTCGTCGCCAATCACAGACCCTTGGAGTATACTCGAAGATACTACAGAAGACTTGTTGCCCGTCAGCACGAGCACAGGTCTCACCATACTCGGCTCTCGCCGTAAGTATCGACAGCTCGAATACGGTGTCACATACCACCGTATTCGGCTCACGAGTTCGGGTTGCTCAATGGTCACTATGGGGAGGCACTTGGCCCCAGCATAGGCCGACAGCTCGGCCACGGTGTCCCATACCACCATGTCCGGCTCATGAGTCTTAGCGGATCGAGGTACCTTGGTTAACAGGATCGCCATTGGTAAGTTTGGTACCCTAGGTTCAAACAGTAATGACCAAACATGGTGAACACACATTCGACAATCGGGTTACTTGACGAGCCTGACTAGCTCGAGTGCACAACAAGTTGGGGGATATGAAGCGCAAAAGCACTCCGTGTGGCCAACCACTATCGCCAACCGAAGTACGACTCGGGTTCGCCAGACACATTCCTTGTGGCAACAAGAATCTCAGCCACAATGTCCAATCTGGTACCGAATGCCTGGACTACAAACATAGTCCCAAACTCATACAGTTCTCATCAATAGCATGTGGAGTTAAGCATGATAAACAAAGTAATACAACATGTTAGGAAGCATATCATAGAGCATGTTATGAAGCATGATATAAAGCATGTTGTAGAGTACTATACAAATAGGGACACAATTACGTATACATCACAAGTGAGTGGCTAAAGTAAACCACCACATGGAGGGTATCCTACATGTCTCTAAGGTAGTGGGGAATTTCATATCATCACCTACCTAAGGCACTAACACTTGAACATTTACACTCACAAGCATTTACACGAACACTTAGAGTACACCATTCCAACATACATGACGTATGTTAGCAAAATACGTATTAGGGCTATCCTTTCACCAAGCGGTTGTTTTATCCATGTATACCATAATCATACAGCAAATAATCACGACAAATGCATTTCCAAAATTTACACATATACAGTATTTCTAGAATACACAATTTCTACATACATAGTATTTACAAGCGAGCATGTATTACGGCGATTCCTTTCGCCAAACTAGTATTTTATCCATATGTTGTATAATCATACATTAAATAAACATGTCAAACATTTTTCCAAAAAAAATACGTATACGGTATTTCTACGTATACCTAGAGTATGTGAAATTCAATATTCTACAACATTAATCGAAACAGAAAACGGAAAGCACTTTTTACATGTGCATTTGCATGCAGATCATGAATCTATCATTATCTGACATTGAAAGCGTTGAAAACCGTAACCTATACACCTAAAGTCCTCACCTTTGCCCTTGGAATCACAACAGATCTGTAAGGTTTGGTGAGCTTCCGTATTCGGGAGTTTTCTTGCCTAAAGAGCGGAATCGGTTAGCCTTTTCACAACCTATAGCCTATCTACTTCAAATCAGACATAGGGTTAGAGTTTCTCACCTTCAAACGGAGTGGATACCGCCGGGAAAGCGCCTGGAAAGAGGCGGTGTAGGCCGTGCGATAATCGAAAGCAGCAGGAGGAAGTTCTCCCACAAATCCCAAGCTCTTCTCTCTCTTTTCTCTCTCTCTCTAGGGTTTTATCCCAAATTCGTATGGCTGTGAGAGGGGCTGTTCTAAGCCTCTTTTATAGCCAAAAACCTCCCCAAAATAGACTCAGGTTCAAGGGTTACTGCTAATATAAGTATTTCGTCACTTTTCCAGCTCAAAAGAGAGGTTTTGGTGGCCCTCCTTGAGCCAAACGTCAGACTTAAGCTCACCACACATTGATCTATATGGGATTACGTTTTCGACTCGATCGGATTCCCAGATCACACGTGGCGGACCACTTTCAGTTCAACGGTCAGTGGGCCATGATCCGAAATTTCAAGCACATGTAAATGTTCCTGAAATTTTTCTTAATCCGAGGGTGTAATTTAGTCTGATTCTGACGGTCTGGTTGCTTAATACTGATGCGCAAGCGAATGGTGCTAGATCACAATTCCAGATATTTATTTTGTAAAGGGAATAGTGTTTTTCATACTCCCTCGCTCCGGATCCAAACGAATGGCCGTGGGACATTGGCTGAACCTGATTTTTGAGATGATAGTCAAGCCCAGTGAGGCGGTCCTAGTTCCTTAACTTCGTGTTAATCGGACTTCTGATGTGCGATCTAGACCTAATACGAAGTTTCGTTTCATTCCCGAGAGCAGTCGGGAAATGAGTTTGGTTCTAAACTTTAGGGTAACCTAGAGTCACTGATTTTGCAAGTTTTAGGTCTTGCCGATCGTATTTAGAGCGATCCCAACGGATTTCATGGCTAATCGAGTTTTGCACTTAGTTAACTTTGTTAAATTCCTAAAGGATTTAATCCTAATTGATTTCTAGTCGAGATGGTACTCGAGCCAAAGTACAGAAATTTACGGGTCGTTACAATCTACCCCCCTTAAACAAAAAATTTTGTCCTCGAAATTTATACCTTTTCGTATTCCTCGAGAATCTGAGGGTAGTTCTTCCTGACCTCGGCCTCAGTCTCCCAAGTAGCTTCCTCCTCAGAATGATGTGTCCATAGCACCTTCACAAGTGGAATGACCTTGCTACGTAGTACCTGCTCCTTCCTGTCAAGGATACGTGTCGGGCGTAACTCATACGTAGCATCCTCGCTCTACTGTACCTGCTCCCATCTGATGATATGCGAAGGATCGGGAACGTACTTCTTCAGCATAGACACATGAAATACGTTGTGTACCGACGCAAGTGGTGTGGGCAGAGCGAGACGATACGCCACATCACCCACTCGATCCAGTATTTGAAAGGGACCGATAAACCTCGGTGTGAGCTTCCCCTTATTCCCAAACCAAAGGACTCCCTTCATAGGGGAAACTCGAAGGAACACATGATCCCCGACCTCGAACTCCAGCGGTCGCCGCCTTGTATCGGCGTAACTCTTCTGCCTGCTCTGCGCTGTAAGTAATCGATGCCTGATAATGTCGACCTTCTCTGTAGTCGCCTGTACCAACTCCGGGCCAATCAGACTACGCTCGCCAACCTCAGCCCAACAATGCGGTGCTCTACAAGGACGACCATATAAAGCCTCATATGGCACCATGCCAATAGTCGTCTGGAAGCTGTTGTTGTAGGCTAACTCTGCATACGGAAGACAGTCATCCCAGCTGTCCTTGAAGTCCAACACACATGCTCGCAACATATCCTCCAGAATCTGATTCACCCGCTCGTACTGCCCATCAGTCTGAGGATGAAACGCCGTACTGAACTTCAACTTCACACCCATCGCCTCCTGGATACGAGTCCAGAAGATGGATGTGAATCGCGTGTTTCTGTCCGACACGATCTCTAAAGGAACCCCGTGCAGACGGACGATCTCTCTGATGTACAATCTAGCCAGCTCGTCTGCAGAGTTTGTAACTCTGATATGGAGGAAATGGGCCGATTTGGTCAACTGGTCCACAATCACCCAAATGGAATCGTGTCCCTTTCTCGTCTTCGGCAGCCCGGATATGAAATCCATGGAGATGAAGTCCCACTTCCACTCTGCTATGGGCATGGGTGAAGCCAGAGGTCGGCGATGTTCTGCCTTGACTGCTGGCACGTCAGACATCGAGACACATACTCAGCAATGTGGGCCTTCATGTTATCCCACCAATACGTCCGTCTCATATCCCGGTACATCTTCGTGCTACCAGGATGCATCGCAAGCTTCGAGTTATGGGCAGACTTGAGAAGCTCGCGTCTCAAGTCAGGCACATCAGGAACGCATAGGCGGCCACGGAATCGTAGACCCCCATCAGAACCAACTCTCCACTCGGAGTCCTCGGCATCGCTACCTTGCTCTCGAAGCTCAGACAGCCGCACATCGCCCTTCTGGGCCTCAATAACTCTGTCGTCAATAAGTGTTCGCACCCGAACATGCGCAACACACTCAAATGGCTCCTCCACAGTGAGTCTCTGCTCGAAGTCCCGCACGAACTTAACCATGTCCCACTCAGCTACCATCAACGGTGCCGCAAATGCTATAGCCTTCTTGCGGCTCAGCACGTCTGCCACAAGGTTCGCCTTGCCAGGATGGTAGGAAACCTCGAACTTGAAGTCCTTTAAGGTCTCCATCCATCGGCGTTGTCTCATATTCAAGTCTCGCTGTGTGAATATGTACTTAAGGCTCTTGTGGTCGTAGAAAAGCTCGAACTCCTCTCCGTAGAGGTAATGTCTCCAGAGCTTCAATGTAAAGATGACAGCTGCCAACTTTAGGTCATGTGTAGGGTAATTCTCCTCGTGCTTCCTTAATTATCTCGAGGCATACGAAATCACCCTATCCTTCTGCATCAGGACACAACCCAAACCAACGCGAGACGCATCAGTATATATCGTGTACTTCTCCCCTTGCTCTGGCAATACTAGTACAGGGGCGGACGTCAACTTGTCCTTCAGCTCCTTAAAAGCTGCCTCCGCCTTCTCATTCCAGGCGAACTTCAGGTCCTTCCGAGTCAACTGAGACAATGGCCTGGCGATCTTCGAGAAATCCTGAATGAAGCGTCTGTAATACCCAGCCAGACCAAAGAAACTCCTCACCTCGTGCCGAGCCAGGCTGCTGCCAATCGAACCGCGGCTACCTTAGCAAGGTCCACTGCTATCCCATCCTTGGACACTACATGTCCGAGGAACTTGACTTCCTCCTGCCAGAAGTCGCACTTCTTGTACTGTGCGAACAACTGGTTCTTCTTCAGTGTACCCAACACCGCTCTCAGGTGCTCCTCGTGCTCCTCCCGACTCATAGAGTATATCAAGATATCATCAATAAAGACGATGACGAATCGGTACAGGAAAGGCCGAAATACTCGGTTCATCAGATCCATGAACACGGCTGGTGCGTTCGTAAGGCCGAACGACATCACCAGAAACTCATAGTGCCCAAAGCACGTCCTGAAGGCTGTCTTCTTCACGTCCTCATCTCTCACGCGCAACTGGTGGTACCCCGACTGACGATCAATCTTCGAGAAATACTTCACCCCCCTCAACTGATCAAACAGATCATCTATCCTGGGCAAAGGATACTTGTTCTTCACTGTGACCTGGTTCAACCTACGGTAGTCAATACATAACCATAGCGACCCGTCCTTCTTCTTCACAAATAGCACAGGTGCTCCCCAAGGAGACACACTAGGTCGTATAAAACCCTTGTCTACCAGATCGTCAATTTGTTCCGCAGCTCCTCCATCTCACATGGAGGCATACGATAAGTCGGCAGTGAGATGGGTGTCGCACCTGGCGTAAGATCAATTGTAAAATCGATCTCGCGTCAAGGAGGTAAACCGGGAATAGTCTCAAACACGCTTGCAAATTCTCGAACCACCGGTGTATTCCTCAACGTCGGACCATCAATCGGCGCCAATAAAGCAGTATAACAATCAACATGGCAGGGCCAAATGACCTGTACTGGAAACGTGAAAGCTGTGCCATCAGGTCCATAGGCAGTCACGATCCGAGTATCGCAATCTATCTCCGCCCTCATCTTGGCGAGCCAATCCATACCAAGGATAACGTCGTAGTGCCATAGTGGAGCAACAATGAGGTCGACGAGCACTGTGCTGCTACCCAAAACTATCGAGCAACCCTCGCATAACCCTGTGACATCCGAGAAGGTCCCAATGGCCGTAGTGAGTCTCGTTCTCTTAGTGAGAATAGTATGCAAAGATAGACGTTTAACCGCCCCACAAGAAACAATAGAAGTAGTGGACCCAATGTCCACCAATAAGGAAACGGAAGTACCATGAATGTAAGCCGTACCCTCAAAAACTGTCGGGGCCGCAAGTGACGTCTCAGGTGCCTCAGTCACAAGCGTATGCACACGCACCTGCTGCTGACGGTTCGGCTGAGGAGCCAAGGGTCACTGTGGCGGCCTGAAGCATGACACAGGAGGTCGGAAGGAAGGATGTGTAGGAGCAGTCTGTAGCGGTGGAGCTGATATGGCCTGTGGGTAAGGGCGATCCAACCTCTGCGGTGGCGCAAAGCCGCTAGCCCTCATGCGCGAGAAGCAACTCTCAGCAGGATGTCCCGGTTTCCCGCAAAACGTGCAGGTCACCATCGGGCGTCTCACAGGAGCTACTGGTGCCGCGGCCCTGGGAGGCGAATCAGCACGAGGCCTCTTGCCTAGAATAGGCCTACTCTGTAAATCCTGCCGTGGCCTCGCAACTATAGCACCACACGATCTGGCCAATCGGTCCACATCCTGCTCGGCCGTCATAGACATGTGGACCAATGCCGCGTAGGTGGGGATACTGAGGCAGCATATCCTCGACCGTATGTCGGGTCGCAAGCCTCCAGAGAAGCGACGCATCCTCATCTGCTCATTGACGAGGATAGTTGGGACAAAGCGGCCCAACTCAGTGAAGCGGTGCTCATACTCCGTCACCGTCATGCCTCCCTGCCTGAGGCGCAGGAACTCATCCTCCCGCTCGTGCCGATAAGTCTGCGGGTAGTATTTCTCGTGGAACCGAAACTCGAAGGCCTCCCAGGTCCACACGTAATCCACTGCGACCGTCCGCAGCACACTGTCCCACCATAAACTGGCCTCCCTCTCAAACATGAAGGAAGCCAGCTCGACCTGCTCTGCCTCTGAACAGTGAAGCATCCGTAGCATCTTGGAGATGCGGTCTAGCCAGAACTCTGCCTCCTCGGGTCTGTGAGAACCCATAAATGAGGGAGGCCTCAAGCACTGAAATCGCTCGAGTAAACCACGTGTACCTACATCTTCAGTAGGAGGTGCGACGAATGTGGGCAGAGGCACATCCTCAAACAGAGCAGGAGGCTCAGAAGGCTTATCAGGATGTGCAGATGTCGTAGGTGGAGTCGCACTACCACCATGGGACAAGGCCTCAGCGAAATTGGCCATAAGTCTCAGGCTGGTCTGCTGCTTCGCTTCTTCGCCGCATCTGGCCGCCGCTTGCATCATCAACATCAGCTGCTCAAACCTATCAGTCGGCGGAGCAGCCTGGGAGTCATGCCGCGCAGAAGAAGACGGCCGATACTGCTCACGGACTAGGGGCGTGTAAGGTGGTAATCCCCCGGCAGGACCAGCAGGAGGCTGATTAGAACCTAACCCACTGTCCGTAGGACCGCCACTACCAGAAGGAGTCTGGTCCATAGAGCCAGTCAGGCGGAGATGTACCGTGCTCCGCGTGTATTGTCGCGGCATGCCCTATACAACATAGGGAACAACACTTGTGAGATAAAGCATAACACGCATCATAAAGCACTTTAAGCATTCCACACATCATCATAACAAAGAGGCTACATGCATTTCATTTACCCAAAATTGTCATAATACATGGAATACAGAGTTACATGAATCATGACAGAAATCACATGATAGCCAATACATCCACAACATCAAACACTTAAAACATGCTACTATCTACTACATCATCTTTATGAAAACATAAACCGCCTATCGCGGCAACCAAAACAAACAACCACACACAACAACGTGGATGCCTAGGCATCCGAGTCAGGCGATGGAGGAGGAGCGTTCTTGTCCTGCACACAGCACAGAATGACCTTCAACGTACGAGACACCTTCTTAAAACTCCTCTTCATGTAGGCTTCGGTCTCTTCAAGCTTGGCTCGGGTCTCACCAAGCTCAGCCCAAACTTGTCTAACCTCTTGCAGCAGGGTGGCCTGGTTCTCCTCAATGCGATCCATACGAGCCTCTCTCGCTGCCTGATCAGCGTCCGACTCAGGTGCACCAGGAGTAGAGCTCTCCTCAGTATCCTGAGCCTCCTCCTCCTCTTCTTGTATGTCATCACCGCCCTCCTCATCACTTTCTGCCTCAAGGTCAACACTCTCCTCACCGGCACTATCCGACTCATCGCCAAACTCGTCGAGCCGGGCTTGCTGCTGGCGAGGGCCGATCTTCATATTCTTAAGTGTCGCCTCGCTTATGACTCGGACTGGTGCAAGGCCCTCCATGTTCAACCGGTAGCCGACACTACGTGCCATCCTGTAGATCAGGTGACCAAATGGGAGCGAAAAGTCATTCCTGGTAGATCTAACAACCTGAACTATCTGAAATAGGATGAATGTGGGCAGGCATATGTTGTCCCCGTGCCCCATCTTGTACAGAAAGTCCACCATCAACCGAGTACACTCCGTGCGGTTACCCCACCGTGGGTATACATTGTATGTGAAAATGTGATGGATTAAACGGAAGTCTTCGGCCATCTTTGTCGCAGCAATACAATTTCCTCGCGTCCAAGTAACTCGGCGACCACAAAGTTATCGCGTGCGGCGATCCCTTTCTCGCGCACTCCTGGAGAAGTCGTCATTTAGAAGCACTTCACCACGTGAGATGTTCAAGAGTCGTGCCACCTTAGCCACAGTAATCGTACGCCTTATGCCCCTCACAGAGACAGTGAACTGAAGCGGCTCCAACGATGGATCTATGATATGAGCGTAGAAGGCGCGAACCGTGTTCTCACATGCGGGAGACTCGCCTTCAAATATAGGACCCCATCCGACGACATCCAGCAAATGGTCCATCATCGGGTGTGTTCCAAACATCCCTTCATCCACGTGAGCTTCAAACACAACCTTACGGTTAGCAAAACGACCGTATTCGAAATCGATCGGTAGTGCATCCCTAAGCGGCAGTTGGGGATCCAGGTCTCGCTTCGACCTATACTCCCGAATGGTGCTAGTGCCGGCCCCATCGTCAGATCTTCTTCTGGAATGGGCTGGCCTACTTGGGCCGGCGTCATCAGCCGCAGTCTTCCTCTTTCCCATGAGAGATAGGATGGAGGAAATGGAGAAAATAGTCGCCACCACACCAAAGAGGACCATGGAAAAATACCAAAATGGGGGAAAAGGGGCTGATCTCTTTGATCCTCCTCAAGCAACAATCCAATAGGTGGGCACTAGAGGTAGGAAATGAAGGAGGAACAAAAAGAAAATGGAATGGGTTAGGAGATTACCCGAGTTTGAGCTCCAAATGAGGGGTATGAGAGCTCCAACATGAGAAAATGGGAAAAAAAAGGAGGCTAGGGCTGTTGTGGAAAGTTGGAGTATGTTGGTTATGGAAGAAAATGGAGGATTGCAAGGTTTGGAGGGATGGGTTGAGAGGAAAAATGAAAATGGGGGTTTGGAGGTGCTTGGAAGGGATGAAATGGGAGAGTGGTGTGCTCCAGCCCCTTAAAACCTAAACATTTGCCAAAATGGCACGTGCCAGGGGGTAGGAGAGGTCGGGCCGACCAACCCCAGCCTTAGCCCCACTCCAGATGGCCCACCGAACCACGGTCCACCGCCGGAACCGCGCCGCCATGGTGGAGTCCTGTTTGCCACGTGCCCAGGGTGCCAAATGCACCCTGGTTCGATCTTGAGGCTTAGTGGGTTTAAGTGGGGAGGCCCCCGACTCAGTTCAGCTCCAAAACGGGTGGTCCTGAAAAATTTCTGAACTAAACTGATTTTTTTTCCTGATTTTTAACGACTGGTTTTGGGTGGATGGTGATATGGACACGTCAATAGACGGTCAAGGAGTGATTTGGAATCCATATGTGTGGTCAGGATCGAGTACAAACTCGATCAACATGTCCGTTTTTAAAGAACTTCGCCGAACGGCGAAGTCGGGAGACCCTAAGACTGTTTCTATATTTTTGCGCACCCTCCTAGGTTGTAACGCGTCAGCGTACGTAGTGGGGACATAACTCAGGTCCGGTTTAATCAAAATCATGCTCTGATACCAACTTGTAACGCCCTGAAATTCGGGGGTCGAGTATGAACTCAACTCCCGAGTTCCAACGCATCACTTATGCAACATACATAATGATGGTTAAATGTTGTCTGAGTTAGAGCAATAAACATGGATGAGATTATACCAAAAATAGTAATTCATACTCCAGTTCAGTTGTATAAAGGCAAGCGGAAGACCGAAATTGTATATTTAAGGTATGTAAAGAAACAAAATTTTTTGTGAACACCAGAGTATGAACACTAACTGAGTACCCAAATACATGTACTATTTCTGAGTCAAAAATTAAAATATAATCTAAAAGATGAGTCCTGAAGTCCCCGCGATGCAGTCGGCCTAAGCATAGCCGTCAGAGTACTGCATAAATGAGAACTCATCCTGGTCCTCGTCGAAATCGGGCTCCGGCTCCTGAACCGTCGCGCCGTCTATACCTGTAACAGAGTCTGGTTGGTGTTGCAAACACCGTCCCGTAACGTGGGAGTGAGTAGCTAAGTCAGTGGAACAATAAAGCATAGGTTAACATGTTATCAATTCAATCAAGCAGTAATGATAAAGCAGTACTGAAAAGGCCAAGCTATATGTCCTAGAGGGGGGGTGAATAGGACTATGCCAAATTTAAGATAAAATTAGCGGAAATAAATTAAACCAATAGCCTTACAATATGAATTAATTCACAATGCTAAACTTTAAATCACCTTGATAAATAAGTATTGAGAGATTGATATAAATTCAGTTCTAAGGGCAACCTTACACCATAATAAACAAGGGCTTATGGTAGGACAACCTTATTTCTAGAACCTCTTTTGGATCAAGGACTCAATTTTAATATAAGTAAATGAAATAGCAAGGAATTGAAATTAAATGCAGAAGTATAGATCTAAATTATTACAACAATCCCTACACTTGCTTGAAATGTAAATAGTTACAACATTCACATCCACTTGTACATTCCACAGAATCGAATGATAAAAGATATGAAAATTAAGCAAGCATTCAATCCACAAGACAAAGAGTTATAGTGGTTACTTTGTGTGTACACCAACTGTTTTCCAATGACCACACAAAAAGCTACTCCACTCCTAATATCCTCACACGGGGGATATTAGCGTTCCACGTCAAATAGGTTTTCACGGGTTCACTAAAAACCTTTACAATTGTGTCTTTTTCACTTGGGCTTACACAATTCAAAAACCCCCTCTTTCTCGAGTTTTCGGTTTTCCTCAGACAACCAATACAATGAGATTTTTCTCGGCTCAACCTCAAACAAAACCAAGACAATGAGATTTTTCGGCTTAACCTCAAACAAAACCAAAACTAAATAAATTTTCTGAGAATTGTAAAATACCTGGATTTCTCCTTTTCTTAGCGGCCGGTAGAACCAATCGGAGTAGATGATTGAATGTCAAAGTTCAATTTCCAATACTCACATTCATAAGGTTCTAAATTCTAATAGATTTTAGATTTAACTTGTTGGGCGTAGCTATATTTGATTTTGATTCCAAGAAGAAGGAATAAGATAATTCCTCTTTTCAAATAAGATTGGAATATAGAAACAAAATCAAATTAAATAAGCTAGCAAAAAGGAATATTAAATAAGCACAATGTAGCTTAAAATAAACACAGACTTATCTCAGAGTGATCACTTGAAAATTCTTGAATAGAATAGAGTTGAAGTGTGAAAACTCTAAATTTCGAGTTCAATTTATAGAAGCAAAAATCGTTCCTACGACTGGTCTTAGAAACCTTCGACTAGTCGTAGCTCTAACATATTTTTGAAATATTGAGCGCGATCTTTGAAAGTCGTTCCACGACTGGTCGTGGGTCACCTACGACTGGTCGTAGATCCTTACGACTGGTCGTAGGACCATAGATTACGTTGCTGGACTTTGAGTCGTAGATCCAGGACTGGTCGTGGACGAGTCGAAGCCACACCTACGACCGGTCGAAGGACCTCCGGGGATCAGTCGTGGGCGTACCAAAAATTCGAAAAATCTTCAACTACTTAGAACCGGTCGTGGAATTTCTTGGACTAGTCGAACCAATGCCGGGACCCCGGTCGAACAAGAGCTAGGACTGGTCGTAGAATAGACCAAACTTATGTAAAATAAATATTTGATTTATGTATCCAAAGTGACCTACTTAAAGGGTCAACCTAAGGTCATTCAAATCTGAATCATGTCGTATGGACATTGAACTTCAACCATTCAACGAATGTAGATTGTTTGAACCATATCAGGATTGAGATCTTGAAATTGTTGTAGCTTCAAACTTGAGATCTTCATCAGCATAACAACTACTTCATGCATTGCTTATTAGTCTTGAAGTCATGAGTTGTTTCTTAAGTCTTGAACATCAACATTGTAGCTTCTTGAGACTTCAACATGTAGCTTCTTGAACTTCAATATGTAACTTCTTGAAAAGTTCAACTTGTAGCTTCTTGAAGTATTTATGCAGTGTCTTGAATTCATATAAATCAACATACAAGCACAGGACACAGATAGATGTTTTCACACATCAAAATTTGACAACCAAAGGAGCATGAGACCATAACACTTACAATCTCCCCCTTTGTCAAATTTGTGACAAAACACCCAAGTAATAATACTTCCAATAGACATAAGAGAAGTACAAACACAACAGGTTCATAATAGAGAAGCATGCACAGTTATATAGATATGATAAGTAATAACTAGCATCATTCCCTGAGAAGCTTAACTCCCCCTGAGTAATAGCCTGAGTAATAGAAGCACATCATAAAGAATACATAAAGATTAAATTCAAATAAATCAAAAGCCTCCAAAACTTCTCCCCCCTTTTGACACAAAATGACAAAGGAAGAAGAGCATCAATAATAAAGAATAGGAGTTGATTCATGAGAGCATAGTGCATAATTCAAAAAGTCAGTAAGCACGAAAAGTTCAGTAAACAAAATATTACAGACCCATCAAAAATTCAGTCAGAACCAGAAGAGGGTGCAGGATTAGATGGATTAATTTTATGTAAACCCTTAGCAACCAGCCTCATATATTTGCGTAAATATGAAAATTGCGTGTTTTGGGTAACACGAATTTGAGCCACCTGCTCTTGAAGGGAATTCAATCTTTCATCAAAATCAGAAGGCTGAAAATCAGGATCATCAACCGAGTCTGATTCAAGTTCTTCAAATAAATCATCCATATTCACGTCTTCAGGAAGATCACTAGCTTGAGCATTTCACTTCAAAGACCATCTTGCTACAAGATCCACTTGGCCTTGACCAATTCTAAATTCATCTTGTTAAGATTGGAATTATTAAAAGGAGATGATGGATGGGTTTTTCTCTAGTAGGCATAGCTACGAGCATATGATTTGCCAAAGATAGTCAATAAATAACCAAAGGGTATATCACTATGTCCAGGATGGTAACGAGACAAAATAATGGTATGACAAATTAAAGAAGGTAGACATATTTTTGCACGAGAGACTACAGAATGCAAAACACGAACCATGAAAGCGAGTGAGTTCGGTTTTATTACCGAACGTGGATAAAGATTTGAGATGAATATCCTATGAAGTACTGTATCCGGGTAACAAATACCTTGAGGGAAGTACATGACCTTTATGAGTCCAATGAACATCCAAATTACATAAATCTCTAGTAAGCATTTTTCGTTGATTTCGAGAGAGCTGTCATGTAAAATATTAATTGGAATGCTCTCATCATTGATAGGTATTTCCATAATATAAAACAATCAAATGTCGATCCACTAAAAACAATCCTTCTTGAGTATCAACTTTAAAAGTTAAATTCTCAAGAGAAAAATCACAGATACATGCAAACATGGATTGGGCAATGGACCGGTATGCAGCTCCACTCCAATGTCGAGATGTTATCCCATCCCTGATTCCAACAGAGGAGGGATACCAAATGAAGCAATGTGATTAATATTAACATGACGCTCAACAATAACATTGCGCATACGCAAATCCCGAGCATTAGAAGGATCATTTTCGGGAGAGCGAAGATGACGTTGTACAATAGAAGCTGATCTAGAAGAAGATGGACCTCGAGTAGTTTTCTTTTTACCTCTAGCATCCATTTTCACAGAAGGATTTCAAGGAAACAACAAGTTGGAAGAAATGAGGTATAGATAGAACAAATTTTTCAAGATAAAACCCCAAACTTGCAATGAACGACCAAATAGATTCCACAAGAATGAGATTTGAAACACTAATAGCAAGAATCTACAAAAAAAAATGTAAAAGAACCACTAACCTTGAAGTACTATGAAGGTGGGTTTGACCGGTCGTAGCTAAAACCGTTGGAGAGTAAAAAGAAATGAAGAAGAAGAGTCAAAATCCCCAAATTAAAGTGAAATCCCGAGTTTCACGACTGGTCGTGTAAGTGTTGATAGGTCGTAGTACACCGACCGGTCGTGTATACTCACGACTGGTCGAGTACGACACAAAATTTGCAAAATTTTTAAATAATTTTCAAATTTAAGCAAATAAAACATCAAACTTATGTACATTATGATACACCAAATCACGCAAATTCAATTTAAATTGCACATACCGAGGTCAAACTTTAACTTATTAAACCTGCTTTTGTCGAGCGGTTTAGTGAAAATGTCCGCAAGTTGAGTCTCGGTTGGAATGTAATCCAAATATATTAATTTTTCTTCCACTAATTCACGAATGTAATGAAATCTAATGTCAATATGCTTAGTACGTGAATCTTTGAATGGATTTTTAGAGATATTTATTGCACTTTGGAATTATCACAAAATAAAATCATAGAATCCTAAGTAATTCCATAATCGCTTAACATTCGTTTCATCCAAACAAGTTGAGTACATGCATTTCAAAGAACAATGTATTGACCACAATTTGTTGATAGCGATATAGAACTTTGCTTCTTGCTAAACCAAGAAACAAGACAATTTCCAATGTAGAAACAACCACCTTTGGTTGATTTCCTATCATCAATGTTTCAAACCAAGATCGGCATCTGCGTGCAGACTAATTGAACATTAGTCTCATGTGGATACCAGAGACCAGTTTAATAGAACTTGCGACATATCGCATAATCCGTTTAACAGCAGTTAAGTGAGATTCTTTAGGATTTGATTAATAACGAGCACAAATACCAACACTCAAAGTAATATCTGGTCTACTAGCAGTCAGATAAAGTAAACTACCAATCAAACTATGATACAATTTAGGATCCACATCATTACCTGTAGAGTCTTTTGAGAGTCTCAAAGTTGTACTCATAGGAGTATCAAAATTTTACCTTTCTCAAATCCAAATTTATTAATTAAACTCTGAGCATATTTGGTTTGAGAGATAAAAATTCCATCAGGTTGTTGTTTTACTTGCAACCCTAGAAAATAGTTTAATTCTCCAACCATGCTCATTTCGAATTTAGACTTCATCAAATCGCAAACTCAATGTGATCATGTTAGTACAGGTTGATCCATAAATAATATCGTCAACATATATTTGAACCATCGAGAATATCATCGTTATGTTTCTTAACAAAGAGCGTCTTATCAACACACCCCATCCGAAAATTATGACTCAAGTAAAAATTTAGTGGGTTTTTCGTACCATGCTCGGGAGCTTGTTTTGAGACCATAGAGAGCCTTCTTAATGATACACATGATCAGTAAATTTAGGATCTTCAAACCACCGTAGGTTGTTCAACATATACCTCTTCATGTAAATCACCATTCGAAAGGCACTCTTTACATCCATTTGGTAAATTTTAATCTTCCTAAAACATGCAATGGAGATAAAAAGTCTGATTGATTCAAGACGAGCTACAGGAGCAAATGTTTCATTATAGTCAATACCTTCAATTTGTGTATACCCCTGTACAACTAGTCTTGCTTTATTTCGAATAATATTTCCAAGTTCATCAGATTTGTTTTTAAAAATCCATTTTGTTCCAATAATATGTTTATCTTTAGGTCTAGGAACAAGGTGCCAGACATCATTTCTGACGAACTGATTAAGTTCTTCTTACATCGCAAGAATCCAGTTTTCATCTGAAAGTGCTTCTTTTACGTTAACCGGTTCAATTTGGGATGTAAAGCATACGTAGTTACATATGTCCTCTAATTGTCTACGAGTGCGCACACCAGTGAGAGGGTTTCCAAGTATTTGAGAAGTTGGATGATCTTTAACAGTCCTTAATTCTGGATTAGTTTCACTTGATGAAATTTCTTATTTTTCAAGTATAAGAACTTCATCATTATCTAAACTAGGGACAGGTGTATTCAAAAGATCGTCAATCACAACATTTATTGACTCTTGAATCATACCGGTCCTGTTGTTCAGAACACGATATGCACGACTGTTTAAAGAATATCCTAAAAAGATCCCTTCATCACTTTTAGTGTCGAACTTACCCAAATTTTCACTGATCCATAAAATATAGCACTTGTTGCCAAAAACTCGAAAGTATTTAACAGAAGGCTTTTTCTCAAACCATATTTCATAAGCCGTTTTATTATTAGATTTACAAATATAAACATGGTTAATAATGTAGCAGTTTGTATTCACTGCTTGACCCAGAGATTCTAGGGAGCTTCATGCTATTTAACATAACATTTCCCATTTCTTGAAGCACTCTATTCTTCCTCTCGACAATTCCATTTTGTTGAGGAGTTTTAGGTGCAGAGAATTCATGCGATATTCCCTGATCGCTACAAAATTTCTCAAAACCGCTATTTTCGAATTCGGATCCATGATCACTACGGATCTTGCTGACTTGAGAACATTTTTCAGTTTGAATCCGTTTTATAATCTTTTTCACTTCATCAAGGGTTTCTGATTTGTCTCTCAAGAATGAAACCCAAGTGTATCTTGTGTAATCATCTACAATAACTAAGATGTACTTTTTGCCACCTCGACTTTCCGTTCTTGTTGGTCCTATAAGATCCATGTGGAGAAGCTCGAGTGGTCTTGTGGTGATATTGGAGTTCACCTTTTTGTGAGAGCTCCTAGTTTGTTTACCATACTGGCATTCACCACAAATCTTGTCTACTTTTTGCATCTTAGGTAGACCTCTAATTAGTTCACTTTTGCTCAATCTGTATAAATTTCGGTAGTGTACATGTCCAAGGCGTTTATGCCATAATTCTGTCTCATCGGTATGGACCATGTAGCATGTTTGTTTAGATGAGCTACCATTGCTTACTATATAGCAGTTTTCAGAAGTTCTGTGACCAGTTAATATTACAGAACCCTTTTCATTTATAATGTCACAACCTTGATTAGAAAATTTAACATTATGGTTGTTATCGCATATTTGAGATATGCTCAACAGGTTGTGTTTTAAACCCTCAACATATAAAACATTTTTAAATAAGGGAAGGTTATAGAGTTGGACCGTACCTTTGCCAATTATCTTTGCAATTGCTACCATCACCAAATGTGCTGACCCATCAGTCATATCTTTAAGATCGGTGAATAGTGCTTTGTCGCCTGTCATATGTCTGGAGCATCCACTGTCTAGGTACCATTTCGAATGGCTTGTAGCTTTGAAAGCAGTGTGAGCAACCAAACAGGCAACCTTAGGAACCCATTTCAGTACTGTTTTGGGTTTAGGAGAATAATTGGTCTTCTTTTGTTTATAGTTGTAAGAGTGACCTACTGAGTTAGATTTTAATAGCTCCTTAAGTAAATCAACAATTTTTTTAGCTAGTGGGTTTCGAATCTGATTTTTGAAATTTATATAGCTGCTTTTGTGTTTTTGAAGAGTTTTTGTATTTTTAGAAAAAACTTAATTAGTACCTTTTCCTTTTGAGTTAGAAGTCCCTCCTTTCACAAAATTGGAAGGAGTATTCTTCTGTTTAGGAGATGTGTTTTTATCATCGCCCAACCCGGATCGATCGCCACATTTTCTTGATCCGGATAATAATTTTTCTAATTTTGGATCACCTTGGGCATATCTCCATGTGTCCTTCAAACTCAGAAGAGAAGATACTTCATTTTTAAGTTTCTCATTTTCAGATTTCAAATTTTCAATTAGGGAGGTTTTGAATTCCAGATCACACTTTGATTTTTCAAAACAATCTGAAATTTGGGATTTTTCTAAAACAAGAGTTTCAAAACATTCTTTAAGTTTAAAAAACTTTTCTTTTTGAAGTTTAAGTTTGACAGCAATTTTACAACTTTCCTTATATAAGGCATTGTAAGCATCTTGTAGATCTTCATCATTTTCATGATTACTATCCAAATTTTCTTCACTTGTTGAATCATCGTGATCGGAAAAGGTAAACTTGGCTAGAGTCATAAGGGCCTTAAGTTCACTTCGCCGACTTCGGTTTGAATTTTTTCGATTGAAGAGGCTTCTTAATCAGACGATTCATCCCAAGTAGCCAACATACCCTTCCTTTTGGATCTGTCCTTTTAGGACATTTGTTTGCTAAATGCCCATATTCTTGTGATTGTAACATTGACTATCTTTCAATGACTTCCAAGTTTTAGACTTAGGTTTAGAACGTTTCTTTTCATTTGCCTTTTGAAAGTCGACTCTTTTCTTACTTTTGAAAATCTTATAAAACTTTTTCGCCAAAAGGGCCATATCATCTTCAGACTTTTCTGAATCTGAATTTTCTTGAGTAATACTTTTAGATGACTTCAAAGCAATAGATTTACCTATAGGAGCTTTAAAACTTAATTCATAGGTTTGTAAAGAACCAACTAATTCTTCTACCTTCATATTATCCGTATCACGAAGTTCCTGGATTGCGGTTAACTTAGAATTGAACCGTTCAGGAAGAGAGCATAATATTTTTGCACACACTTTACTTTCTGGAATCTTATCGCCAAGACCCCACATTGAGTTTACAATGTCATTCAATCTAGTATAAAGTTCATAAACATTTCATTTTCCTCCATATGAATTTCTTCAAATTTAGTTGTGAGGAGTTGGACTTTAGATTTCTTGACAATTGATGTACCTTCGTGTGTCATTTCTAAAATATCCCAGGCTTGCTTTGCAATATCACAGGATATGATTCTTTTGAACTCATCCGGTGATAGTGCGCAGTAAGTGATTGCATTTAGTGCTTTAGCATTAGCATTACTCTCATTTTTTGAAGTGTGGTCCATTGGTAATACTGGTATAATTTTCATAGATTTTGAACCATCAACACCAGTTACTTCCATGATAGGAGGATTCCATTCGATCACGTGGCTTGCCACACACTTTCATCCATTGATTTGAGGAAGATCCTCATTCTGGCTTTCCAATAGGCATAGTTGGAACCATCAAAGGGTGGAGGCCTAGTAACTGAAAGGCTATCAAAATTTGACATCTTTTTATATAGCTTAGATCGTTAGCTCAGGAAATAAATCCAAATAAAAAGCAACAAAAATGATCTATTAGGCTCTGATACCACTTGAAAAGGCCAAGCTATATGTCCTAGAGGGGGGGTGAATAGGACTATGCCAAATTTAAGATAAAATTAGCGGAAATAAATTAAACCAATAGCCTTACAATATGAATCAATTCACAATGCTAAACTTTAAATCACCTTGATAAATAAGTATTGAGAGATTGATACAAATTCAGTTCTAAGGACAACCTTACACCATAATAAACAAGGGCTTATGGTAGGACAACCTTATTTCTAGAACCTCTTTTGGATCAAGGACTCAATTTTAATATAAGTAAATGAAATAGCAAGGAATTGAAATTAAATGCAGAAGTATAAATCTAAATTATTACAACAATCCCCACACTTGCTTGAAATGTAAATAGTTACAACATTCACATCCACTTGTACATTCCACAGAATCGAATGATAAAAGATATGAAAATTAAGCAAGCATTCAATCCACAAGACAAAGAGTTATAGTGGTTCGCTGTGTGTACACCAATTTGTTTTCCATGACCACACAAAAAGCTACTCCACTCTAATATCCTCACACGGGGGATATTAGCGTTCCTTGTCAAATAGGTTTTCACAGTTCACTAAAAACCTTTACAATTGTGTCTTTTTCACTTGGGCTTACACAATTCAAAAACCCCTCTTTTCGAAGTTTTTGGTTTTCCTCGGACAACCAATACAATGAGATTTTTCTCGCTCAACCTCAAACAAAACCGGTCTGACAATGAGATTTTTAAAGCTTAACCTCAAACAAAACCAAAACTAAATAAATTTTGAAATTGTAAAAAATACCGGATTTCTCCTTTTCTTAGCAGCCTAGGTAGAACCAATCGGAGTAGATGATTGAATGTCAAAGTTCAATTTCCAATACTCACATTCATAAGGTTCTAAATTCTAATAGATTTTAGATTTAACTTGTTGGGCGTAGCTATATTTGATTTTGATTCCAAGAAGAAGGAATAAGATAATTCCTCTTTTCAAATAAGATTGGAATATAGAAACAAAATCAAATTAAATAAGCTAGCAAAAAGGAATATTAAATAAGCACAATGTAGCTTAAAATAAACACAGACTTATCTCAGAGTGATCACTTGAAAATTCTTGAATAGAATAGAGTTGAAGTGTGAAAACTCGAATTTCGAGTTCAATTTATAGAAGCAAAAATCGTTCCTTTGGTCTTAGAAACCTTCGACTGGTCGTAGCTCTAACAGATTTTTGAAATATTGAGCGTGATCTTTGAAAGTCGTTCCACGACTGGTCGTGAGTAGCCTACGACTGGTCGTGGGTCACCTACGACTGGTCGTAGATCCTTACGACTGGTCGTAGGACCATAGATTACATTGCTGGACTTTGAGTCATAGATCCACGACTGGTCGTGGACAGTCGAAGCCACACCTACGACCGGTCGAAGGACCTCCAGATCGGTCGTGGGCATACAAAAATTTGAAAAATCTTCAACTACTTAGGACTGGTCGTGGAATTTCTTGGACTAGTCGAACCAATGCCGGGGCCCGGTCGAACAAGAGCTAGGACTGGTCGTAGAATAGACCAAACTTATGTAAAATAAATATTTGATTTATGTATCCAAAGTGACCTACTTAAAGGGTCAACCTAAGGTCACTCAAACCTGAATCATGTCGTATGGACATTGAACTTCAACCATTCAACGAATGTAGATTGTTTGAACCATATCAGGCTTGAGATCTTGAAATTGTTGTAGCTTCAAACTTGAGATCTTCATCAGCATAACAACTACTTCATGCATTGCTTATTAGTCTTGAAGTCATGAGTTGTTTCTTAAGTCTTAAACATCAACATTGTAGCTTCTTGAGACTTCAACATGTAGCTTCTTGAACTTCAATATGTAACTTCTTGAAAAGTTCAACTTGTAGCTTCTTGAAGTATTTATGCAGTGTCTTGAATTCATATAAATCAACATACAAGCACAAGACACAGATAGATGTTTTCACACATCAAAATTTGACAACCAAAGGAGCATGAGACCATAACACTTACAAGTACAAATCAAACAATTCTAACTACTCTTATTAAGTGCGAGAATGAAATGACATGATGATGTATGCTCTTGCCAAACCACCCTCATGCGACATCATCTTACGTTCGCGAATGCTTAACTCCCTCAGTGCTCCACATCTATAAGGCATATGCGATGCTATGATGAACATGATTACCAAGTTATTATTATTCCATTTCAAACAGCAGTATTGGAAAACTAAGGTACCTCCCTTGTATCATTCCCAAACATGATCCATTCTAGGGTCGTCAATCCTAGTTAATCTCATATGATATTATGGTTCGAGAGGCATAGCGAAGGCATCGCAAAGGGCTCGTCACCCGTCGGCACAGTCTGAGATCCCACCGTATCTTTGCTCAATTCGACCGTCAGCTCAAGTACAGGTCTCACCGTACTCGGCTCAATCACTAGCCGTCAGCTCGAGTACAGGTCTCACCGTACTCGGCTCAACTCATACTCTAGTTGCTGTGAAAGACTCGTCGCCAATCACAGACCCTTGGAGTATACTCGAAGATACTACAGAGGACTCGTCGCCCGTCAGCACGAGCACAGGTCTCACCATACTCGGCTCTCGCCGTAAGTATCGACAGCTCATATACAGTGTCCCATACCACCGTGTTTGGCTCACGAGTTTGGGTTGCTCAATGGTCACTATGGGGAGGCACTTGGCCCCAGCATAGGCCGACAGCTTGGCCACGGTGTCCCATACCACCATGTCCGGCTCATGAGTCTTAGCGGATCGAGGTACCTTGGTTAACGGGATCGCCATTGGTAAGTTTGGTACCCTAGGTTCAAACAGTAATGACCAAACATGGTGAACACACGTTCGACAATCGGGTTACTTGACGAGCCTGACTAGCTCGAGTGCACAACAAGTTGGGGGATATGAAGCGCAAAAGCACTCCGTGTGGCCAACCACTATCGCCAACCGAAGTACGACTCGGGTTCGCCAGACACATTCCTTGTGGCAACAAGAATCTCAGCCACAATGTCCAATCTGGTACCGAATGCCTGGATTACAAACATAGTCCCAAACTCATACAGTTCTCATCAATAGCATGTGGAGTTAAGCATGATAAACAAAGTAATACAACATGTTAGGAAGCATATCATAGAGCATGTTATGAAGCATGATATAAAGCATGTTGTAGAGTACTATACAAATAGGGACACAATTACGTATACATCACAAGTGAGTGGCTAAAGTAAACCACCACATGGAGGGTATCCTACATGTCTCTAAGGTAGTGGGGAATTTCATATCAGCACCTACCTAAGGCACTAACACTTAAACATTTACACTCACAAGCGTTTACACAAACACTTAGAGTACACCATTCCAACATACATGACGTATGTTAGCAAAATACGTATTAGGGCTATCCTTTCGCCAAGCGGTTGTTTTATCCATGTATACCATAATCATACAGTAAATAATCACGACAAATGCATTTCCAAAATTTACACATATACGGTATTTCTAGAATACACAATTTCTACATACGTAGTATTTACAAGGGAGCATGTATTACGGCGATTCCTTTCGCCAAACTAGTATTTTATCCATATGTTGTATAATCATACATTAAATAAACATGTCAAACATTTTTCCAAAAAAAAATACGTATACGGTATTTCTACGTATACCTAGAGTATGTGAAATTCCATATTCTACAACGTTAATCGAAACAGAAAACGGAAAGCACTTTTTACATGTGCATTTGCATGCAGATCATGAATCTATCATTATCTGACATTGAAAGCGTTGAAAACCGTAACCTATACACCTAAAGTCCTCACCTTTGCCTTTGGAATCACAACGGATCTGTAAGGTTTGGTGAGCTTCCGTATTCGGGAGTTTTCTTGCCTAAAGAGCGGAATCGGTTAGCCTTTTCACAACCTATAGCCTATCTACTTCAAATCAGACCTAGGGTTAGGGTTTCTCACCTTCAAACGGAGTGGATACCGCTGGAAAAGCACCTGGAAAGAGGCGGTGTAGGCCGTGCGATAATCGAAAGCAGAAGGAGGAAGTTCTCCCACAAATCCCAAGCTCTTCTCTCTCTTTTCTCTCTCTCTCTCTCTAGGGTTTTATCCTAAATTCGTATGGCTGTGAGAGGGGCTATTCTAAGCCTCTTTTATAGCCAAAAACCTTCCTAAAATAGACTCAGGTTCAAGGGTTACTGCTAATATAGGTATTTCGTCACTTTTCCAGCTCAAAAGAGAGGTTCTGGTGGCCCTCCTTGAGCCAAACGTCAGACTTAAGCTCACCACACATGGATCTATGTGGGATTACGTTTCGACTCGATCGGATTCCCAGATCGCACGTGGCGGACCACTTTCAGTTCAACGGTCAGTGGGCCACGATCCGAAATTCCAAGCACATGTAAATGTTCTTGAAATTTTTCTTAATCCGAGGGTGTAATTTAGTCTGATTCTGACGGTCTGGTTGCTTAATACTGATGCGCAAGCGAATGGTGCCAGATCACTATTCCAGATATTTATTTTGTAAAGGGAATAGTGTTTTTCACACTCCCTCGCTCCGGATCCAAACGAATGGCCGTGGGACATCGGCTGAACCTGATTTTTGAGATGATAGTCAAGCCCAGTGAGGCGGTCCTAGTTCCTTAACTTCGTGTTAATCGAACTTCTGATGTGCGATCTAGACCTAATACGAAGTTTCGTTTCATTCCCGAGAGCAGCCGGGAAATGAGTTTGGTTCTAAACTTTAGGGTAACCTAGAGTCACTGATTTTGCAAGTTTTGGGTCTTGCAGATCGTATTTAAAGCGATCCCAACGGATTTCATGGCTAATCGAGTTTTGCACTTAGTTAACTTTGTTAAATTTCTAAAGGATTTAATCCTAATTGATTTCTGGTCGAGATGGTACTCGAGCCAAAGTACGGAAATTTACGGGTCGTTACACATATGTACTAATGCGATAGCACACATCATTGATGGAAGGAAAATCAATGTATTGAGAGATCGTTTCCCATTTCATGCCAAGGATAGGTCCTAAATTACACCTTATTCCGACATACGGATCAGGACATACATTTTTGAGCCTTAAGAGTAGAGATTTTTGAGCATTGAGAGTAGAAATAATTTTTAAGGGGGGGTAGAACATTATAATCTCAATCTAGTTAGGTTAGCTAATACATCCGTTTGATAAAAGTGGCGCAACGGAAGCGTGGTGAGCCCCTGCCTTACTAGCCTAGGATCGAAGGAAATTGATCCAAGCTATGCGTAGGGATAGGTCACTAAATAGGATCTGAATCTTCCTTAGAATGTAAATAATGAAGTCATTGAAGGAAAGCAATTAGGGTTCGAGTATTAAACCAATTCATAATAAAGAATGGGCCTAACAATGGATACGAGCTGAATTACAATAACCGAGGTCAGTGTATCTACAATGTGCTTGTGAAATACGGACCCAATAGGAGCCTTAGCCAATTTCAGGGTCAAAAAGTTTTAAAGAGGATAAACTAAAGTGAGCCAGACTAACACAGATAGTACATACCATACCACGCATATAAACTTGAAGTCAATAAAATTTAGGCAAATGAAAACATAAAATCTTTACTTATTACCCTTAGTCAATTTCGGGGATGAAATTATTTTTAAGGTGGGTAGATTATAACGGCCCGAATTTTTTACCATCCTGGGGTTAGACGTCCTTGGGCAATGAGTTGATCATAACACCTTAATTGACTTCTCAGAACTCAATCCTAAAGCCTTAAATCCCTTTTTAATCTATTTTCTTCAAATCTCACCTTTCACCACCTTATCTCAGCTTGATAAGTATAGTTTCATATAAAAATAAGTAAAAAATATAATAAAATTTTAAATATAGTTGAATATAGGTTATTGTGACAATTATCTGAAAATTATTAGTTTGGACAACTGCTGCTTCTAGAATTTTTAGAATTTTCCCACAACACGGAATCTAATGAAATTTCGTAGAGATGAATTAGACTTAATTATGAACAATAAGAAAAATAATTAAAATAATATACTAACTAAAAGTGCTAGAAAGGGGTGTAGAACTGCCCTAGGAACATATTATGTCGTTATTAGGGCATAATTTAGTTAAGTACTAAACTAAACAATTAGTGGAATTGGCTTGAACCACTTTCTATATGAACTGAAAGACCCAAAATTATTAGAATTGCTAACCCAACATTACCTAAAAACCTATGATCAATCTCAAAACCCAGTTGCTCTCGAGAGCACATTGAAGCTCTGTATCCGACCTAGACCGCGCGTCGAAAGTCCGACTACAGAAAAACCATACAGTTATGACTGCCTTACTGGGGTTGACAATCATCTTAGAGATCAAGTCCTAATAGTATCCAAAAATCCACAACTTGAGCCCGGAGCAAAGTGTGTAAGAAACGCGAATATCTTTAGAAAATGAACTCATATTTAAGTGATTTAGGTTGTTCGCTTGCAGGCCAAATTTAAGGTTTCAGACCGTCAGAATCTGACCCAAATATACCCTCGGATCAGGAAAATTTTCCTATACATGTCAGTGTACCTGTGGCCCTGATCGAGTAACGATGACCGTTGAACTGAAACTGGTCCGCCACGGTTAATCCATAAATTTGATCATACTGAAAACTTAACCTGACATACATCCAATGTCAGGGAACTTTCTTTAGACCGTATGTAAAAAATGGGCCTCCAGATGTGCTCTGTTAGACCGAAACGGCCGCTATTTGGCTATAACCTAAGTATACCAAGGCCCTGGGGCCATTTTCTTCAGTTTTGGGCCTATGTAAGGGCCTAAACCCACCCCATTTCCATTCCATACGATTTTCCTAACCCTAGGAGAGAGAATAAATAAAAGAGGAGAGAAAGGTGAGGAGAAGTGAGTGAGAGTGAGAGGTAGTTGCTGGGATTCGATCCCGCCGCTCCACATGTTGAATTGTCTCTTTCGTGTCGCTACACCGTCGCTTTCAAATCCATTTTTAGGTAAGAAATCCTAACCCTAATCTATTTTTGGTATCCAAATAGGTAGATCCGTGAAATAGCTAACCTATTTCATGATCTAGGTAGCCGTTGTACCGTAGACATTGACGTAGTGTTCAAACTGAGCTCGGTACGGATTTACCGGTGAAAGGTGCAGACTATAAATGTTTAGGTTATGGTTTTCAAAGCTTTCAATGTCAGTTAATGATTTATGACTGACTTGATTGCTATCATGTGTGTTTAGATACGATGTTTTCCGTGTATTACACATATTTGTAAACTATGTTGATTTTTAATGCATTCTACGTATTTGTTGAAATGTTTGAATGAATATGGAATTATGATTTGTGCTTGCCATGATTATTGATTGAGAATATATGATTGTTGTACATGCGGCAAGTCCTTTGTGAAAGGATTTGGTATAATACGTGTTATAACTACTTTATTATATGTATGTTGATATGTGTAGTCTAAGTGTTTGATATAATGTCTGAATGAGAAAATGCTTGTTGAAATATGTTTAATGAGGGCATTGAGATGGGATCCTTAATAACCTTATCTATAGTTACAGTTCACTTTATGTAATCTATCTCACTATTACGTGATTTATGGATGAATGTCTATGTATGATAACAAGTGCACTATGTGTTTGTTAAATTGCCCAAATGAGATTTATATTTGAATTGATTTTCACATGTTGTTTTGACTATCACACTTGAATGCCAGTGTTTGAATATGATTGGGACTACTGCGTAGTCTAGGCAATCGGTAATGATTCCTGAATTAGTGGACGGGGTCATTTTCGCCACACAAGACACGTTCGATGAATCTGAGTCATACGCTATTTGTCGACAGAGGTTAGGCCATGCGGAGTGCTCACACGCTCCATGTCGATAAATATAACGTGCGCTCTTACCAATCGAGCTTGTTAAGCAACCTGATTAGCCTAATGTATGTTCACCATGTATGGATGCTACTTCTTGAATCTAAGGTACCAACTTACCGGTGAAAAGCCCATTTAACCTTGGTACCACGATCCGCCAAGACTCATGAGCCGGGCATGGTGGTATGGGACACCATGGTCGAGCTGTTGGCCTACTCTGGGGCGACGAGCCTCACCATAGTGACCAGTGAGCAAACAAAACTCGTGAGCTGAATACGGTGGTATGAGACATTGTATTTGAGCTGTCGATCTGCGTTAAGGTGACGAGCCTTTCCAGAGTGACTTTGAGTATACACGAGGACTGCGCTAAGGTGACGAGCCTTGCCATAGTGACCTTGAGTATAAAATAAGCCTACGATTAGGTAACGAGCCTCTTATAGTGACCTTGAGTATAAATTAAGTCTACGCTGAGGTGACGAGCCTCCCGTAGCAACCACTAGTATAAACTCACGAACTTGCCTATCATATATGACTAAATAGGATTGATGACCCTAGATGGATCATTGTTTGGGAAATGATATAAGTGAGGTACCTTAGCTTCCCAATCCTGTTGTATAAATAGATATAATTAAGAACTTGGCTAATCACGTACATGCACCACACTTGCATGTGCCTTTGGCATTGGAGTTGAGCACAGAGGAAGGAGTGCATGCTGCGATCGTAAGATGATGTTGCAGAGAGAGTGCAGGCGAGGGCATGCATCATTATTACATATCATCCCTGCATTAACAAGAGTACATAGGACATGATTGTTGTATTACTTGACTGAATTGATAACATGTTAACCTTTGCTTTATAGTTCCATTGAATTAGCTACTCATTCCCACCTAGGACGGTGTTTTAAAACACCACCCAGAATCTAATTTAGATGCAGGTGATGGCGAAGCCTATACAGCAGAGTTGGACTTCATAGGTGGGGAGAAAGGATTCTTCTACATTCAGCTCTCAGGCGGGTCTACATAAACCTCGTGCTGATTCAACGGGATTACAAGGATTTACAGATTAGTTGGACAGTTACATTTTGGTATTTTGTATAATTTGACACAAAACCTGTATATATTTAGCCCTGTTACATATTCATACTCTGGGGATTTAAAAACCACTTATATACTTTATATATCTATCACAGTCTTCCGCTTGCTCAATTTAGTTATCCCTGGAGTATGATATGTTGTTTTAGTATAATCCCACTCATGTTCGAATGCACTCATCATAATCATCATAATGTATGTTGCATAAGTGATGCGTTGGAACTCGGGAGTTGAGCTTTGCTTGACCCCTGATTTTCAGGGCGTTACAGTTTATCTCATCTAACCTAGTGATATCAAGTCAAAAGGTGAACAAAGTTAAAAGCTTTTTTTTACTATTTTACCTTGGAGTCCCTATCTCTAAGGAGAGAGAGCTAAGAGGGTAGCGTTTCAGTCTCTCATAGAAAAAACGAACTCTCGAATTACAGGTTGGAATGAAAGATGTTTGTCTCGGGAAGGAAGAATGACACTTATCAAACACGTCCTATGTGGTATTCCAATGCATGCGATGGCAGCTTTTATTGTCCTGGCACATGTGTTATATGTTATGGAGAGTTTACTCACTAACTTATATTAAGGTTGGGCAAATGGTAGGAAGAAATTGCATTGGCTCAGTTGGAAGAAGCTGGCTATGCCGAAAGAGGAGGGTGGGTTGGGGATCAAAAAGTTAAGAGATGTGATGAACAACTTCTGGCTCAAGTTGGCATGAGCTAGGAGCTAGGATAACGAGAATAACCTGTGGGCATCCTTCATGTGAATGAAGTATGGATGTTGGTTGTCTGGTGTAGGTACAACCACCATGCCCCTATGTTATTTCCCCTTTCTGCTCTTCCATTTCCAGGCTATTCTCATTACTCAAAGAGAAAGTATAGTGGCTTGTGAATTGAGGTGAGTGCAATCTATGTGATGTGGAATAGACAGGGCTGGGTCCTTTGCCCATGTGGAGTGTTGCTAAAATCCCTAATCCCCTAAAGGAGTTAAAAGTCAACAACTTTGTAGGTCTGGAAGGCATTCGTTTCTTGTTCCCCCTACCAGGATTACTTCCTCCTACTGTCCTGGAGCACATTTTTTAGGAACGTTTTTATATGTCTCAAAGGGAAGACATCTGTGTGTGGCCCCTTGAGCCCTCAGGGAAGATCTCAGTGTAATCAGCCTGGGAGATGAGTAGAGCAGGGGGAGTTCATAGGGGTTGGTCAAAATGGGTTTGGCATGGGAAAATGACTGTCAAGATTTCGAACTTCGTTTATAGGCTACTATACGGGGCCATCCTTACGGATGAGAGAATTCTAGTAAAGGGGATCCTGTTGGTATCTTTGTGTTCTTAATTACTACATGTCAAAGTTACTTTAGTGCCTACATTTTAAGTCTATTTTTCATTTGCTCATTACTGGGGATCTAGCTTCAAGGGTATGGGCTTTCTTTAGTTCCTTGTTTGAGGTAGCCTTGTATGATGATCAAAATGTTTTGGGGCAGCTTACACATTAGTGGTCTGCATCCTCCTCAGAGTACGATTTCTGCATGGCTCATAGATTAGTTCAAAGTGGCTCAGGTGAATCGGCAATTACTATCATCCGAGTGAGGAGATGGCTGGCCCAAATCTACCAGTCTCTCCCAATTGTTAGAGCAACCTCGTTGGTTGTTCAACTAGCCTTCTGTGATATGGAGTTGTCATGTGCCAACCTTCGAGAAAGGTTTTAAGCATGGTAAAGTGGAAGAAGCCGGAGGAAAGCTATGTGAAAATGAATGTCGACGGTTTGGCAAGACGAAACCCAGGGAACTTTCCAGGAGGGGAAATCTGCATAGGATGGCGAGGGGAATTCATTTTCATATTCTCAGATGGATAAGGTTTGGGATCCAACAATGCAGTATAAATTAGAGCCCTATGCGAAGGCCTTTCTCTGTGCCTGCAGCAAGGTTTCTCTATGATAAAGGTCGAAAGTAATTCTAATATAATAGTGGAGGTGTTGAACAACAACTACCCTCTCAATTAGAAATGGTGGTATTGGAGAGCTAGGATTGACAAACTTCGTCAGAAAGGCTAGCTGCATATTAGCCACTTGTTACGGGAAGGAAACACAATAGCAGATAGTTTGACTCGCTTAGGGAGTAATACCCAAGGCAAAAAGATATTTCACAGGGTGTCAAACCTTCTTCGAGACATTCAGAGTATTTTCTTCCTCGATTGGGTGGGCCTGGAAAAATTATAGAGCGAGTTGTGCATTTATAAGTCTATGCTTTTTTGTGCTTGTTTAGGTATATGATAGGTTGACCCTACTGGTTGTTCATGTCTAAGGGCTAATCCTCGGAGGGCTAACGTCCCATTCCCATGTATTTTTCCTTTTGTTAATTCAATAACCCCCCCCCCCCCTTTTATTTTTATTTTTATTTTTACTGTAGATGAAAATGTTAGGATTTATTTAAGACTATTCGTAAGAGAAGAGTTTTTTTTTTTTTTTTTTTAATGAAAATGGTGAAATGAGGGATGTATATGTCAAAAAACCCTTCTTAAAAATATCGAGTGCAAAAGAATCCAAATAATAATAATAGACTACAGGAGGTACAATCTATCTAAGTTTTTTAATATAAAAAATATCTATTACTCAAAAATAAAAATAAGAATAACTGATTAGGAAGGACCACGAATCCCTACACCAGTGGGTGAGATATGTGAGGATGCTAGCCCCAAGTAGTGAGGATGCAAACTCCAAAGTCTCCTTCTTTAACTCCTCTTCACCTTTTGCTACACAGGATGGTAGTCCTTTGTTGAAAGTTTTAAACTGGAATTTTTTATCCTAGAGTATAGGTGCTTAGACAAGGTCTTTTGATCGATGTCATGAATAATTATAATTTTGCTTGGTGGGAGTAAAACATTGACCCTACGAATTAAATTAATATATGAAATTATCTTAGCCTCTACCATTGCTTCTACCATGACCTCCACCATTAGGTCGTTGTGCGAAAAAGACCATCTTATATGTCACGCCCCAAACCCGGAGATTGGATTCACAGGAATCCCGATCACCGAATCTAGTGCCGACAGCCTCCATAATACCCCATTCTCGGCTCCCAACGCCCATATGCCAGATTCTGATCATGGGATCCTACAAGGAGGATTTTCCAATGTACATTTATCTCGTAAGAAGCATAACCACAAGTTTACCAAAATCACAAAGGCAACATCATCATCACAAATCCACTAATATAATCATTTGAATACAATGTTGAAAGGGAAATACATATATCGAAAATCAAAGCTCCAGAGGTCTGCTGCATGCTCCAAGCTCAACACTGTTGTAACCTAACACCACCTGCATACATCTATCGTGCATAAGCTTATAGAAAGCTTTGTGGGTGTTGAAAGTGTGTGCACAATGTAAGTGCTAAGAAAGCAATATCAGAGTAATCAGAGTAAGCGAAAATGCTAACAAGCCCATAAATCATACAATATCAGAATAATACGAAAACAAGCTGATAGGCCCATAAATACCATCAACCTTATCCAAGTTATGCGATGCAAAAATATAATAAACCAATATCATATACTAAGGAAGCAATGTAAATCAGTTATGTAATGCAGAGATAGTATGCCAAATACTATGTGTTGAGGATGCAATGCAATATACGATGCGAATGAAATGACCAATTTAGAGCGTGAAGTCGGGATGATAGTACTGAAATGGCGATAAAGACCGCATTAGTTGAAGAAGGAATATGCCAATATGTCCTAGAGGGGGGTGAATAGGACTTTTTAAAGTTTTTATGATTTATTTAAAAATCCTACTTCACTAATCCTGTGATCATGCAGTTATCAGGATTACTCAAATGTAACTCTACTGGCTTCCAAGCCTGGTAGAGGATCCAATCACAAACTATTTTAGAGATAAGCAGTATGCAAGCTAACTTATGATGGATATGACTGTGTAAGTGTGTGTGGTGTGATTAAATGTTCAGATATGGAAGTATTAACGCAAATCACACAATCATAAGAATAACAATCACAAACACAGTCATTTTTATAGTGGTTTGACAATGAGTCTACTCCACTCCCGGTAACCGCACTTAACCCTTGAGTGTACCAGATTTCACTAAGGTGGTTTCACAATGGTTCACCTCTAACCTAAGGTTTTAAATTAGGTTCACCTTCAACCTTTACAACCTACACTGAGGCTAACTGTTTATGCTTTCACGAGTAAGGGTCAACACAACGCACCCACTTTTAGGTACACTGGCCAAGGATCTTCTATAAGACCCTACTAGAGGTTTCTACACGATTGACCTCAAACCCGAAGGTTTTACCTGGTTCACCTAAAACCCAGAGTTTTACTGGTTCACTCCTAACCAGATGTTTATGCTCTCCACAGAGCGAGGGTCCACATAATGCACCTACGACGTACACTCCCGCCGGAGGGCTCCTTAAGGACTTCAAAGGGTGAGAACCACTTAAGACCCAATCCTAAAAAGGAATGATCACAAGTATCCTCTTGGACTCTGGATACGTACAAATAAGTTGATGAGTCCCGTTTAGCACAATGCCGAAGATCTCCTCCTCCTTGTTGACAAAGAGTCTTCTGCTCCCTTGATCCGCAACATAAAATGATATACCAATACTCGGCTTCTGGTTGGGTCAAGGTGAAGATGGAATCCTACTCTCAAAATATTTTCCTATCAGGAAGATAGAGCAATTCCAATCTTATGCATTCAAGGCATCCTAGCTTAATGATTTGCCATTAAGGTAGTAGCTGGAGGATCCTTGAATGTAGAAGTTCATTCCCCAATCCACCATTGAATGTCAATGATGAGGGTGGATTGGAGGATGAACTCCCTTGAGAGAAAGGGCTTTGAATATAAGATATAAGTTGAAACACTTAAAAGCTCTCTTCTTTCTCTCACAGCAACAAAAGGCAAGTCCTTTATATATAGGCAAAAAGTTCCAATGGATATAAAACGATCACATTTACGATAGAGTTCGATATCATCGAGCAGGTTCAATATCATCAAGCATATACTCTTGATAACATCGATGGTCTGCTCGATGACTCAAACTCAATGTCATACACTTTTGAAACTTTTGCCAATTGGTCGATGAATCGAAACAATTGTCGATGTCATTGGATTTCGAACTCCGATTCTATTAATGACAGGTTCGATCCATCGACACTTGAAAAATGAGAGAGACTTGACTTCGAAATATTTCAGGTTTTCATGAATGATCGGGGAACCGTCGAGATCATCAGAATTTGAATGTCGATGATATCGAGATCAGAGTCGAGGCATCGATAAATCCAGCGGATTTGTCTTTAAGCTTGCTGGATGATTTATGACCTTGTTCGATGCAATCGACCTGGTGCCATTTTCATCAATATTTCAATATCGATTTTATCGAAGGGCCCTCGATCATAGTTAAAAATACCCTGAAATATCTGCTGTAAGAAATGCGCGCCCACGATTGATATCATCGATGGACTTCCGATGTTATCGATATTTGATTTCAGATCATATCGGAAGAGCATCGATATATCAAAGGAATTTTGGATTTTCATTAAAAATTAGGAGCACCGGAAATCTGCCTGTCAATCTTATCAAGCCATTTTCGATGGACTCAAGATTTGGGATGCTATCGATAGGTGTATCGATACATCGATAATTCGTCCAGATATGCTGTGAAGTTGTTGGACATTTTTAGTTCTTATATCGATGATATCGATAAGTGTATCGATACATCGATAAATTCGTCCAGATTAATATTTAGTTGCTGGACACTTTTAGTCCTCACATCGATAATATCATTAAAGTATCGAGGACATCGACAGAGCAGGTTGATCATATCGAGAGTGTTTCGATAAGATCGACAAGGCGAGAAAAACTTAGAGTTTTTCTTATTTTGAAAAAAGTTTTCTCACCTTAAAACCCTATGATTTCTAACTTGTTTTTAAGGGTTTTATTCACTTGGTGTTTTAGTTTATGGGATGTGAGGCTTTAGGTTTACCTGTGGCGAGCTTGCACACATCCGGTTGAAGCAGACGCTTGAATTGATCTTCCTATCAGGCTCTGTAGACAATCTGACTCAACAGTCACGTAACTTGACAAACTAGGGCACTTTCAAGTACATAGTATTGCAGGCTATGGGGTCCACCACAAAGGACTTCTATCCAAACTAGTTTCATACCTAAATTTGGATAGTCAGACTCAATGTGGTAAACTCCTGATCTCAGGTTAATAGCGCACCCCAACCGAAATCCGGGACATTACGAAGGTACATGTAATAAATAGTTGCGCACCATTAGCCCCAGTGGATAGTGAATAAATGAATGAATGAGTATGCAACTCCTGCTCAATAAGTCCACAAATCAGGATTGTACATCTATGGGATCATCAGCGAGGTCTAGTACACTCTAAGTTGTTACCACCCCTGCAGACCATGCAGCCCAGTGAGTGAAAAAGACCTCACTACCCGCCTGCCAGCAGTATACCAATGCCTATTCGGCTTGTCGATAGTGGACCCATGTAGGAGCTGGTCAGACTCAGCCTAGCTATGCCTACTCCCTCAGGCGGGTAAGGCCACACCCCCTCCCAACCGACCATGACACAGTAGGAGACGTAGCCACCTAGTATTCGACACTCGGGTGTTTATATATCCACCCGGTCTCGACATTGAGGGGTCCTCTGGTACAAAGAGGGTTTAGGGATTTTCACCCATTTCCATCTATGACGGCCCGATGCTAGTAACAGATTTTCAGTGTCCTATCTGGCCATCCACGATATGCCTCGGAGGCTACGACCCTGATGTCAGTAAGGCATACAGTAATCACAACACATAATGTAAGATGCATAAGTCATACAATTCAGTCATGCATTAATCCTGCGCATACCGTGTGCTCATGTGAGACAATCTCCACCTATCAGAGAATCTCATAACAACATGCCCAATGACATATGCAATGGTCAACTATATCTCATAACAAATATGCAGATTATGCGTATTGGCATGTATCATGATGTTATGCTATCACATACTCATAATCGGCATCGATAATCAGCCTCACAATTGGAATCGGCCTTGACAAACGGAATCAGCCTCGACAATCGGAATCGACCTCAACAATCAGCCTCGACAATCGAAATTGACCTCAATAATCGGAATCGGCCTCAACAATCGGAATCAGCCTTGATAATCGAAAGCAACCTCAACAATCGGCCTCAACAATCGGAATCGGCCTCGATAATCAGAATCAGCCTTGACAATTGGAATCGGCCTCGATAATAAGAATCAGCTTCAACAATTGGCCTCAGCAATTGAAATTAGCCTCGATAAATGAAATCGGCCTCAACAATCGGAATCGGCCTCGACAATCGGAATCGGCCTTGATAATCAGAATTGGTCTCGATAATCGGAATTTGCCTCAACAATCGGCCTAACAAAGGCCCTAAGGGAAGGTTACAATGAGGACATTTAACCATCATTGCCCATCAATGTGGACATTTAACTAACATTCTCCCAAGGAGTAGCCCACACAGGGCTTAACATATAGTGGGCTCATGGGCTCTCATAAGGGCCATATACACATCAAGTGGGCCGCATCGCATGGGCCTCTCACACATCACTTCGAGCCTCGCCATCTAGGCCTCACATACATCACACTGGGCCTCACTCTTGAGCCACATATACAACTTAATGGGCCACACATATGGGCCGAAAATACATCACAATGGGCCCTACCAAATGGGCCTCACAAAATGGGCCAAAGATATATCACAATGGGCCACGTCATATGAGTCAAAAATACATGACAATGATCCTCAACGCATGCCCCAGAAATATATCACAATGGGCCGCCCATACGAGCCTAATATACATCACCATGGGTCTAATGTACATCATAATGGGCCTCATTAAATGGGTTACAAATTATCACAATGGCCATGCCATATGGGCTGGGAATACATCTCAATGGGCCACGACCCATGGGCCTCAGTACATCATAATGGGCCGCAACCCATGGGCCTCAAATACAATAAGTGGGCTGCATCAATGGGCCGCACTAATGGGCCTCATATACACAACAGGTGGGTCCCGTCATGGGCCTCAAATACATAACATGTGGGCCCTAAAAATGGGTCTCATATACAACAATTGGGTCACGCGTCATGGGCCTAATACATATCACTCACAATGGGCCTTACCCATAAGCCATGAATACATTACAATGGGCGTTTCCCATAAGCCTCGAATACATTACAATGGGCGTTTCCCATAGGCCTCAGATTCAAGCAGATGGGCCCCATCATATGGGCCTTAAATATAAGGAAGTGGGCCCTATCACATGGGCCTCAAATACAACAAATGGGCCACATCAATGGGCCTCAAGTGGGCTTGGACCACACCAAAAATCATTTCAATAGTTGTAGGTGTAACATGTGTATCACCTTACCCTATCATTCCATGTAGCACATGGCCCACTAACGATGATCAGCACTGTCCAAACATTGTCCAGGTAAATCAGCACCACCCAAACATTTCCCATGTAAGTCAGCACCATCCAAACATTGTCCAGCACCGTCCAACACTGTCTAGACGGTGTGGATCGAAAAAAATACATCATGGTGTGGTCCACCATCTAGATCTGTTGGACGGTGTGCATACACCACATTCATCAAGGTGTGGCCCGCAAAACCGCTGACGTGCAAGACATCAGCAACTACCAGCTGCACAGGACCCAGTAGGCGGATGGCTTGTAAATACAATACATCATGGAGGGGCCCACACGAGTGTACGGTGTGCATACAAAATGGATGAACGGTTAGATATCATACATACCACATGTGGGTCCCACAGACCCTGTTGACGTCAATATAGGTGGGACCCACAGAACTTGATGACATCATGATAGCAGCTATATTGCTACTATCAGTGCACACCAACCAATCCGTTCCTAAATCCAGGTGGGTCCCACGTGAGGCCCACCATCATATATAGTATAGTATATATTATACTATTATAATATCTTTTATTATTATTATTATTGTTTATTTTTTAAAATAATTCCAGCATCCAGGCCTTGGATGTTGGATGATTGGCATGAATGAAACCCACACCTCATGTGGATCACACATGCGTGGACAGTGTGGATCACAACACATAAAGTCAAGGTGGGCCCCACATGCTACCATGGTGGGGTCCACGTCCGATGGATGGACGGCTGGGAGGGCACATGTACAATGGTAGGTCTCACAGCTGTTGGACCTTCCAGCAGCATCCATGGATTGGTCGGCTGGATGAAGTACATGCATCTGGTGGGTCCACATGTGTGGGGCCCATAAGGTTAGCACCAAGCTGACTATGTATTTTTCCTTTCTACCAGTATCTATAGATCGGATGGACGGCGTGGATTCCATCCACGCATTAGGAGGGTCTTGTCCAGATGGACTGACGGTGTGGATGAAATCCACACGCAGGTGGGTCCCACATGGTGGCCCACCACGGATGGATCTAGCTGATATTTATTTCTCCCTTCATCCAAGGCCTGTCCAAACGAATGGCAGGTGAAACCTGCCTGTTGGAGAGACAGCGTGGATAAAACATTGCATCATGTGGGGCTCACATCCATGGAAGGCGTAGATATACAACAGATACGTCAGGGGGTCCCACGTTCACGTGGCTGGATGGCATGGATATACGGCACATGTGTCAGGTGGGCCACACACTCCAATCAGATGGATGGTGTGGGCAATACATATCATCAAGGTGGGCCATTAAAAGAAGGAAAGAGGAAGAGAGAGAATAGAATAACGGAGGGACCCCGCCACTATGGGCCTCTCAATACAATGCATACATCAATATGGGTCCCACCAAATGTGGGCCCTCAAATCATAAATTCACCCACCTCAAGATCTCTTCTTCCTTCTTCCATCAACGCGTCCTAGAGCTCCAAGGGATGCAATTCAACGGTCGAGATGATCTTTGGAGGGTGAGATTAGGTGGTAGGAAGGTGGGCCACTCAAGCTCTATCCATGGAGTTTAGAGCTTGGATGTTTGGCTTTCATGGGTTGTTTGAGAGTAATGAGAGAGAGATGAGAGAGAGAGAGAGGTGTAAGAGAGAGAGGGATAGGTGAGTGATGGGGTGTGATGGGTGAGTGAGTGATGGATGTGTACTTGTGAAAGAGAGAGTGTTGACTTTTGGGGAGGGTGGTTGTACTTAGGGATGGGATGGAGTGATGGGTTGTACTTTGATTGATTGATGTGATGTATTGTAGAGATTCTCTCAGAATTACAACGCGCAGTATTTTCCTCGAACTAAATGCGGGCCCACATCTCCTGGTCCCTGTATTGCCTAAGCGCAGGGGATGCAACGCCAGAACTGCGGAGACAGCGCGGTTGCACTGGTACAAGTCTCAGGTCGAGTCGACTTGAATATGCAGGACTCGGCTTAGGATCGCGCGCAAATGTTGATTACAGGTCACGGGTTGCCAAAATTTGATCGGGATGATTGGGGAAGTCTACGGAACAGTACGGGCTAGGATACGGGCCTGGCGTTATGGGTTATAAGGCATTGTTTGCTTTCATGCTTGTTAATCATATATCCTACCTTTTTTTAAATAGTGAGGAATTGTAAGTAAAGGGAAAATAGAGGCCTTAAAAGCATAAAGGTTACCAAAATGTTTTAGGTTTGGCCATATTCATAAGACATGTAGATATGTAACGTCTTTTATCATTTACAATGGATTTCTAAACAAGTGGTAACCTATAAATATTTATTTAGAAGTCAGGATGTAGTCAAACAATGATTATGCACCCACTTTAAGGCCTTGTATATGTTATTTTAGTTGGATCTCATAGTCTTTTATAGAATTTTCTTCCAACATCTTCCCCATCTCATTAGCCATATTACATCAAACCACAATGTAAAATGCTTCTTTAGACAACAACCTTATAATTTAATTACAAAGAAGAAGATCATGTTCTTTCTGGAATGCGATCAATGAATTTGACACCATCTTACCTTTGTCATTTTGTATGGTTCAGTTGATAGTTTTTCAATAAGAAGGTTTTCTAACTCCCAAGCTTTAAATCATTTGCATAATTTTTATTCTTCACGTAAGATTAAACACATTGAATTTGATTGATACAGTGTTTATTGTTGTTGGGAGACCACAAAAGCACACATAGATGAATCAAGAGAAGTAATCCAATTACACCAAGCAAGCACAATGAAAACACTCTGAATTTAATGTTGAAAAACTCTTACAGGAAAAAACTACAGCACAAAGTGACAGAAAGCACTATGAAAGCAAAAAATTACAAGAGATGAGAGAATATCCAATTCGAACAAGCCTCGAATCTCACTTTGCAAGCCTCTGAAACCTTAGGAATGAATTAGAAAGCCTTAAATGCCTCCCAATCCTAATTACACCCAAATATATAGCCTCTAGGAGAATCCCAATCAAAATCGGAAACAAATCCCATAAATTTACAAATCTGCAAAAATATACATGGAGTCGTTCAATGACATTAAATACACCTTGATGTCATCGAAACTTAGCCTTCGATGACATTGAGGCCACTTCAATGTCATCAAAACTTAGCCTTTGATGACATCGAGGCCACTTCGATGGTATCAAAAAAATACCAAAACATTCCAACGACTAAACATGAAAATCCAGATATTACCGAGGACATCGACCAAGCCTTCGATGGCATTGAATAACCTTCAATGACATCGTAAAGGGAACCGAAGTGTCCAACAACCAAATTGATTTATTTTAGAAAATCTCGATGGCATCGAGCCGACTTCGATGACATTAAAGCCTGCTCAATGGCAACGAACCTATCATCGACAGACTGATGAATTATAGATTTAAGATATCTATCAACAATCTCCACCATGTCTGCAATCGCCGTCCTTCACAACTTCTTTTTTCTCCTTCTCTAATCCTTCCTTGCATCATAGTTCAATCATCACTTCTCATACATACTCTGTCCTTCTTTTGCGCCATCTCCAAGCTTAGAGAAGTTGCAAAGAACTTGAACTTTTATGTAGAAACCACCTTGGTGAGTATGTCCGTCGGATTCACGCTCGTGTGAATCTTCTATAGAGTCACGCCTCCTTCTTAAAATACTTGTCGGATAAAATGGTGACGAACATCAATGTGTTTAGTACGTGAATGATAAATAGAGTTTTTAGCCAATTTAATAGTGCTCTTGCGGTCACAAGTAACTGGCACGACCTCCTATTGAAACCGCAACTGATTTATCATTCCTCTCAACCAAACACCTTCTTTGAATACTTTTGTCATTACCATATACTCAGTTTCGGTTGTGAAAAGAGCCATCACAGACAGAAGCTTCGACATCCAACTGATTGCTCCACCTGCTAACACAAATGAGTAACTTAAAGTTGACTTTCTAAAATTCACACTGTCTGTGTAATCTAAATCCACGTACCCAAATAACTTAACCCATGTTTTCTCAAGAGTTAAGAGGTAGTCCTTTGTACCTCAAATGTATCAAAGTAGACGTTTCACTGATTCCCAATGTTGTTTGTCGGGGTTTGACATGTATTTGCTCACAACAACAACTTTCTGTGAAATATCTGGTCTCATGTAGACCATGACATACATTAAATTACCCACATCATTCGAATAAGGCACACAAGATATATCTTGCTCTTTCTCATTTAATTTAGGACATTATTCTAAGGAGAGCTTGAAGTGAGCCACATGGGGAATGCTAATCGGCTTTGCCTTTTCCATCTCATATTTGATCAACACCTTTTAAAGGTATTCTACTTGTGTTAACCAAAGTTTGCTCATCTTCCTGTCTCTATGAATATCTATGCTGAGAACCCTATTTGTAGCCCCCCAGATCTTTCATCTCAAATGTCCATGATAAATGATTTTTCATGGTAACATCCCGAATTTTCGTGGCCTAAGTACAAACTCGTGTCCAAGAATTGTGGGTGTTAATAATGTATAAATTGGATGCTTTAAAAATTTTACCTTATTTTTTTTTCATTTAGATCACATCCAGTTTATTATTTCATTATATTATAAGAATTCAACAAATTATCAATTATCCTCTTAATTGGATCTTATTGCATTATCAAAGTTTGTAGTGGAAATAAATAAAACTAAACATAAAATTATCCCTTTATTTATTCAGAATAATCTTCCTTAGGGAGGTTGTCATCCGTGTCTTCAATTTGCACATCACGTGCATCATCTGTATGGTTGAAAAGGGCCAATGTCCTACTTATAGTGATGGTTATCCTTTAAGATTAACAATAATTCAAGAGATTCATAAGAATAACGTAAGGGTTCTGATACGTCTCGTACTCCACCACTACAAGCGGTACCAGTATGCGCAGCCAATATATATATAAATGCATGTCTAGGAAAGTGTATGTGGCTCATCATACGTAGTGATTATCACAATGTGGAATATAATTCATAGAAAAACTAGCTCGCCCCACATTCTCACACTACGGAGATTCGCCAGCGTATCTAACGCTATCGTATATTTACGTGAACACCTCGAGGCGATACAACACATGAATCGGATGAATTACGTGACACAATTTTTTCATGGAAGTGATGTAACACGCATTGTGAATTACTTACATTGATTTGTGTACCACTACCCAAAATCCATGGAATTAAGTATCGACCAAGAAGGTCACTACCCAAAGCGCATTATGTCCACGATAAAATATTTGAATCACTAGTTGTAAAACCTCTAACACATCACTTGCATCAAAGGGGAAATAAATTGGACCATGGGAGTTTTGGAATTTCAAGATACTTGCCCAAAGCCATAAAAGGGAGGTAGCACAAGGCTAACCTAATAAAGGAAAAAAGTAGCATAAGCTATCTTAATAAAAGAGGAGAGTAGCAAATAGGCTAACTCAACAAGAATAATGGGAGAAGAGCACATGGCCAACTTAATATAGAGTGGAATTACTCGTCGCTCTCAAAATTGGGAAAGGACAAGGCTTATATCCATCGGCCCACATAAATTCATAAAGATCTTGCATAATTAAAATCATACCTTAACCATAATTCGTAAGGGATAAATAATTGATAATGATAAATTAAACAATTGCATGGAAGATTTACATTAAAATGGAAGCATGTAAAAATAAGATAAATATACCAACTCAAATTAGTGTGAGCTTAAATGAATACATAATCTTAGCCTTAGATAAACCCTAGGTAGATATCCATGTAGGAAAGCTTCTACATGAATCACAACATCGCTTGAGCAAGAGGGAGACACCATATATTTAGAAAAGGAAGAGGATGATGGCGTCTAGACTCTCTCTCTCTCTCTCTCTCTCTCTCTCTCTCTCTTTCTCTTTCTCTTTCTCTTTCTCTTTCTCTCTCTTCCTTGGGCGTTGGGATATTAGCATGTAAGTGGAGAGGGGAACGCACAACCCTTTTATAAAAGGTGTGGGCGTGTGAGAGAGGCGTGTTTCACATCCCACTTGGATTGGGTTTCTCCAATTTGCCCTTTTCTGACGATCTTTGTTTAAATCTAACTCGTCTATTATGTCAGGGTTTTTGAATAGAGCAAGGGTATATGATTTTCTTCGTAACTCAAAATTTAGACTAGCCTATCTTGAAAATTCTTCTAACGGGTGCCAAAACGAACTTGATCTCAATTAACAATCCACATTTAATGATCAGGGCCCAATTTTGGGAGAAATGTGTAGTCAGGATAGGAAAATGGTTAGATAAAATTTGATGGTTGATTGTTGGTGGAAAATTCTTAAATATAAAATTTCACTTTTTACACCAAAAGGAAGAAATTGGAGTCAAGGTGGTCCTTATTCAACGGTGTAGGTTTATAGATCGGAGTCTAAATTTTGTATAATGTCGTAGTCATATAAGACCAAAGTGTGGTCTAAATTTGAGTTGCAATGGATGACAAGAAATGTTTAAATCGAAAGATACAAATTTATAAGGAGTTGGTAAGCCTCGAAAGGATAACTTCGCACCTAAGGAAAAGCCTAACAAAGTGGGGCCTGTATATTTCACACTTAGTCCATATTATGAGAAATTGAAGTCGTTCATATGAAGGAAAATATCTTACTACAACTACCCACGAGGTTTCTTCACTCGATGGACACTAAAATCATCGATCAAGAGGTTATTTGTCAATTAGGTAACTTTTACAATGATCTAAGGGCTGAAATTTGACATGTATGGTTAATTTATGATACATATGCATGGTATAAAACTTCACATGAAATAGATCATGAGAACCATGTGATCTAGAATTAAAGGTCTAGGTTAATGGCATTTTCGTAATTATTGCTAATATGAGAGTTTTAGGAAATCTAATGGTTCTACATGGTTATAGGCACGTTTCTAAGTAATTCTTACAAAAGAACTTATAGCTAAATCATTATGAATAGAAAATTATTCACCAAATTAATTAAGGGAATGTATATTTATCAACCAATATAATGGATGGTCAGATGACATGTTAAAAATAGAAAAAATTGATGGTTAGTACTTTGATCATGTATGTTAGTAGGTGTACAGTCACTATTATAAACGGATGATCACAAGTGAGTTTTTGGAGTGATCAAGAGGCAGAACATGTATACAGTTAGATTTAAGTGACTTATTCACATGTGTAAGTTTCTCAGATTGTAGTTCTGATGATGGGTTAAGCATATTCTTAGGTGGTGAACAAGATGAACAGATCAGAATCTCAATTTAATATGTGTATAAGCAGATGCAGATATCAAGTAATTAGTTTATTATGATTGGGTGTCCAAACTCAAACTGGACGATCAGATATCTTTACCTATCAGTGAATAGTTGACTGAACGGTTGGTTATAATGGACAAGTGAGAATACCTGGGCATATTATAATCTCGTTTTAAAATTAACAGTTAGATGGCTTTATCTCTGGATGAAGATCATTCTTAATGGTCAGATTCATATTACAAAATGGATGTAAGGTTAGGATAGCTAAATTGATATCGTACACGTGTACATATTAAGTTAAATTTTATGGTAACACTCGAGAACTTTCAATATTCAGATATTGAAAAGTTCGAGGTGTTACCTTTAGTATATTGATTTTAGACATGTTATGACCGGCGATCAACATATCATCAATATACAGTACCAAGATGATGAAGTTGCCATCTCTCAGTGTCTTGTAATAGACATAGTAATCATATTCACTCCTAGTAAATTTTTTACTCATCATGAAAGAATCAATTTTTTTGTACCACTACATAGGCGACTTTTTCAGGCCGTACAATGACCTCTTTAACCTGCAAACCATATTCTCTACCCCTTTAACTTCGTAGTCTTCTAGTTACTTCATGTAGATCTGCTCTTCCAATTCCCCATGCAAGAATGCGGTCTTCACGTCTATCCGTTCCAACTCGAGATCGTATTAGACAACTAGTGTCAATACAAATCTGATAGATACTTGCTTTACAATCGGTGCAAATATCTTTGTGAAGTCAATTTATTCTCTTTGAGTGTAACTCTTTGGTACCAACCTTACATTAAATCTATCTTATTTCTTCTTAAATATCCATTTGCAGCCGATCACTTTTCAGCCCACTAGAAATTCCACCAGCTCTCATGTCTCATTCTTATACAAAGAGTCCATCTCATCGTCCATTGTCGCCTTCCACTTTTAGCATCAAGCTCATCAAGAGCCACCTATAGAGTAGATGGATCCCCTTCATTTATAATGAGGGCATATGTGACATTAAAGTCGTTCTTGCATCTTGTTAGTAACTTACGATCTCGCGGTGAATTTCTTTTAGGTGGTTGCTCCACCTGCTCCTATACCTCTATCTGTGCATCTGTCTCAGCCTGAGTGTCATTTGTATCAAACTGAACTTCCACGACCAACCTTTCTGCTTCTTTTTACTCATCTTGATCATTCTTGCGAAATAGGGAGCCTTCATCGAATTTAAGTCCCTGCTAATGATGAATTTACGTGTGACTCAGTCATACAGTCTGTATCCCTTCACACCACCACCATAACCAACAAAGATGTACTTTTCAGCCATTTGGTCTAGCTTATCTCTCTCAACTGACAGTACAAGAGAGTAAGCCTCACAACTAAATATCTGCAATCCTAAGTAGTTTACTTTCTGACCACTCCATACTTCCTCTGGAATTTTACAATCAATCGTCGTGGAAGGGAACTGATTCATCAAATAGCAAGATGTGTTAATGGCCTCAGTCCATAGGTCCTTGCCCAACGTAGCATTACTAATCATGTATCAAGCCCTCTCTAAGAGAGTCTAATTCATCCGCTTAGCCATACTGTTTTGCTCAGGTGTGTGGCGCACTATGTTTTATGATCCCTTTATCCTTACAAAATTGATTAAATTTAATAGAAGTAAATTCACCACCGTTATCAGTCCTTAAAACTTTCACCTTTTGCCCTGTCTGTTTTTCAACCATGGCCTTCCATTGTTTGAAATTGGCGAAAACCTTAGATGTATGTTTCATAAAATGAACCCAAACTTTCCGAGAGTAATTGTCAATGAATGTGAGAAACCATGACAACCCTCCAGCGAAAACCATAGGCGATGGTCCCCATATATTAGAATGCATATAATCAAGCACTCCCTTACATACATGTCTTCTAGATTTAAAAGATAATCTAGATTATTTACCATATATACAATACTCACATATATTTAAATTAAAGCTTTTAAAACTTGAAATTAAGCATTATTCAGATAGTACCTTCATGCCTCACTCGCTCATGTGGCTTAGACGTGCATGCCACATATATGCGGACGTAGAATTCGCTACCTCAGCTGCAGCTCCACCTGTTGAAGTGCTTCCGATCAATTTATAAAGATTAATGTGCCTCTCTGCTCTCATAACTACAAGTGCCTCTTTAGAAACCTTATTGACACCATCAAAACCAGTGAATTTACACCCAATTGCCTCGAGTGTAACAAGAGATATCAAACTTTCACTACCAAAAAATCAAGCAAAGGCTACAGAGTTTGAAACTTTTTGGGTACGGATTAAATCTGTACCAGTTATGCTACAGATTTAATCCATAGTTAAAACCTACCTCCTCACCATAATCTTATTAGATATTGATGGTGCTTAAGGGGCTCCATGCGACCCATTGGAATATATGTGTTTGATCTAAGCCACCTATCAATTTTGATATATAATTTCAGTGGATGAGCCTAAAAATTATGTAGATTTAAGATCTAAGTGGACCACACCATAAGAAATAATAAAAATTAATTTTTTATTGTTAATATATTGTGTGGTCTTCTTACAGCTTCGATCTGACTCATTTTTTTTATTAACACATAAAATAATAATTTAAAATTAATGGATGGAGTGGATAAATAAAATACATCATGCTGGGCCCCATGGTCTTAAAACCCACAAGTCAGATAAAGGGCCGTCCGTCACGCGCCCCTCCCAAAATGAAATACGGAATCTATCCACCCTTTTCTCCCACCCGCAGCAGACCTCCCAAAACCCTTCTTTCAATCTCTCTCGCACTCAGCCTCTCTCTTTCCCTTGCCCTCTCTCGATCTCCCGCTCTCCCTCACCCTCTCCCTATCTCTTGGCCGCATTCCCCTCTCTCTATTTCCCAACCTCTCTCTCTCTCTCTCTAGGGTTTTCAAAACCCCCTTTCACCGTAAGAAGGAGAAGAAGAAGGAGAAGAAGAAGAAGAAGAAGAAGAACGGTTAGTCTCTCTCTCTCTCTTTGTTTCTGAAATTTGTTGGGCTTGGATGCATAATCCTTCAATCCCTATGAATGGAAACTCATTTTCATTGACCAATAAAGTCGCTCTGATGGACCCCAACTTGGATGGCAGATGCCCCATAAATCTACCAAATCCGATCTCTCTGTTTTTTTTCTTTACTAAATCAGAAGATCCTACCCATCTAATCTTTGCTCTTCTTTTTGAAACTATTGTTGTATTTTCTTAATTGTCTATTTGTTGTCCACTAATCAAAGGATTAACATATTCCTATCAAAGAGATAGCCCATCAGATCAATGGTCTTCATTGCTAAACATGGTTCCACCTGTATAGACAGGGCTCATTAAGGAATTTCATGCCTAGAAGATTTGAATTTAGTTTGGGTTGAAGGATGGGTCTTTATATAGAGGTAGCAAACATGTTTAGAATTTGGGTTTCTACAAGTGGGGCCCATAGCTCGGTGGTCCAAATAGTTGACATGATGGGATTGGCCCATGCACCAATCCCCACTATGGCAATTTGCTAATTATATGAAAGATATGATATAATAAGTTAACGATATCGAACCTTTCTATGCACCTAGTGGTATTTGCATTTGTTTCATTTTGGTTTGATGTGTGGAAGGATATTCTCTATGGTTGGTGATATTGTTTTCTTGTGTGGTTGATGGAGATGTTTGCTGTTAAGTGGATATATTTTCTGTTGTGGGCTTGCTGGGTAGTCTGCAGTGGTTGTCTGTTGTGCATCTGGAAGCCATGGAGGAGTATTCTTAGAGGTTGGCTAGATCTGTTTCTTCAAGTTCTACAACTTCTTTGTTATGTTCGCTTGTGCTCCACCCTTCTATTTTCAGCATTGTCATCAACCACAGGTTCTACTGTTCTGTCCCTTGACCTAGTTCAGATCGGAGCGAGAGTAAAGGTGATACTCCACCCAGGGATGGGCCTCCATGTGGTGCGTGAACTGGTGGTTGCTGAATCAAAATTTCCCATTTGGGCAATCCTAAACACTCCCCTTTTCCTGTCAGTAGGAGCTCCAAAACCATCTCATTCCTCCCTTGTTACCAAACTATCCACTAAAGAATGGGTGGAGAGAGCATTCTTCCACCCTCTCGCCCCTCTGGTTCCCTGCTCACAGGTGAAACTTTTAAATGGTTGTATCTGCCTATAAATCTTCTATGAAGGTAAAGTTGTAACATCCCCAGCAAATTATTAAGAAGGAAAAAAAGGGAGGTTGTGAGTAATGGAGTTCCATACAAAATATTGGGGCAATTCTGAAAAAAAAAAAAAAAAAAAAAAAGGCTGCCATATTTGATCTGACGTGCATGGTTTCCAATTGTTGAATTCAAAACAAAGACTTGATGAAACTGCCAATCAAAGATTTTTATGTTAAGCTAATGTACAAAGTGCATCTTAATGTGTCTATGTTTCAATGTAAATTAGACTGCACATACATACACTTGATGAACTAAGACACACATACAAAATTAAACACACTTTGTATGTTAAGCTTAACATACACAGTTTTGTATTGGATCTAGCTCTTTCTTATAAAATTAGGTCACAAGTCTTATTCACAAGAAAATCACCTGGATTTTCAAGGTTTTGTCAAGCATACTTGTATAAAAACAAGAGCATTACCTTTAAGGACTATGGGACGCTCATTTGCCTGTTATGCTATGATCTTGGACTTCCTTCTGAGGAATCATAACTTGTGACATCACGTAGTTCCTCTTTGGATACTACTTTTGAGTACAATAGATGTGTGCATTTTGGACAAAAGGTCAAGATATTGCAAAAACATTTGAAGGAAGTTCCTAGTTACTGTTGTTTTGTGTGGCTCGCATAGCATTTATTTCAGTATTCATTTTTTAACTTAGATTATTTAACTTCATGTTATCTTATGTTAAATATGGAAAATAGTTGCATTACTGTGAATTGATGTGGGTTATAGAATTGTGCATGCAACATTCGATCAATTTCCCTTTAAGATTCAACAAAAAGAGAGAGAAAGAAAAAAAAATGGACGAGATCCTGAAAGTGTAGTAAGTATCTCTAGTTTTATGGTTTTACTTGTACATTCCTATATTGATTGCTCAAGCATGACGGTTATGCGAATTCTTTCAGACGGATGTTGCATGTGGGAGGATTGGAGCTGCATATTTTAGATTCAAGCATATGTTGTTGTCATACATGGAATTGTTGGAATTTCCAGCATTTCTCAAGCATTCATCCTAAGGGAAGGGGTTTTCGCATCAGTTACCTTCATTAGAATTCATGGTTTTAACCCATCATGTCTTTTTGGACTGGTGTTCTAAAATTAATGGAAATCATAATTGATGGAATGTCACTGCCTTGCTTTGTGGAAAGATTGTTCTTTGATTATTTATTTGCTTTTCCATGAATTTATGTTTGTAGAGATTGCATTTCTGTTATGTACAATGTCATGACATGTTTACTTGATTGATGTCATGTAGGAAGTTGTTAGCAAGACCCAATCATTTGACAAATAAAAGTTGAAGCTGAAAAATGCTTAGCACAAAGTGAGAAGTTCAAGGATGAGAAGGCAGAATTTGAATTTTCCATCTATGTAAAGGTGTGATTTGTGTTCTGCATTATCCAAATATTATGCTTTGATTTCACTGATTCTTCTATTTGAGCTCAGGAGTGTTTTTTTCTCTTCAATAATGATGATCCTAAACCGACTAAAACAACAACAATGATGACGACGACAAAACTAATAACGTTTAGAAAAAAGGAAAAGAACTTTGTTTATTCTTTCCTCAATCCCATCATACAAATGGAATTCTCATCATGATTCATGAACTGGTCTTAAAATTATCATGGTCTGAATTGCTAGTTTAGATTCTAGCATTTGCTTTGCCTTTAGTTGTTTGATTTATGGGTGCAACTAAGGCAGGTTGATTTTGGAACTGTTGGAAAGGTTTGGTCTCTTAGAAGGTTTGACCCAAAGTCATCTCTTTTTTTTTTTTCTCGTGAAATTGTCTTTTATATCTGAAACCCATGTACAGGATTTTGTCAACCCTAAAAGCTTGCCCTATTTTGGTGAATGGGGCAGTGAGGAAGGGGGAGCGGTTGGTCCCACCTTTTGCACTTGAGCTGTTGATGCGAGCTACTTTCCCTGCACCATCTTCTTGGGTCAAGGTTGGTTTTAAGACCATGTGTATTTGTCTTGTAAGGTGCCATTTAGATTGGTGTATCCATAATATTTAGGAATGTAGGTACTTTTTCTGAATGCAGCTTTTATGTGCAGGCAACTGAAAGATAAAGTTCATCCTTCATTTGTCAAAGATCACAGAGCTATGAAGGTAGAGGATTGCATATTTTCAATCAAAGTTGAGGTTGTCTGTACATGTTGTAGTTGTGATACTATTGCTAATGGATGTGCTGTAATTGTAATGATATTGTTTATATTACAAAGAGAATATGAAGAGTTTAAACTTCGTGTCAATGGGCTTGTTGCCAAGGCATAGAAAATTCCTGATGAGGGATGGATCATGCAAGATGGCACACCATGGCCTGGGAAATACACTAGAGATCATCCGGGAATGATTTAGGTTGGTTCTGTTAAATTTTGGCTTCAGTCATTTTGATTTATAGATTAATCTAATGATTCATTGGTTTGTTTAAATGTCTTAGTAGGGCCTAGTAGATGGATAAACCAGATTGATAATTCAACCTGCTAGTTGTGTTGTGGAAAGATGGCCCTACCACATTAGATTCTTCCCCCTCAAACAGATGGTATGTATTATCATCTCACCCCTAGTCCACCACTGCTTGGGATGAAAAATGTATTAATATTTGGTGGATTAGTTATGGCAAGGTATCCCAAGTATATCCGCACGTGTGCTAATGCCATAGCTTTGTGAGATCCATGACCACATGATGAGTGAGGTTGCTTGAATTATTGAGCTACCACATGTTAAGAGTGGGTTCTACCTATGAATGGCCCTAGAGTCTCAACCTTAAGAGTGGGTTCCAATGAATTATGGCACTAGATTGAACGTTGAGCGTTGATTTTTCAATCAAATTGCCACAACACAGATCATCTTGATTGTGGGAAAGAGACTGCATGGTAGGGACCACCCATGAACACAGATAAAGTACTTGCTTCTATATAAAGGCCTCTTTTTTCATATATAGTACAAATTTTGCTAGCTATGTGTTTTAGGGATCATTTAGCAACCTAGAATTTAGCAAATTCTCCAAGAAATTGAATCTGTTGGTTATGTCTGGAAACTGGGAATAAAATTCTGCGGAATCTAGAAATGTGCTTGGGAACTTGAAATTCATTACCTTGGAATGTCAATTTGTATGACAAATTAAAGAAATATGCACGTTTCCCTTGGGATTTGTAAGCTACCCCTCAGACCAAGAATTTAAGAACTGGCCCTTTGCTGGAATTGGCTTGATAACTTGATATGATTGCATTCATTAGCTGATTCTCTCTCTTTTATTTTTTTTAGCTGAAATGGTTATTTTTCCTTTTATATTCTCATGGCTTAAATCGATGATGTGGAGGATGAAATGACTAGTGTTTTTTTGGAACCCAATCAAGGCAGGTGTTGGAAATTGAGGATCTTGCTAATTTGAATCCTCTGTTTTGATGTATTGCATGGCTTATTTTCCCATTTTTAGATTCCACTTCTATCTCCCTCTATCATCTCTATATCTAGCTATAGACACTTTATTAACATCTCATTAGTTTATTTATAATTATAAAAAATAAAAAATAAAAACAATTTCTTCATCCTCAACTTCACCTAATCTTGTGGTATTTACATGTGCTCAAGTTTTTTATGTGTTTGTTTATCTATATGTCAAAAAGATGATCTTAGAACTGTGGTGTCCTATCTACGAAGGAACCCAAAAATTTCATGCATAGGTCTTTGGGGATGATCTATGGGTACTGTCAACAAGGTAGTTAATCACACAATCTTAGAAATTGATAATTTCTTGATTGTTGGATTATAGTATCTTGATCTATTAGCTGTAATTTCATGGTCATTTGTGCTAATTTATTTCTACTTGGAAAAATCTTCATTTGTATCTCTCTCTCTCTCTCTCTCTCTCTCTCTCTCTCTCTCTCTCTCTCTTTGTACACAGACTATCCTGTGTTCTTGAGATGTAATGGCATCACGCTATCAAAGTCCTTGAAATATACCAGAAAGTAGGGCAACAGGTACTTACTCTCCATATCCAAACTATCCTTATGTCCTTGATAATTCACTACATGCTGATTTAAGTTGGGAGGAATTTTTTGCCTGTTTGGCATGTCTTAAGCTACTTCTGTGCTGCAGGCTGAAAGTTTGTTTGAGTTTTATGAAATATGTAAAAGCCTTGATCTTGGGCATGGAGAAAAGTTCATCAAGATTGAGCAGGTTTCAATTTTATAGTGATGCCTCTTAAAATAGCTATTTCTTTCTTTTTATTCTGAAACACTTCTTACCAAGACTTTGACGACACTTGTCATCGGCTTATCTCTGATCAATTCAAGACATTGGGCCATTTACTTGTTAATAATGCAGCCTCCATCATCACAGCCATGGAGGAGTATGTGAAGGATGCTCTAAGAGCTTCATCAGTTCTCAAGGATCAAGTATGAAAGTACTCTTGGTTCAACCATCAGACATATCCATTCATGATGGGGACAGTCATCTAAACTGCTGGTATTAGTAAATAACCTGCAGATCGGTATTGATTCCTGCATTTGGTAGTGACCTAGGTAATTGAATGAATGAATGATTATGCAGGTGGTAATTGAATAAATGAATGATTATATATATATATTTTAAATGTAGGCAATAGCTATGGATATTTACCGTAGCTGGTAATCTGACAACCGTAGCTTTTATTAAATTCAGCATATTGCTACGGATCTAATACTACTTTTAGCTACAACTATTATCCGTAGCTGTACGTACTTTTCGCTATAGAAATGGTTGCTACGGATTATATTTGTAGCTATTGGAGTCTATGGCTACGGATTAAATCCGTAGCCATAGGTTTTAGACCTATTGTTATGGCACCTACAACTACAATCGTGCTACGGACTAAAACCGTAGGCATAGGTCTATGGCTACAGTTTTTATCCGTAGCCTTTGCCCATTTTCTGGTAGTGTTTTCTTCATGTTAAAAACGTGCCTCACCTCAGTCAAGGTACGCTCTATCCCATCAAAGATCCTAATACATACAGTACCAACAGCCATAACATTACATGCGTTATCATTGCCCATAAATACCTGTCCAACATTGCATTCCCTGTAGTTGGCGAACCAACTCCAATGAAGAGTCATGTGATATGAAGCCCCCTGTGTCCAAGATCCACTCGTCCCTACGATCATCGTATAAGTGTTTGATAATAGACACTGACAACACATCACTTCCATTTGTTTTTTCATCAGACGTAGCAATGTTGGCCTCCTTGGAAGAAGCCTCTGATTTCTCTTTGTTTTCTTTAGGATTTGTACAATCCTTCTTCATGTGCCCTGTCACCCACAATTCCAACACTTTAACTTACTATTTCCTTTGCCTTTGGATTTGGATATCGATCAAGAAGATCATGTATCTTGTTCAGAATTTTGACCCATAAAAAACAATGCATCAGTGGAGTCCCCCATATTACCATTTTTCTTTCTCATCGCCTTTCCTCGAAGGGCTAAGATGACAGTATCTACACAAAGGGCTGTGTTACTATTGCACAAGATGTCTTTAAAAGACTCATACAAAGTAAGGAGTGAATTCAACAAGATACATGCTTGATCTTCATCGTCGACCACAACCTCCACATCTTGCAATTTACAAATTATCTTGTTAAAATTACTAATGTGAGCCTCAACATCTCCTCCCTCTGTCATCTTAAAGTTGAACAATTACAGCTTCAAGTGTAGGTGATTTTTATGGAACTTTTTCATGTAGACGTCCTCTAACTTTACCCACAAATCCATTGTGGTTTTCTCCCTCAGGACATTGTAGAGAACCTCATCCGTTAAGCACAATTGGATTGAAGATTTCGTTTTCTTATCCAGTTTCTTCCATTTATCTTCTTCTATAGATTTTGGTCGCTTCTCAAGGACCTCATCCAATTATTGTTGAATCAATAAGCCAATCATCTTAACCTTCCATAATTCAAAATTATTTTTTCTTGAGTATTTCTCAACATCGAACTTGGGATTGTCAGTCATTGTTACTTACTTTCAGATTCAATCCTGCACCCTAACATTTTGCTATGATACCACTTGTTGAGGGACTACGAAAGCACACAAAGATGAATAAAGAGAAGTAATCCAGTCACATCAAGTAAGCACAACGCAAACACTCTAAATTTAACGTGGAATAACCCTTACGGGAAAAAACCACGACACAAAGCGACAAAATTCACTATGAAAACAGAAACTACAAGAGATAGAGAGAATACCGAATTTGAACAAGCCTCGAATCTCCCTTTACCCTAGGAACGAATTAAAAAGTCTTAGATACCTCCCAATCCCAATTACACCCAAATATATAACCTCTAGGAGAATTCCAATCAAAATCGAAAATAAATCCCGCAAATTCGTAAATATATGAAAATCTGTGCAAAATCGTTCGATGTCATTGAAACTTCACCTTTGATGACATCGAAGCCACTTTGATAGCATAAAAAATATATATATATATATACCAAAATGTTTTGGTGACCAAACATGAAAATTCAGATATTACCGATGACATCCACCAGGACTTCGATGGCATCGAACGGTCTTCGATGACATCATAAAGGGCACCAAAGTGTCCAACAACCAAATCGATTTATTCAAGAAAATCTTGATGGCATTGAGCCAACTTCGATGACATCGAAGCTTGCTCGATGACATCAAACCTATCATCGACAGACTGATGAATTACATATTTAAGACATCTATCAACAATTATGTGATGAAGGTAATGCCTAGATTGTGAGAGAGAAGACAATGTTAACAATAAAGCCACCATTGTGGGGAGGAAGAGAAAGAATAGAAGGAAGAGGAGAATGTATCTTGTTTATGCTAGAAACACCCAAATGATGTGAGCATGGATTTATGTATGACCGGGTCTACCAAAAGATGAAACCAGAGAAGAAAAAAAAAGGTTAAAAAAGGTTGGTTTTTTTTTTTTTTTTTTTTTTTTTTTTTTTTTTTTTTTTTTTTTGTGCGGATGGGTTGCCAACAAGCAGCCCGTCGAGGAGAGTCGATGGGGAATCGGTGTTAACAGGAATGGATGGCTTCTATTATCAGTGGCTGGGGTGGTGGTCGAGCAACGATATAAGCGGTCCGAATAGAAGTGGAGGCAGTGGCAATAGGGGCAGCGCTCCGGATCAACGCCATGGGGCGGAAGATCGCTATAGAGGGCAGGTTTGCTTGTTCAGGAACACGTAAGTACATGTTCAAGAATTCTTTCCAAACGAAAGACGCCACATTCCAGGTTTGCTATTGCACATGCATTTGTGAGGTCTGCCCATCCACTGGCAGACACGTTCCAACATAGTAATTATGTGATCTAACATTTCCATCAGGTGGACTACCTTGTTTAGATCTTCAGAGATAAACATCAGTCTATTTCATACCTCAGGTGGGCCACAATTAATGAAAAATTACAGCCAGTCAATTATTATCTACACAAGTTTACTTGGCACATTGTGGCTTACAAGAGGAGTGAAATAGGCAAATTTTTCAGTCTAAGATCAAAGTATTACATCAAACCACTTGGAAAGGTTAGATCTTGTACACATGTTACAATTTGGCAGGCGTGCCTTCGTGTGAACTTCTAAACTTGTCTCGGTCTTTTGGCCTCCTTCGTCTGTAACTGGGGTGACTGTGTATGATCGTTGTGTCCTCTTTGGGTTCTTTTTTATATTTATTTTATTTTCTTAATTAATTACATGTTGGTCCATGGTTCCATGGGCCCCGCCGTTGATACAATGGACCCAACGATAGATACGCAAGACCGAAAACTACCCTGATCCTAGCGACTGCTATGCCGCGCGTGTGTATATATAATGGTACTATGAAGTCGAGCTATATGGCCCCACCGTGATGTGTGTCGAACATCTACCCCGTCAATCAGATGAATTATTTTATGGTGGGCCATGGGCTTAAAAATCAGTAGAATTCCATTAGTTATGTGGGCCACACCACACATAACAGTTGAAAGAGGCTACCTGTACATTAGAACCTTCATGATTATTTATTGGGCACACACATATGTGGTTCAAAAATCCAGCTCATTTATTGTGTGTGTCCCACTTCGATGAGGGGCCAGACCAAGTTTCAGATGCATCCAAAATTCAATTGCGCCCCACCAAGTGCTTTTATATGTTTTAGGCATGTCTTCACATGGTTTTAGATGGTATGTCCCACCTGAGTTCCTTATATGGCTGATTTTTAGGATATCCCATAAACTAAAGAGAACTCATCAAATGCACGGTGTTGATGTCCAATGCACATTACAGTGGGTCCCACACAACTCAACCTCATGAGAAGTTCCCATGAGGTCGACCTTATGGTACCATTTCCACACACACGTGTGTATTAAGAGAGAGACTCCTGGGTACTAGGTGGCAAGTGACCTTAAGTGCAATCTTGAGTGGTAGAGAGCTTAAGAGAGACCACCTTAATATTTATCTAAAATCCATCCCTACAATCAATCAAGTGTCATCAAATGTCACTCAAGGCCCAAAAATTGACACAATTCATAATCCAAGTGGGCCACACCAAGGAAAATAATTTGGAGGGTGAGTTTGACATTCACACTTTTCAACCGTGTGGTCCACCTAAATCACCAATGGAGCTAATTTTTCATCCATAGACCTAAATTTTGATAATTTACATGCTGATTAATTAGAGTGAGACCTAAAATTTGATCATTTAGCTGCTGATTAATTAGAGTGAATTTGGAAAATATAAGATAGTAGGCCCACCATAGCTAGCTACATCCTTTGCGCATAAGTCTTTAGGGCGTGTTTGGCCGGACCGATCCCATGGGATTTGGTGGGATGGAATGGTTTTTAAGGTAATGATGGTGGTGTCAGTGTTTGTCTGTTGATCCCATGGGTTTGGGATAGCCCATGGGATATCCAGCAGGGTGTTTGGATGGTCACAAATGGATGGGTTTGCATCTCCATTGCTTCTCATGGTGTGCCCCACTCACTGTTTTATAGCCGCCTCAAAATAACTTCATGGCATTTAGTAGGCAGGTGAAATTGATGGACGGATCTCTCATTGATATCTTGGTGGGCCTTATACAGTGGTAAAAACCTTTGTCTCGAGATCGGTGGAATCCAGGCACTGCATTCGAGATGGGGTGGGATGGTTTTTATCCTGCCGTCCCAAATAGAGAATGGGATGGGATGTAAGCAGTATAACCCACGTAAGAGGTGGATAACCTATATCCAGCGCCTGGCCACCCCTTACATGTCGACCGCGTGGGTATAGTGAGGCGGTCACCACCATTTACAGTGGTGCTAATATTGTGGGGTCCACTGTAATATATGTGTTTTATCCCTGCCATGTTTACATTTCTCCAGCTAATTTTAAGGCATGAGCCCAACATTAAAGCGTTTCCAAAACTCTAGTGTACTACACCATAGAAAACGGTGGTAATAACGACGTCCACCATTGAAACCTTCCTGGGGCACAAAGTGATGTTGATTTTTCATCCAAGCGTTTCATTAACTTACATACACCTGGATGAATGGAAAATACAAATATCAGCTTGATCCAACACTTTTTGCAGCTGCGAGAAGTTTTGGATAGCAGGTGTTCAATTTCTATAATCCTGTGGTATGTTTCACTCTAGCTATGGCAATACTTGAACCCCAGGCCCATACCCTAAGATGAGTTGGAGAAATGTATTGACAGCGTGGATAAAACACGTGCATTACAGTGCCCCTTAGACTCTTCACACCACCTTAAAGTGCATCACCGCCTCACTGCACAATCCAGGTTCACATAAATTGTTACTGGTTATATAGTTGGCATGGGCTCCATTATGCATTTTCAAAATCCATCTAACGAATATGTTGATGATCCAATTTTAAACATGTGGATGAAAAATCACCCTCACTCATGATTCGTATGGACCACACAATTCGAAACAGTGTGTAGACAGCATTCACCCTATATTGTCTCTTAGTATGGCCCACTCGAATCATAAATAAGATTAATATTTGGGCCTAGCGGCTAACATAGGATGTCACACTTGGTGGTCGGTGTGGATATTGAATAAACATACGAGACCATTGCAAAACAGAGAGAGAGAGAGAGAGAGAGAGAGAGAGAGTTCAGCAGTGAGAAGGATTGATCATGGCACTGGTTTAATTCAGATTGGAAGCCAATGAGAGTTATTTGATACTCTAGTAATGACGTGGCACGCATACATTCCTGGCATGGTTGGATCAAAAGAAGGTGAATTATAAATTGGACGTAATTTTTTTATTTAAGCATCGTTCGTGCACAACCTATCAATATTTATTGTAACGTTCCATCTAAAGTGAACCGAATCACATAGTCGGTCATATCTGTCTGTTTCTTCATAAAATGAGTACTTTCAGACTAAAAATGAAATTTTGAATTTTTTTTTACTATTTATAGTAATTTTGATTTTTTAATAATTTCTTATTTTTAGGTTTTCTTCTTTAAAAAAATAAAAATAAATAACTTGTAATCATGACTCATCTAGTAAAATTTTATTTAGAAACTAAAATTTAGAAGAATTTTATTAGAATTAGGATTTTTATTAGAGTTAGAGTTTTATTATTTTTGATAATTATGAATTTTAATTTATTTTTTCTTTATTAATGGTGTAACAAGGATACACATTAGATAATTATCAATCAATTTATTTCTGATTTTATTATAATTATTTTTATTTTCTCTCTCCATGTGGATTCCAGAAATCTCTTTAAGAGTCAGTTTGGGCGGTGGGATTAGAAAGGATTAGGTGGGATGGGATTCCACTCCTTGTTTGGGAAGAATGGAAAAGCTTGGATTTACATTAAATGGAATTGCATTGGTCCCATGCCAATTTCACTCAATGTTTGAAAAGTTGTGTAGGTCCCACCATGATGTGTGGGCTATATCCACACCGTCCACCCATTTATCAAGATTATTTTAGAGCATGGGCCAAAAAATCAGGTAAATCTAAAGCTCAAGTGGATCCCACCATAGAAAGTAACAGGGATTGAATACTTACCATTGAAAACTTCTTTGGGGCTACATAAGTTTTGGATCTACCTCATTTTTAGGCCCATGACATAAAATGAGGTTACAAAACAAATGAACAGTTTAGATATAACACATGTGTTATTCTAAGTAATTTCAAATGATGGTGGTTATATCCATTCAATGTACCACCGTATTATCAACAAAGCATGGCATTAATTTTATCCCATGGAAGCATGGGACAATCCCTGCAATGGGTAATAATTATGTTTTTTGAATCCCATCCCACCTAATCCCTTCCGATCCCGCTGCCCAAACTGACCCTAAAGAGTTTAGAGAAGCTATGTAGATTCGGAGTAATTGTCCTGAGAAACGCTGTGCTCAACATCATTGTGTCTATGCCTGCGTCACTGGTGGAGTGTGAATTTTGATACACACCATGCACGTCACTTTGATGAACTAAAACTAAGCTAAGCTGTGATAAGGATCCATCACGACGTTTGATTCAACTCCATAGCCAGAGTTATGTGATACTCTGGTTGAGTGTGAATTTTGATACCCAGGCACTCAGGCACAATGGACGCACGTCATTTGAGTTAACTAAAACTAAGCTAGCTACCTAAATGGTAGAGCTAGGTCATCAACCAAAATGCAATTTAATTGAACGTTCCTAATCAATGGGAATAAATTCATTGGATTAATTAGGACCATTGACTATTTGTCAACTGACCGTCCACTAATTTCCACCAACAAGCCAGCTAAGATATCAAATCAATGTAATTTTGATTCACAAGCAATCCATGTCAGCACCCATATTACAGATCTTCGATTCTTTAGTGGATGCGTATCAATCATCACGTTCAAAGTATGTTTCTCAAAGTCGAAACCATCCATAGGGGCTGAAATTTACTGCTATAGGCGATTGAGTTTTACTTTGACGTTGATAGGCAAAGATCATTTGATTCATACAAGCTTTTCACTTGAATGACTGGACCCTTCCCTGTACACTTGAACAGGAGGTCACCGCTCAGATACGATGGAGATCAGTGGACCCCACAGCATGTCTATATAATTGCATCCTCATCCATATCCCCACCGACGGTCCAATGGAGGGTTCCCGAATGAGCAGGACCAGATATAATGTGATAATTCACAAAACACCATCTTGAATTAAAATCGACAGCTCCTTGATGTCACCCCTCATCAAAGCGGGGAAGACTCTGATGGACGCCGTTTGGCCAGCGACGCTGCCAGTAGCCACCTAACTCCTGATGCGTGCCCCATGGGCCCCAACATGAACGTATGTGTTTTATCCACCCAGTCCGTCCATTTTTCCAATATCATTTCAGAGCTTTATACCAAAAATTTAGCAGATTTAAATCTCAAGTGGACCACCTAAAGGAAAACAGTAATGTTTGAATGCTGACGTAAGGATGAACGTGATGGGGTTGATCATGGTCTTGCTCAAGGATAACTACTTCGAATCCATGAAGCATCTCTGTAATCCATATAGAGACTTCTCGAATTCATGAGATAAAAAAATCGGAAAATAGAAGTAATATTCTAGAAAATTGGTAAATTGATTGATGAATGAATAAACGAGTTTAAACCCCTTTAAATAGGGATACTAAGCCATGGAAAAAGTTTTGGAATCAAACTATAACTCCTATAAATCGCAACTTATTATAAATTGTAAACTTACTATTTATAGACGGTTGGGATGTCTACTATTGCGCATGGTTTTCGGCCAAAATAGTAAGTGCCTTATTTGGCTGCACCATGATGTTCCCCTAACTTTTCTAAGCACCCTGGTGTTCTTGTAACTTTTCTAAGAACTTTTCATGTTGGGCGCTACTCCTAAAGCCCAATGGATGAAGAGTTATAATCAAGCTAAAAGTTTCTATAAATAGTAAAATTATAATTAAAATAAGGATTCATCCATCGATCTGGTGGTATTTCGCAAATCTGGCATGGGTAACCTGGTGTAGTGGGGTTGGGTGGCTAAAGTAGCTTGTCTTACCCCAAAATCATATATGGTACGTCCAAAAGCTCATTCTGGTTTTCGAAATACATTTGTTTGAAGTTCTGATGGTCCGAATCACCTTGGTCTCCGATCCGGCTTTTTCTGGTCCATCTAGGCCATGAAAATATCCATGACCCGCTCTACATTAATCCCATCAACTTTAAAAGAACTCTTCCTCGAGATCTCATCCTGCTTTGGTTCATGATACTTGGTCAGGCCTGCGGAGTTGAAAGTACGCAAATCGTAATGTCATCTGGAAGATCAATAGCGTAACCGTTGTCATTGATCTTTCGAAGGATCGGTACCAGTCCAATCTTTTTATTCTTCAATTTATTATACGTCCCAGTCGGAAATCTCTCATTGCACAGATGGACTATAACGTGGTTGTCCACCTCTAACACCTTTTGTCGTCAATGCTTGTCGGCTTACTCATTGTACTTTTTGTTCGAGGCATATAACTTAGTTTATACCTTTGCATGAATGCTCATGATCGTCTCTGCCATATATTCTTCTACAATGCTCATACCTGGGAACTTGGGTAGAAGGACCAAGTCAAGTGTGTGGCGAGACACTCGACCGTAAATAATTTGGAGCGGGGATTTCCTGTCGAGCGGTTTACCATGTTGTTGAATGCAAACTCCACTTAATAAAAGCCCAAATCTCACTGCTTCAACTTTTCACCTAAAATACATCGAAGGAGGTTTTCCAATATGTTATTCACAACTTCGATCTGCCCATTAGTCTGTGGGTGGTAGGTGTTGCCGAACTGAAGTTGGGTATCAAATCGAGTCCACAAAATCCACTGAAAGTAATTAATGAACTTCATGTCATGGTTAGAAGTGATGGTCTTGGGAACCTCATGTAGCTATATGACCTCTCTGAAGAATAAGTTCGTCACATGTGTCGCATCGAGGGTCTTCTTGTATGGGATAAAGTAAGTCATCTTTAAAAAACGATCACAAAGTCCATAGATAAATCCTCCCAGGGGCCATCGGACACTAGTAACGGGATGTATAGGCCAATATACTGATACTGCCCCTTAGAGGTTTAACAAACATGACAATGTTACACTGTTTTTCCCACATCACGTACCAACTATGGCCAGTAATATCGTTCCTCCACAAGATCTCGTGACTTGTCTCGCCCAAGGTGTCCTCCAAGTCTACTTTCATGTAGCTCCTGAATAATCTGCTCCCTCAGAGAAATTTTGGAGATGAACAATTGATTCCCTTTGAAGAGGAAACTATTAGACCCATGTCCTAGTGACCATTCCGTTCCGTAGGATCCACGGTCCTCCCGGTTGAATTTCAGTGACCTGCGACCTGTATATTGCATTTGTGTGCAACCTTAAGTCACTTACTGTAATCCCGAGTCGAATCAACCCGAGATCTGTGCCATTGCAACCGCGCCGTCGCCGTGTCTCGTGCGCCAATCCGACGCTCAAATTGTAAGTTATGGCCCACGCATTATTCCAGCCATTTATCACTTGATTGTGGGACCCACCTATCTAGACTGAACATTTCTCTAGCAACCATCATTATGAGGATGATGTTACCATAGGGGTGACATCACCCTAGCTATAGCCCCTAGGCATGCTCTTACAACTCATAACGACCCTAGCCCATGCCTCCCTTACAACTCATGTCGTGATTGCCTAGCTAGAAAAGAAATCATTTCTCTTTTCCCTCTCTCTTATCTCTCTCCCTCCCTCTTTCTTTCTCATTTCCTAGTAAGAGAGAGCTTCCAACGTCCATGAGAGCTCTCCATTTTCAGCCCTTTACAAGCTCTCCACCCCCAAATCCAACCCTCTAAAATCAATCCCAACCATTGAATCTCACCTCTTGGAGCTCTAGAGCATGGTGGTGGAAAAAGGAGATTTAAATCCAAGGTGAGTGCTCTCTAGAACTAGATTTCATCCTCTTCCTTATATTTCTTTCTTGCATTTTCATAGGGATTTGAAGGGCCTACCAATCCATGGTGGAGATCCTCCATGATCCACTTGATGTGGCCTTTAGCCCATCTTCTTGCATGCATGAGCCATGGAGGATCTATTCTCCATGGACCCCACCATAATGGGTTTTTCTCTAATCCATGCCTTTTAAGGGTCATCTAGACCCCTCATTTGCATGGTGAGGATGGCATTCCCACCTCAGATTTTTATTTTGTTATGACGGGCCCATGCATGCATGGGACCCATCTTGATGTATGTATTGGTGAATGTATTAGAGGGGCCCATAGTGGTGGGGCCCCCCTCTCTCTCTCTCTCTCTCTCTCTCTCTCTCTCTCTCTCTCTCCCCTTCTCATTTCATTTTTTGTGGTGTTGATGTGCATGCATTATATCCATACCGTCTATGTGTTAGACCCACCTTGTTGGACCGTCTAGCAACTGGCCTGCTGGCTTGTCCGTCTGGATAGGCCTAAATGAAGAGAAAACATAGATATCAGCTTCATTCCATAGCTAGTGGGTCCCACACGTGTGGACCCACCTTGATGCATGTGTTGGATCCACACCGTCCAAACCTTGGATGGTGTGTCCCAGCAACCTAGCTATTGTATTGACATTAGCAAGTTCTGTGGGTCTGATCGTGCAGTATGTGTTATATCCAACCGTCCATACATGAGGTGGGACCCACCTTGGTGGATGCTTTGCATCCACATGTGCGGAGCCTACCTTAATGTATGGGTCTTACCCAACACCGTCCAATGGATGCTGGACAGTGGGACCCACCTCTGATGTATGAGGTTTACAGCCATGCCGTCCATCTGTTTTTGGCTGCCACGTGGGGCCCAGATGATGTATATCCACCCCGTCCATTTGTTGGACGGGTAGGTCCCACCTTGTAATGCGTTGTATATTCACATCGTCCATCCGTGGGGCCCATATGATGTATATCCGCCCATATGATGTATATCCACACCGTCCATGGGATGTGGGGTCCACCATGATGTGTATCGTGTATCCAGGCCATCCAATTTAGGCCCATTGTGCAGGGCCACTTTGATGTTGTACATTGCTACCCATCTATTTTGCTGGATTATGGGCCGCCTCATAAGGTCCAATGTGATGTATTTAAGGCCCATTGTGATGTATTTGAGGCCCATGAGATGTGGCCCAATGTGATGTATTTGAGGCCCATGAGTGAGGCCCATTATGATGTATTTATGACCCATTGATGAGGCTCAATATGATGTTTGTGTGACCCATATATGCGGTCCAATGTGATGTATATGTGGCCCATTTGATGAGGCTCAATATGATGTTTGTGTGGCGCATATGTGCAGCCCATTGTAATGTTTGAGAAGCCTATAAGATGGGGCCCACTGTGATATATGAGAGGCCCATGTGGTGAGGCTATAATGATGTATGAATTAACATGAGAGAAGTCCAGTTTATTCCCAGCCATTTGAGGGTTATGGGCTATTTCATTAGGTCCTTGTGTGAGGCCCATTATGTTGTATCTGAGGCCCTTATGTGAGGCCATGGGCCCCACTATATGTTAGGCTCTATGTGGGCCACTCCTTGGGAGCAATGTTTGTTAAATGTCCACGTTAAAGGGCAATGATGGTTAAATGTCCAAATTGTGACCTTCCTTTAGGCTTCGTTAGGCCCATTCTCATCATTCTCTAAGTGGGATAACCCAAATCATTGGACCCCATTGTTATGTGCATGATCCATCTATTCATATTGGGCTAACCCAAGATGTTGGGCCCCCATTGGTTGCCAGTAGGATTGTTTTGATCTTGGAGTCCATCTATGACTTATTTGGGCCCCGTAAGGCATCTAGCGGGCCATATGATAGTATGGTGAAGGAAACCCGTTTCGGATCCTTAAGTTTATAGATAGGCCACCTAGGCCCAACCTTGATATGAGGAGAGATCATCATTGTCATAGATGGATGGATCCGTGCTATTGAATTTGGTATATCCACAGTTGAGGACTGACCTTCATGTTATGGATCTGTTGTCCACCTATGGACCCCGCCTTGTATATAGGCTAGTTATCGATACCGATTATGAGTATGTGATAGCATAACATTATGATACATGCTCATACGTATCATCTGCATGTTTCTTATGAGATGTGGTTGACCATTACATATATCATTGGGCAGGTTGTTTATGAGACTCCCTGATAAGCGGAGTTATCTCGCATGAGCGCACTGTATGCACAGGATTGATGCATGACTGAATTGTGTGACTCATACATCTTGCATTGTGTGTCATGATTACTGTACACCCTAGCGACATCAGGGCTATAGCCTTTGTATGCATATCGTGGATGGCAGGATTGGACACGGGAAATCTTCTCTTTACATGGGGTGCGATAGATGTCCCTAAACCTGATGGTACCGGAAGACTATCCAACGTCGAGACCGAGTGGATACATGAGCTCATAAGGGTCATATACCATTAGGCCGCATCTCCCATTGTGTCGTGGTCGGTTGGAAGGGTGTGTGGCCTTATCTGCCCGAGGGTAGGGGCCAATGCTAGGTTGAGTCTGACCAGCTCGTAAATGGGTCCGCTATCAACGGGTCGGGCTGATATTGGTGGGCGGATAGTGAAGTCTCTTCCACTTGCATGGTTGCACGTCCAGTGGGCGGCGATCTGGTGTAGAGTGTACTAGACTTCGATAATTATCCAGAGAGAACTGTACTGAAATATATGATGCTCCAGAGATGAGCTGGATTAATATGTTGTTGGCATGCTTGAACTGCATCTTGCATATGACATTAGTTGTGTAGGCCTTGCATCGCATGACCTTGGTGTGGCTGATAGCATTCATGCCTTGCATCGCATAGCCTTGGTACGACTGATGGCATTCATGGACTTATCAGCATGTTTCTGCATTACTCTAATATTACATTCTTACATTACTACCTTGCGCACACACTTTCACTACCCTCTAAGCTTTCTATAAGCGTGTGCACGATAGATGGTGCAGGTGACGTCAGGACACAGTCGTAGCTATGCAGGAGCAGGAGCGTGCAACTGAGCTTTTGGAGTTCTGATATTGTTATTGTATTTTCCTTTATGTGCATTATACTTAAAGTTTTTTTTTATCATAGTGAATTTTTTGATGGAGTTCTGTTTATTGTTCATGGGTTATGCTTATGGTTATGCTTATTATGGAATAAATTCATGCTGAAAATCCTCCTTTTGGTATCCCAGGATCGGAACCTGGTATATGGGTGTCGGGAGCCGAGAATGGGGTATTACGGAGGCTGTCGGTGCCGGATTCGGCGATCGGAAATTTTATGAGCTCGGTTTCCGAGTTTGGGGCGTGACGGAAACTATCTTGTATGTGTAGGTTATAAGGATGACCTTCTTAGCACTTCAACCATGCATCTTTGAAGTCCTCGTCCTCATCATACAATTGATTAAGACAGTCAAAGCTGACCACCTCATTGCTCATTGTAATGAGTAGTGATGCACGGAGGCTAAGTGCATCAACCACCTTGTTCTGCTACCCTAACTTATACTTTAAAATGAATGTGAATTCCTATAAAACCGAAACCCATCTACCATGCACACAATTCACGTTAGCTTAACTATTAATAAATTTTAATACTTGATGGTTAGTATACAAAACAAACTCTCTTTGAATCAGATAATGCCGCCAATGTCGCAGTGCCAGAACAACTGCATACAGCTTAAGCTTATATGTTGACCACTTCTTTCGGGCTTCGCTGAGCTTCTCTCTGTAGAAGGCTACTGGTTTACCTTCCTATGATAATACCCCTCCAATTCCGACATATGAGGTGTCACACTCAACCTCAAATAGCTTGTTGAAACTAGGAAGAACCAAGACTGGTGTTGTGGATAACCGATGCTTGATTTTAACAAAGCTTTTATTAGCTTTATCAGTCCACTAAAACAGCCCCTTTTTCATGCAATTTGTGATTGGTGACATGATGGTGCTAAAATTCTTCATGAATTGACAATAAAATGTTGTCAATCCGTAAAAATTTCATACCTCGTGGATGTTTGTTAGAACCGGTCATTCCCTGATAGCTTTCACTTTTTTGTCTTCCACCCGGATGCTCGTGGACGTCACCACAAAGCCCAAAAACAAAAGGCTATTGTTAAAAAGCTACACTTTTTTAAATTTATATACAACTTGCTTTCAATGAGCACTTGAAGGACCTCCCTAAGGTGTTCAATATGGCTTACTTCATCTTGATTGTATATCAGGATGTCATCAAAGTAGAATATAATGAACCGGCCAATGAATGGCTTCGTAACTTAGTTCATCAACCTCATTAATGTACTAGGCGTGTTTGAAAGACCGAAGGACATGACCATCCATTCATACAACCTTGGTCTTAAAGCTATTTTCCACTCATCACCCGACCCTACTCGAATTTGATGGTAGCCGCTCCTTAAGTCTAATTTATAAAATAATTTTACACCCTCAAGCATATCTAACATGCCGTTCAGTCGTGTTATGAGAAATTTTTATTTTATAGTAATCTTATTGATAGCTCGGCTGTCGACACACATGTGCTAACTCCCATTTTTTTGGAGTTAATAGGGCTAATACGACGCATGGGCTCATGCTTTCTTGAATAAGACCCTTACGAATCAGTTCCTACACTTGTCCATGCAGAATGTCGCGCTCCTTCGAATTCATTTGATAGTGAGGATGATTGGGTAAACTGGACTTAGGGACAAGGTCAATATGGTGTTGAATATCTCGCATGGGAGGCAACCCATTGGGAAGGTCATCAAGACAAATTTTGAATTCATATAACAAGGGCTTTAGTTTCTCAAGGATGAGGGTAGGCTCGGGTCCTTCCCCTTTTACGATTAATGCAGAGGCCTACCTATTTATTTGGATTCTTCCATGAAATCCTGTATGGTTAAGAAAGAATGGCCCTCCACTTTACAAGTCTCGGGAGGTTCCTCTGGATCCATAGGGGCTAATATGGTTTTTCGACTGTCCTTGATGAAAATATACATGTTATCTCACCCTATGAGTGACGTCATAATTGGATTGCCATAGTCGACCAAGTAGTATGAGATAAGCCTCCATGTCAACTACATCGCATACTACTTCATCTTTATAATATTTACCAATCGAGAAAGATGTAATGCATTATTCAGTTACCTTTGTCTCGTTGACCTTCTTATTCTAACCGATCGTATATGGGGAGAGATGACGCTCTGTCTTTAATTATAATTTTTCCACCATGACCTTGGAGACAATGTTCTCATTGCACCCATTGTCGATGATCATATTACTAACCTTTTGATTCATTGTACACCTAGTTCAGAATATGTTATGTCATTGTGGGTGTACTTCTCTCCTTGGTGGATATAACATTTGCCTCACAATGAGCGACTCACCATGATCCTGTGGAACCCAACCTGTCTCATCCACCTTGTCCTTTGTGGTGTGCTCCAATTCCTCAACATATGGTCTTTATTGGCATTTTCAGAACTACCATCATTGATGGAAAGGTTCGCCACTTATCGTTGCGAACGAGTATTTGATAGGTGACCTAGTTGACTACAACAATAGCAATTGTTCGGCCTTGTCTGAACGTAAGGGTTATGAATCCTACTCGGGCTCGCTGTTGTAGGTGCCACATGTTGAGACCTAGATGGACCGCTCCTCGTGTCATGGTTTGCTGTTGTAGGAGGTTGAGGACATCCTCCTATTGGTTCTTTTCATTATGCCAGCACTATATCCTATGTGAGACTCGTTATGGGGGGCCGAGTTGAAAGATAAGGTCGATTAGGGATTCTTGCAAGATTTGTTTCTGCCCTACCTGCCAACTAAACCGCTTCATCCACGGTCTTGACTGGGTGCATCTGAACTCAGTCCTGAATTGTCTATCGCAACCCACCGATAAATTGTGCTACCTTTTACGATTCGATTTCTGACAGATCGTTTCATGTTGTCAACTATTGGAATTCTTTAGTGTAATTTATGACAGTTCAATTCTCCTCTCGGCAGTTTTGGTATTGCTGGAACAATACCTACTCATAATCGTTAGGGAGGAATCGTGATCGAAGAAGACATTTCATCCGTGACCATGATGAGATGGATGCCTTATTCTATTAGGCACGTGAGAGTTGTAATTGCTCCCACTATGAAGAAGCATCAAATTTTAACTTAAACGCTACTAATTTTACATTGTTATGCTCTAGCACGTCCATGTAATCAAAATATCTTTCTACTTTGGCTACACAGTCGAGGAAATCTTCTATACATAATAAACTTTTAAAACTAGGAAGTTCGACCTTACCTCGATAGTTTCTTTCAACATGATCTAGACAATCGCCTCCATGGATTAGTTGTCAGGCAAACGGTAACGTCTTGAAAAAATCTGTATAAAAACTCGAGTACACCTCAGGCAGAAATCACTAAGAAACGAATTCTTTAGAATTTAGGCAGAGTTTAATTAAGTACTAAACTGATTTAATCGGTGGATTAGCTTGAACCACTATCTATATGAACTGCAAAACCATTAAAATCACTAACTCAACATTACTTAAGAACCTAGGAGCAATCTCAAAACCCGGTTGCTCTCAGGAGCACATTGAAACTCCGTATCGGACTTGGACTGCGCGTCGAAAGTCCGATGACCACGAAACTATAAGGTTATGACCAACTTATTGAGCTTGACAACCATCGCGGAAATTGAGCCCAAATAGTATCCAGAAATGTACAACTTGAGCCTAGAATGAAGTGTGTGAGAAACGCGAATATCTTTAAAAAATGAACTCAAACTTAAGTGAATTGGACCGTTCGTTTGTAGGCAAAATTGAAAACATCTAACCGCCAGATTCTGACCTAACTATATCCATGGATTAGGGAAATTTTCCTGCATCTATTGGTATATTTGTGGCCCCGATCGAGTAACGACGACCGTTGATCTGATATAGGTCCTTCATAGCCGATCAGTTTGTCAGATCGCACCATAAACACAGTCCTGGCGTAGATCCATTGTAAGGGAACTTGCTCCATGACTTAGGCGAGAAATGGACCTTCCTCAGGGCCCTGTTTGTCAAAAACAAGCACCCTTTGGCTATACCTTAAGTATACCATGGCCCTGGGGCTATTAACATCACTTTTGGGCCTATTTATAATCCACCCCGCTCTCATTTCATACGACTTTCGCTAACCCTATAAGAGGGAAGAGAGAAAAGAGGAGAAAAGAGTGAGGAGCAGAGAGAGAGATCAGTAGATCGTTGCTGGGATTCACCCCCACTGCACCACGTACCGAATTGCCACCCCAACATCACTGCACCATCGATTCTAACTTCGATTTGGGTCGGAAATCCTAACCCTAATCTTGTTTTAGGAATCCAAATAGAGGAATCAGCGAAATAGCTAACCTATTTTGATGTTTAGGTACCGTTGTTCTGTATACGAGGACTTAGGATTCAAATCGAGTTCGAAACAAGTTATCCGACGAAAGGTGCGGATTATAAACGTTTAAGTTATGGTTTTCAAAGCTTTCAATGTCAGCAATGATGTGTGTCTGACTTGATTGCTGCCATATAATCTTAGTTACGGTGTATTCGATAAACTATAATGTGTGTGAACTATGTGATTATATAGTGCATTTCAGGTGTTTGTTGAAATGTTTGAATGAAATTACAATTATCATTTGTGCTTGCCATGACTATTACTCTAGAATACATGTTTGTTGTATGCATGACAACTCCTTTGTGAAAGGATTTGCTATAATATATGTTATAACCAATGTATTTCATGTTTGTAGAAATGTGTAGTCTAAGTGTTTGATAAAATGTCTGAATGAGTAATTATTTAATGAAATGTACTTACTAAGGGTGTTGAGATAGGATTCTCAACTACCCTACCTACACATATAAATTCCTTCATGTAACCTTAAATTCAACTACGTGATTTAGGTATGAAATGCATATGTATAATAATATGTTCATTATGTGTTTTATAAAATGCTAAAATGATTATTGTATTTTAATTGTTCATTAAATGTTGTGATGACTATCACGTGCGGTTACCTACTATATTTGAGTATGATTGGGACTACTACATAGTCTAGGCAATCGGTAACGGTTTCCGATCTAGTGGCCGAACTAGACTCACTACAACGAATACGTTCAATGAATCCGAACCGTACAGTGATTGTCGACAGTGGTTAGGTCACGTGGAGTACTTATGCTCTCCATGTCGATTAATCTAGCGTGTGCTCGTACCAATCGAACTTGTCAAATAACCCGATTGGCCTAATGTGTGTTTACTATGTATGGACGCTACTGCTTGAATCTAAGGTACCGCTTACCGACGTAACAACTCATTTCAACCATGGTACCACAATCCGTTAAGACTCATAAGCCGGGCATGGTGGTGTATGGGACATCGTAGTCGAGCTGTAGGCCTTCGCCGGGGTGACGAGCCTCCCTGTAGTGACCAGTGAGCAACCCAAACTTGTGAGTTGAATATGGTGGTGTATGGGACACTATATTTGAGTTGTTGGCCTACGTTCAAGTGACGAGCATCCCCGTAGTAACCTCGAGTATAAATTAGGCCTACACTAAGGTGATGAGCCTCCCTGTAGCGACCTCGAGTGTAAACTCTTGAACTTTCCTATCCACTATTTTTCATCAAGGGTGATGCCTTACAACTTGCCTATCGTATGTGAATAACTAGGATTGATGACCCTAGATGGATCCTTACTTGGGTAAATGATAAAAAGGGAGGTACCTTAGCTTCCCGAATCTGCTGTATGAATAAGCCTAATAAATTACTTGGCTAACACAATCATGTACCGCATTGCATATGCTTTGGGGAGGAAGTGCACTTTTAAGGAGTTTACCATGCGCGATCGTTAGATGAAGTCACTAAGGGAGTGCAGGCGAGGGCATGCATTATTATAGCATACCATCCCTGCATTAATAAGAGTACTTAGGATATGATTGTTGTACTGCTTTATCATTACTGCTTGACTGAATTGATAACATGTTAACCTTTGCCTTATAGTACTATTGAGTTGATCACTCACTCCCACTCTAGGATGGTGTTTTAAAACACCAACCGGACTCTGATTTAGATGTAGGTTACGATGAGGCTTTTGCGACGGGGCCAAATTTCATTGATGAGGAGGAGGTGTTCTCCTACGTGCAGGTCTCAGGCGGGTCTGTGTAGACCTCGCGCTGCTTTGATGGGATTACAGGAATATTGGATTAGTTAAACATTTACATTTTTGATATTTTGTGTATTTTGAAACAAAATATGTATATATTCTGCCCGGCTACATGAACATACTCTTGAGGCTATGAAACCCGTACATATATTTTATATACCTATCTTAGTCTTCTGCTTGCTTAATTACATTAACTCTGGAATATGATATGCTGTTTTAGTGTAATCCCACTCATGTTTAAGGCACTAATATGGACAACATTTAAACATCATTATCTATATTACATAAGTGATGCGTTGGAACTCGGGAGTTGAGCTTTGTTCAACCCTTAATTTTTGGGGCATTACAAGTTGGTATCAGAGCATGATTTGGATTAAACTGGACCTGGGTTATGGTAACACGATGCTCTTTGACGCACTTTGACTTAGGTGGGGGTAAAAAATGTAGAAATGATTGTAGGATTCTAAGTTAAGCCAACGGGCGAGATTAACAGTTGAAATGTAACCCATACGTGTCCGAGATCCTGTAAAATGATCTCGATTCTTTCTTAGGCCATCAAACGACGGGTTTAAAATATTACCCAATAAATTCTAAACTTAAATCATGCCAAAAAGTGTGAATATGTGCGAAATGGGCCGAAAAAACACATTTCACGGACATAGGGGCCCATACCGTAAAATTCGGTGGGACCCAAGAGGTCCTCAGCACCATTTCGAAACCTCGAGGGAGGGGGGGGCACTGGGGTGGCGCTGCCACCTATCCAGGGGACCACGCTGTGCCGCGCCCACCTCCATATGGTCGTGGCGGTCCAGCGGATCCGGTGGCACGCTGCCCTAACCCACATGTGTGGGACATTACACTTATGTGGGACCACCCTATTGGGTCCCCTTTGCCCCCCCTTTGTCCATTCCACCCACATGCCAATCTTCCAAACCCTCCAAATTCACATTTCCTCTCTCAAATCTCCCTTCCTTACACAAATTCTTCTTCTTCCACATTACGAACCCATCCTCCACCATTTTCCTCAAAACCCTTTCTTATAACCCTTCATCTTCCCATTTCCTACCTATTTGAGCACAAAGGCTCTCTTTTGTGTCTCATAGCCCTTTAAATCTACAAACCCATCTCACCTTTCAAGCTTTTTCAACCCCATGGCTCTTTCGAGCTAGTTGCTACCATTTTCTCCCTCTCCACACTCCTTTTCCTTATGGGAAAGAAGAGGGCGTCTGTGGATGAAGCTGGGCCTAGCTGCCCAACCTGTTTGAGGAAGAAGACGGGTACCGAAGCAAGCACGAGTGCCGAGAGAGAAAGAAGATCAAAATAGGATCTCGACCTACAGATCCCTATTGAGAGATCACTACCGGCGGGCGTCAAATTAGGTAGGTTTCGTAACCGAAAAGTTATATTCGAGGCTCATATGGATGTAAGGCTTTTCGGGTTGTACCTAGTGATGGACTTACTCCTAGAAAATGGATGGGGTCCCATATTTGAGGGAAATAACCATGCGAGTGAAGGAACAGTGCGTGCCTTCAATGCTCATATACGGGACCCACTATTGGAGCTGCTACAGTTTACTATCCCTTTGGGAAGAGAGCAAGCCATAGTCAATGTTGATATGATAGCCCATATCATAGGTATGGAGCGTGGACTTGTACATGCTAGCGAGGCAAACCTTGCCAGTGAACGAGAAAGAAATCACTGCTCTCGTTTCCTCTATGGCCAACTTGAGCGGTGAAGGCGACGAAATAGCCTTGCATCAACCAAATCGACAAATGATTTTCGTCTGCTCTACCACATATTCACATATAATGTATACCCCAGGTGGAATAACCGCATGAAATGTACTCGGCTTATGGTGGATTTCTTATACAAAGCTGGTCAGGGAAACAAACTATGTCTGCCTACATTCGTACTGTCTCAGATTGTGAGAACTGCACGATCCATACGGGAAGATGCCTCACTTCCCTTCGGTTGACTTATTTATAAAATTGCCCGCCACTTCAGTTTCAGACTCCATATGGATGACTAGAACTGTTCACAAGTCAAGCTAGCTCGAAAAGCTCACTCGACTTGGCTCGAGTTAGCTTGGATTGACTCGGCTTGAATGACAGATTCGAGCCGAGCCAAGCTAATTATTTGAAGCTCGAGTTGAGTTCAAGCCAAGTTCAACTAGGGGGCATTTCAACTCGACTCGACTCGAAGCTCGAACTCAAGCTCGACTTGGATTGATTAATAAATATATTAAATATTATATTATCAATATAAGTCTTAAGTTTAAACTTAAAAATAAAAAAATAAAAAATAAAAAACAAACCCTAGAGCCTCTACTCGACCGCACGCACCCCCTTCCCTTTCCCTTTCTTCTCTTTCTCTGCCCATTGTCAGCCGCACGCCCCCCCCACCACCACCACCAATTTTCATTTCAGCTCCACAATAGTATGATTTCAATCTCTTAAGATTACTTCTTAGGCAAGAAACCCAAGAAATTCAAGATGGGTTCTTCTTAGATTTGTTAGAGCTTCAAGTAAATCCAATGATCTGATTGGCTAGAGCTCTTTACTTGGATTTTTAATCCGTGTTCTGCTTTGTTTCTTTTCTAGTACTTGGATTTCTGTCAGTGGAAGAAGATCAAGAATAGATCGGTTCTTACAGGTTTCCTCATCCGATTCGAAGCTTTGTTTGGATTTTTCATCGGGTTTTGCTTTGATTATCTTAAGATTTTGACTTTTTCATCAATGGATGAGGATCAAGAACAAAATCCATTACTCTCTCACACAACAAGCTCGAGCTCAACTCGAGGTCAACGCGACTTGACTCGAACCACTAGCTCAACTTGAACTCGACTCGACAACTTTGGCAAACAAGCCACACTTCAATGTTGAGCTCGAGGCCAAGCTCGAGCTGAAGCTCGAACTCAAGTACATCATGGACAAGCCAAGCCAAGCTTGGCCAACCTCGGCTCGATGCCCACCTCTATGGATGACGTTACCCCGATTCATATCATCAGTGACGTTACGCTCAACAATATGGGTACAGGCTCCAAGCAGCGACAAGCAAGACTTGATGAGTATGGGGATGAGATAGAGGAAGAGGAATAAGTAGTGGAGAAGAGGAGGAAGATGAAATAGAGGAAGGAAGTGTGGGGGAAGGCAGTAATAAAGAGGGACGTGATGAGGAAGAGTAGGAAGAGGAAGAAGAGGAGGCCCAAGATGCAGGTAGGGGACCTCCAGCTGCTACACATGAGTACCACCGTGATCGGACAGCCTTGGGAGCCCGCATGGTCCAGATTGAGGAGAGCCAGGCCACCCTGAGACAGGAGGTCAGAGAGACCCAGGCCGAAGTGAAACAAAACCTTGAAGAAAATCAGGCTTACCTGAAGAAGAAATGCAAGAAGATGTCTCACACCCTAAAGGCCCTCCTGTGCTGTATGTAGGATAAGGGTGCACCTCCACCTTCGCTAGAGTTAGAGGACTAGCTATGGGTTATGGTTGTCTTTTGGTTTTCCTTGTTTCTCACTTTCTATGTAATAGCCTTGATAGGCTTAGTTATATGTCAGAATAGTTGGTGTGAAACTTTTACTATGTCTCGTGTTAGTGTATTAGCTAACATGCATCTTCTGTCATGATCCATGTAAGACTACATCTCATATATTGTGACAATTTTGGTTAAACGAAATGCATGAAGCTTCTTTTGATTTGGATTGTGTAGAATGCTTAGAAAATTGAGTGTTGTTATTCAAAATCTTACACATGTTGCACCCTATGTTGTATATAGGGAATGCCTCCAAAAACCACTCAGAATATGACACGTCTTACACTTGACGGATCGATTGGCGGGGCACCTCCCTTGAACGATAGCCATACAGACCCCAACTTGGGCCCAAATTTTGAGACTATGTCGGATTCTCAGCAGGCCACTGGCCCCTCAAACAGGCCAACGTCTTTTGCACCATCGGTTTTAGAACAAAACCGTGCATCTTCATCGACGCCACACGTACCACAGTCAGCTCCTCATCTTGATAGGTTGGAGTAGATGATATTTTTGATGCAGCAGCAGCAACAGTTTCTGGCCACTATTGTGGAGGCTATTGCTCAGAATATGGTCCGACCTGCACCACCTGTGCAGCCTGCCGGAAACATGAATACCAGCAGTTGATTTGAACGCTTCCAGCACTTCCAAACTCCCACCTTCGTGGGCACTCACAAGCCCGAGGAAGCCGAATACTGGATACATCGCATCTCTAAGATGCTGAAGCCGCTACACTGCACTGAGGCAGAGTAGGTTGAGCTAGTCACATATATGTTTGAGAAGGAGGCTAGTTTATGGTGGGACAACGTCCTATGAACAGTTTCTATAGGACACGTGTGGACATGAGAGGCATTTGAGACTCGCTTCCATGGGAAGTACTTCCCCCTCACATACCGTAATGAAAAGGAGGGTGAGTTTCTTCGCCTCCAACAGGGGGGAAAGACCATGTTGAAATATGAGAACAAATTTATGGAGTTAGCCAGATACGGTCCTTTGATCCTAGCGAATGAGCCAATGAAGATGCGGCGTTTCTCAGATGGTCTACGGCCCGCATGAAGATGTGTTGCACTAGCATCCCCAATTATGCTAAACTAGTGAACATGTCCCTGTGAGCAGAGCAGGATGGAGAAAGATTTTCTCGCACACTTTTACTAGTGGGCCTGAGGCCTTGACCTGATTTGCCGAATCGACCGTTCCTCAGCAAGAGGCCGGGTGCAGATTCGCCTCTTAGGCTTCTGGCTCCACCGACACAGCCTAGGCAATCAAATATGTGGTGCACCTACTGTAAGAGGATGGGCCATTCAGATACATATTATTTTACTAAGACGAGGGACAATGGTTTTACACCGCCTCAGAAGATCAGTCGTCAGCAATCGCAAGCTATATCAGATCCACTTCTACGATCGGCACCGCCAGCACAGCCATTTTACCGACCACCTGTACCTTGAAATAGGCCGCCTCAACAACCTATGACAGCATAGCCAAATCGTCCTCAATAAGCTCGTGTGCACTCACTTGCAGCTGAGGCATCCGAGACAGCAACCGCAGCACCATCGGCTTTCGAAGTCATAACACATATCCAAGGTACACCAATCTTCCTATTGGTGGACACCGGGTCCACCATTTCAATAATATCATGCGCAATAGTCAAGCATCTAGTGTTGAAAACTACTCCTATGAGGGGGTGAGAATCCTTACCGCCACAGGGACCTTTTCAGATGTTACCAAGATTTGTAAGGATTGCTCGGGAGACTTAGTGTAACGACCTGAAAATTTCCGTACATTGGGTCGAGTACCACCTCGACCAGAAATCACGTAGGATTAAATCCTTTAGAAATTTAACAAAGTTAACTAAGTACTAAACTCAATTAGCTATGAAATCCGTTAGGATCGCTTTAAATACGATCTGCAAGACCCAAAACTTGCAGAACAAGTGACGCTAGGTTACCCTAAAGTCAGAACCAAACTCATTTCCCGTCGCTCTTGGGAATGAAACGAAACTTCATATTAGGTCTAGATCGCACATCGAGTCCGATTAACCCGAAGCTAAGGAACTAGGACCGCCCCACCGGGCTTAACAATCATCTCAAAAATCAGCCTTATCCGATATTCCACGGCCATTCGTTTCGAATCGGAGCGAGGTAGTGTGAAAAACACTATTCATAAGCCAAGATAAATATCTGGAATAGTGATCTGGCATCATTCGTTGACGCGTCAAGATAAGCAACCCGACCGTCGAATCGGAGCAAATTACACCCTCGGATTAAGAAAAATTTCAGGAACATTTACATGTACTTGGAATTTCTGATCGTGGCCCACTGACCGTCGAACTGAAAGTGGTCCGCCACGTGCGATCTGCGTATCCGAATGAGTCAAAAACGTAATCCCACGTAGATCCATTGGTGGTGAGCTTAAGTCTGACGTTTGGTTCAAAGAGGGCTACCAAAACTTCCCTTTTGAGCTGGAAAAGCGTCGAAAATCCTATATAGGCAGTACCCCATGAACCCGAGTCTATTTTCGTAATGTTTGAGGCTATAAAAGGAGCTTAGATCAGCCCCTCTCACAGCCATACAAATTTTGCAAGAAACCCTAGAGGAAGAGAGAGAAGGACTTGGAGATCGTTGCCGATCTTCCTCCACCTGCATTGGCTCACCACACGGCCTTCACCGCTCCGTTCTAAGTGATTTCCCGGTGTTTTCCACCTCATTTGAAGGTAAGAAACCCTAACCCTAGGTCTGATTTGAGTTGGAATTGAGGTAGGATGTATTCCGACTAACCGATTCCGCTCTTTAGGCTAGAAATCGCCTGTAGACGGAAGATCCATCACCCTTGCTGATTCGTTCCGTTTCCAAAGGCAAAGGTGAGGACTTTAAGTGTATAAGTTACGGTTTTCAACGCTTTCAATGTCAGATAATGGTAGATTCATGATCTGCTTGCAATTGCACATGTACAAAGTGCTTTCCGTTTCCTGTTTTGATTAACGGTGTGAAATATGGAATTTCACATATTCTAGGTATACGTAGAAATACAGTATACGTATTTTTTTTGGATAAATACTTGACATGTTTATTTAATGTATAATTATATAACATATGAATAAAATACTAGTTTGGCGAAAGGAATCGCCAAAATACATGCTCACTTGTAAATGCGACGTATGTTGAAATTGTGTATGTTAGAAATACCGTATACGTATTTATTTTGGAATAATGTTTGACATATGTATTTAATGTATGATTATATGATACATGATTAAAATACTAGCTTGGCGAAAGGAATCGCCGAAATCTATGTTCCTTTGTAAACACTGTGTATGTCGAAATTGGGTATACGTGGAAGTACCCTATACGTATAAGATTTGCTGATGTGATTGCTATGTTTAATTGCTGTATGAATATGATGTATATGTATAAAATACTAGTTTAGTAAAGGGACAACCCTAGTGTACACTTCTCTAGCATACGTCATGTATGTTGAAGTAGTGTATTCCAAGTGTTGGTGAAATCACTTGTGAGTGTAAATGCTTAAGTGTTAGAACCTTAGTTAGGTGCTGAGATGGGTTTCTCCGCTACCTTAGAGTCACATATGACACTCTCCACGTGGTTGTTCACTCTAACCACTCACCTATGAACTCTAAGTATTTGTATCCCTATGTGTTTAGTGCTTTATAACATGCTTTACAATATGCTTTACAACATGCCTTATAACATGCTATACTTCATGCTTTATAATACATGCTTTACCTCATGCTTTACTTTATGCTCTACAACTGATTGAGTTTGGGACTATGCCTATAGTCCACACATTCGGTACCAGACTTACTATTGTGGCCGAGATTCATATCGCCACGATGGACGTGTCTGGCGAACCCGAGTCGTACTTCGGTTGGCGATAGTGGTTGGCCACACGGAGTGCTTTTGCGCTCCATATCGCTCAACTTGTGGTGCGCTCGAGCTAGTCAGGCTCGTCAAGCAAACCGATATGTGTATATGTATGTTCACCATGTTTGGTCGCTACTGCTTGAACCTAGGGTACCAAACTTACCAGTGGCGATCCCGTTAACCATGGTACCTCGATCCGCTAAGACGCATGAGCGGGGCATGGTGGTATGGGACACCGTGGTCGAGTTTGTCGCCTACGCCGGGGTCATGTGCCTCCCGTAGTGACCATTGCGCAACCGGACTCGTGAGCCGATTATGGTGGTATGGGACACTATATTCGAGTTGTCGATACTTACGGCGAGAGCCGAGTGCAGTGAGACCCGTGCTCGTGCCGACGGCGACGAGTCCTCCGTAGTATCTTCGAGTATACTCCAAGTGTCCGTGATTGGCGACGAGTCTTTCACAAGAACTAGAGTATGAGTTGAGCCGAGTACGGTGAGACCGTACTTGAGCCGACGGCTAGTGATTGAGCAGTATGGTGAGATATGTACTTGAGCTGACGGCCAGCAATTGAGCCGCATACGGTGAGATCTGTATCCGCGCTGACGGGTGACGAGCCCTTTGCGATGCCTTCACTACGCTTCTCAAACCATAACATCGTATGAGATTAGCTAGGATTGACGACCCTAGAATGGATCATGTTTGGGAATTATACAAGGGAGGTACCTTAGTTTCCCAATACTGCTGGTTGAAATGGATTAATAAAAACTTGGTAATCATGAGCATCATCGCACCGCATGTGCTTTGTAGATGTGGCGCACTGAGGGAGTTAGCATTCGCGAACGTAAGATGATGTCGCTTGAGGGTGGTTTGGCAAGGGCATACAGCATCATGTCATATCATTTTTGCACTTAACAAGAGTAATTAGAAATGTTTGATTCAGATCTGCGTTATCATTATTGCTTGATTGATTTGATAACATGTTAACCTATGCTTTAATGTTCCACTGAGTTAGCTACTCACTCCCACGTTACGGGACGGTGTTTGCAACACCCACCAGACTCTGTCGCAGGTGTAGATGGCGCCTCTGTTCAGGAGCCGGAGCTCGACTATGAGGAGGATCGGGGAGGAGTTCTCCTTTATGCAGTACTCGACGGCTACGCTTAGGCCTAGCTGCATCGCAGACTTTCGAGGGCCTCTTTTGAGGATTGTATTTTGATATTTGACTTAGAAACAATACATGTATATTGGTACTCAGTTAGTACTCATACTCTGGTGTTCACAAAATTTTGATACTTTACATATTTTGAATATAAAATTTCAGTCTTCCGCTTGCCTTTATACAATTGAACTGGAGTATAAATTACTGTTTTGGTATAATCTCATTCATGTTTATTGCGCTAACTCAGACAACATTTAACCATCATTGTGTATGTTGCATAAGTGATGCGTTGGAACTCGGGAGTTGAGTTCATACTCGACCCCCGATTTTCAGGGCGTTACACTTAGGAAGCAGAACAATACTCGTTGACCTGATTGTTATCCCACTACATCATTACGACGTCATCCTCGATATGGATTGGCTCACTGAGATGAAGGCAGAGATCGATTGTGATACCAGATTAGTGACAGCCTGTGCACCTGAGGGCACAGCCTTTACTTTTCCAGTTCAAGTCAGTTGGCCCTACCGCATAAGTTGTTACGCTTATTGAAAAATGTTGATGGTTCGACACTTGGGGACACGCCTATAGTCCAAAATTTCACGGACGTGTTCAGGACGATACCTAGACTACCTCCTCTGCGCGAGACTGACTTTAATATCGACCTTGTGCCTGGTGCGATACCTATTTCTCTACCGACGTATTGCATGCCTCCATGGGAAATAGAAGAATTGAGGAGACAGATCGACGACTTGTTGGGTTCAGGTTTCATACGACCGAGTGTGTCTCCTTGGGGGGCACCGGTGTTGTTTGTTATAACGCCCTGAAAATCGGGGGTCGAGCATAAACTCAACTCCCGAGTTCCAACACATCACTTATACAATATAACGAATGATAATTGAATATTGTCTGGATTAGTGCATTGAAGATGAGTGAGATTAAGCCAGAACAGCATATCATACTCTAGAGACAGTTAAATTGCAAGTGGAAGACTGTGATAGATATATAGAATATATAAACTATGGTGAGTCTCCAGAGTGTGATAACAATACCAGGTTAAATAATTACAAATACAATTCCAAATATACCAAATGTGTAAGGTCCTCTAGTCGACATCCCTGTAACCCCGTCGATCAAGGCACGACTCACATGAAGCCACCAGAAAACAGCATATACGAGAAAGCATTCTCGTCATCACAAAGTCTGGCTTCGCCTCAGGAGTAGCGTCACCATCTACAATCAGATAAAGTCTGGTGGGCATTCGGAATACCGTCCCGTAATGTGGGAGTGAGTGATCAACTCAGTAGAACGGTAAAGCATAAGTTAACATGTTATCAAAACAGTCAAGCAGTAATGATAAAGCAGTACAATCAACAATCCTAAGTACTCTTATTAACGCAAGTATGAAATACTATCATGATGCATGCCCTTGCCAACATACTCCCTCATGCGACACCATCTTACGTCCGCGACATGGTTTCATCCCTCAGTGCTCCACATCTTCCAGGCACATGCAGTACAATATGAACATGATTACCGAGTTGTTATTAGTCCTTTTCATACAGCAGGATTGGGAAACTAAGGTACTTCCTTTATATCATTCCCAAACAATGATCCATTCTATGGTTGTCAATCTTAGATAATCTCATACGATGATGCAGTTCTAGGTCACTGTAAAGGGCTGTCAGGGCTGTTACACGCACTCGTTGCACTGCTCCCCCATCACTTTATCAATACAGGCCTAGTTTATACTTTATTTACTACGGGAAGGCTCGTCTCCTCGCTGTAGATTCAGAGTATGCTCGCGGTCACTACACTGGGTACGGTTAGGGCTGTCAGGGCTGTTACACGGAATTGTTACACCACTCCCCCATCACCCATCAAAACAATGTAGGCCGACAGCTTGAATATAGTGTCCCATACCACCATATGCAGCTCACGAGTCTGGTTGCTCACTGGTCACTACGGGGAGGCACATGGCCCCAGCGTAGGCTGACATCTTGACCACGGTGTCCCATACCACCATGCCCGGCTCATGAGTCTTAGCGGATCGAGGTACCAAGGTTAACGGGGTTGCACTGGTAAGTTCGGTACCTTAGGTTCAAGCAGTAGTATCCAAACATGGTGAACATACATTAAACAGATCAGGTTACTTGACGAGCTCAGTTAGCTCGAGCGCATGACAAGTTGAACGACATGAAGTGCATAAGTACTTCGCGTGGCCAACTAGTATCGACAACCGAAGTACGACTCAGGTTCGTCGAACACATCTCACGTGGTGAATGAATCTCAGCTACGAATTCAATCCCGTTACCGATTGCCTGGACTATATAATAGCCCCAATCACATTCAATTACGGAATAGTTAAAGCAGTAATGGATCAAGATTTCAAATAATATAATCAAATATCCAATATTATCCGCTTAGGGCTGCCAGGGCTGTTGCACGGAATCATTACACCACTCCCCTATCACCCTTCATGGATTTTATGGAATACAACTTAAACATGTGAAGTAGTCAAAGCAGAATTAAATAAACAAGTAATTCAAACATATTAACGAGCAGGTTATAAAACACAATGCAAACAGGAAATCCAAACACATACATTTCATAAACCAGTAAGTGATTAAACTAAACACTTACATGAAGGAAATCATACACATCACTAAGGTAGTTGAGAATCATATCTCAACATCCTTATACATTACAATTTACTAACTACTACTCATTCAGATATTTCAACAAATACTTTAGACTACATACATCAACATACATGACGTATGTGGATCACATAGGTATTAGGCCAAATCATTTCACTAGGGAGCTGCCCCATAAATAACACACGTGCACCCACGACGGATAGTCATGGCAAATAGGAATCCAAGTTCCATATTCATTCAGTCATTTCCACAAACACTTGGGCTACACATTTTAACATATATAGTGTATATTGGTCGTGGCGTGATTTAGGGCAAATCCTTTTGTCAAAGGGGTATCTCCTATACAACAATCATATATCCATGACAATTAGTAATGGCGAGCATGAATGTGAATTCTATACTCATTCGGTCGCTCTCACAAACACTTAGAATACACTCTTTTAACATACATACGTATACTAGCAAAAACATGTATTAGGGCGAATCCTTTCGCCGAGTGAGTATTATACATATATATAGCATGTTCATACAGTAATTAATCATGGCTAGCATACTTTCAAAATTTGTACGTATACGATATTTTCTACAATTATACAGAATACACAATATACCATAATTTGTATACGCAATCGAAATGCAAAACGAACATCGGTTTGTACATGTACAATCACACTCAGATCATGAATCTATCATTATCTGACATTGAAAGCATTGAAAACCATAACCTATACATCTAAAGTCCGCACCTTTTGTCGGTAAACTTGAACCGAAACCAGTTTGAACCCAACGCCTTTGTCTACGGAACAACGACAACCTGAATCATGAAACAAGTCAGCTATTCCATCACCTACACTCTTGGAAACTCTAAAACAACTTAGGGTTAGGTTTTCTTACCTACGAACGAAGCCAGAATCGCCGAAAAAGCGATTAGATCGTGATGATTAATCACGTAGGATAGCAGGGTAGAGCATCAGGAAGAATCTCTCACTTCTCTCACACTTTCTCTCTCTTTTCTCTCTTCTCTCTCCTAGGTTTTTCTCAAATTCGTATAGGATGAAAGAGTGAGGGTTTAAGGTCCTTATATAGGCCCAAAACTCACCAAATTAGACCGAGGGCCAAGGTATACTTAGGTTATGTCCAAATATGGACAGTTCCGTCTCAACGGAGCACTTCTAGAAGCTCCTCTTGAGCCAAAGGTCGGACTTAAGCTCACAGACATTGGATCTAGGTACAGTTAAGTTTTCGTTCCAATCGGATTCTCAAATCGCACGTGGCGGACCAGTTTTAGTTCAATAGTAACCGGAACTCGATCAGGGCCATAAGTACACTGACCTTTGTATGAAATTTTCCCTGATCCAAGGGTGTGTTTGCGTCAGATTCTGACGGTCTGATTGCTCATATCAAGCCCGCAAGCGACAAGTCTCAGATTACTTAAATTTAGATATTTATTTCTAAAATATCCACGTTTCTTACACACTTCACTCCGAGCTCAAGCAAATAGCCCCAGGACACTATCTGGATTTGATTTCCGAGATGGTTGTCAAACCCAGCAAGGCGGTCCTAATTCTATAACTTCATATTATTCAGACTTTCGACGTGCGGTCCAGATCTGATACGGAGTTTCAATGTGCTCCCAAGAGCAGTCGGGTAATGAGTTTGATCCTAGATTTTAGGGTAACCTAGCGTCAATGTTCTACAAGTTTTGGGTCTTACAGATCATATTTAAAGTGATTCAAGCAGATTTTATGGCCAATCTAGTTTAGCACTTAGTTATCTTTGTCTAATTTCTAAAGGATTTAGTCCTGTTAGATTTCTGTCTAAGGTGATACTCGGGCCTTTGGTAGTTTGTATGGAAGGTAGTTCAAGCTATTAACACTTAATTAAATTACACCCTAATCATGGCAGAATAAGGTCCTAGGGTAGGAGAGGCTGATGTTTCTAAATAACCTATTCGTCGATAATTCGATAAGGTTAATGGTAAAAAGCCCATCTTATTTATGTATGTACTATTTACAGAAACTTTTATTTTCTGTATTATTCTTCATCACCTAAACTTTAAGATTTGTGTCCAATGTGAAAGTACTTAGAAAGATTTAAAGAACGAGGTGGTGTGAGGTGAGATTTGTGAAGGAAAAGGGTTAAAAAGCGATTTTAGACTTTGGGATTAAGTTCTGACAAGTTAAAGAGGTGTTAGGAGCTACCCATTGCCTAAGGACATCTAACTCCAGGTTGGCAAAAATTTGGGATGTTACATTTGTAAAGAAGAAGGACGGATCGCTATGATTGTGTATTGATTATCGCAGGTTGAACCAAGTAACAGTGAAGAACAAGTATCCTTTACCCAGGATAGATGACCCGTTTGATCAGTCGAAGGGGGCACAGTATTTCTCAAAGATAGGCTTATAGTCCAAGTATCATCAGTTACACGTCAGAGATGAAGATGTGTGGAAGACAGCATTCAGAACCAGCTTTGGGCACTACGAGTTCCTTTTGATGTCATTTGGACTCACAAATGCACCGACTATGTTCACGGACCTCATGAACCAGGTGTTTCGGTCAATCTATACTGATTCATCATCATGTTTATAAATGACATTTTGATATACTCTAAGAGTCAGAAGGATCACGTGGAGCACCCGCGGGCAGTCTTCGATACTCTCAGGAAGAATCAGTTATTTGCTCAATACCAAAAATGTGACTTCTGAAAAGAAGAAGTTAGGTTTCTGAGACACGTAGTGTCTAAGGAAGGAATTGTCGTGAAGCTTGTTAAGGTAACTGTAGTTCAGGACTGGGAGCAGCCCGGTTCGGTTACAGAAGTAAGGAGTTTCCTGGGACTTGCTGGCTACTACCGCCAATTGATTAAAGACTTTTCTAAGATAGCTAGACCGTTATCTCAGCTCACACGAAAAGATCTTAAGTTTACCTGGAATGAGAAAGCAGAAATAGCCTTTCAGGAATTAAAGGACAAGTTGACGTCCACACCTGTGCTAGTATTGCTAGAGCAAGGGGTCAGATATACGGTATATACCGACGCGTCTCGTATTGGTTTGGGTTGTGTCCTTGTGTAGAAGGACAGAGTGATTGCCTATGTGTTGCGATAGTTGAGGAAACATAAAGAGAACTACCCTATTCACGACATGGAATTGGTAGAAGTTATCTTCGCATTAAGGCTCTAGAGACATTACCTCTACGGAGAGGAGTTCGAGCTCTTTTGCGATCACAAGAGCCTCAAGTACATATTCACATAGAGAGACCTGAATATGAGGCAACGACGTTGGATGGAGACCTTGAAAGACTTCAAGTTTAAGGTCTCCTACTATCCTGGCAAAGCCAACCTTGTTGCCGATGCGTTGAGCCGTAAGAAGATAGTAGAATTTGCAGCTTCGCTCATGATAGAAGAAAGGAATATGGTAGAATTTGTGCGAGACTTCGAACAGAAGCTTACAGTAGAGGAGTCGTTCGAGAGTGTCGCCCATATTGGGGTACAGCCACTTATTGATGACCGAATCATTGTGGCTCAGAGATAAGATGAATGGTTGGTGAAGATGAGAAAATGATCTAGTGATGATGGAGACTTTGAATGGGGAGTTGGTTCATATGGGGGTTTACGTTATTGTGGCTGCCTGTGCGTCCCGAATCTCTATGACTTGAGGAAAGAAGTTTTAGAAGCCGCTCACAATTCGAGGATGACAATGCATCCTGGTAGTACGAAGACGTACCGAGATATGAAGCGTTCGTACTGGTGGGAAAACATGAAGGCCCACATAACAGATTATGTATCCCGTTGTCTCACGTGCCAGTAAGTCAAGGCAAAACATCGCCAATCTCCTGGATTACTTCAGCCCATGCCCATAGCTAAATGGAAAGGAGCCTTCATATCTATGGATTTCATTTCCGTGTTACCAAAGACAAGGAAGGGACATGACTCTATTTGGGTGATTGTGGACCGATTGACGAACTCGGCTCATTTCCTCCTGATTAGAGTTTTAAACTCAACAGGTGAATTAACCAAGCTGTACATCAACGAGATTGTATGGCTGCATGGATTGCCTATGGAGATTGTATCGGATCGAGATACGCAATTCACGTCCATTTTTTGGACTCGAATCTAGGAGGCAATGGGAGTGAAATTGAAATTCAGTACTGCGTTCCACCAACAAACGGATGGGCAGACGGAACGGGTGAACCAAGTATTAGAAAATATGTTGCGAGTATGTATGCTTGATTTCAATGACAATTGGGATGACTGCCTTCCCTATGCCGAGTTTGCTTATAACAACAGCTTCCAAGTGAGCATTGGCATGCTCCTTACGAAGCACTGTATGGACTATTGCGCAGCATGCCAACAACGTATTGAGCTGAGATCTAATCTCAGGCCTTACCCACAAAGGATAAACAAGAAGAAATATAAACTAGAAACAGATTAAAGCAATCCAAACAAACCACAAGACAAGATATACGTGGAAAAACCCCAACAAGGGTAAAAAACCACGGATGCAACTTCCACTATGAAGAATAAAGATTACAAGGTAATATACTATCCTCTCCCTTGGAAGAACATAGAAAATCCTTTGCCCACACCTTAGAATTATTTTTCCAATATTCCAATACACCTAAAAAAGCCCTAGGAACACCTATATGTAGTTTAGGCAACTTCTTTTCTGCATCCTTGCGAAAGGCGACACCGAAATCTGCAGTCTGCATCGGATTCGAAAACGAATCTGCGTAACTACGACTAGTCGAGCAAACTGCTCGACCGGTCGAGCGGCCTCTACGACTGGTCATGAATGGACCATGACCAGTCGAGCACCTCAGGACCAAAAAACGATGCTCGCTAGACTTTGAGTCTAACCGGTCCACGACCGGTCGAGTGGGCCCCTATGACCGGTCAAGAATAGCTCACGACCAGTCAAAGACGGCCCCAAATGTGGCTCCATAACTCAACAATGTCCCACTTGGAGACACATCGCCTTAAACCTTCGTCTTCTTCATTTGAAGTACACCTCTCAGTCTTCAAGCCTGAAGACCAATCAAAGTTAAACAGAGCTTCAGCTTCTCTCGTGTGACTGCCTTGGTCAACATATCCGCAGGATTCTCACTTGTATGAATCTTTTCTAGAGCAATCTATCCATCTACCAGTAACGAACGTATGAAGTGATATCTGATGGCAATATGCTTGGTCCTTGAATGAAAGGCTGAATTCTTAGCCAAGTGTATTGCAATCTGACTGTCACTGTACAACTTGCAATCTACTTACTTCTTACCCAACTCTTCCATGAAACTTTGCATCCATACCATCTCCTTGCACGCTTCTGTAGCCGCAACAAATTCTACCTCTGTCGTACTGATAAATACTATCTTCTGTAACGAGAGACCCAACTGACTGCAGCACTACTTAGAGTAAAGACATAACCTGTAGTGCTTTTTCTGCTGTCGATGTCTCCTGCCAAATCTGAATCCATGTAGCCTTGTAGCTTAATTTCCGATCCACCATAGCATAGGTCTACATCTTTAGTACCTACCAAGTATCTAAACTTCACAGCTTCCCAATATTCCTTCCTAGAGTTGTTCGTGAACCTGCTAACAACTCCCACTGCTTGAGCAATGTCCGGTCTCTTGCTCACCATAACATACATGAGACTCCCAATGGCTGACGCATATGAGACTTTAGCCATATAGTCCCATGCCTCCTGCGTCTTTGCACCTTGCTCCTTAAATAGCTTGAAGTGGTTGGCTAATGGAGTACTAACTGGCTTAGTACCTCGTATATTGAAACGATCAAGTACCTTGGCTATGTACTCTGCCTGTGACAAAATCAGTTTCTTGTTTTCCCTATCACGCTTTATCCTCATGCCTAGGATTTGTTTTGCAGCTCCTAAATCCTTCATGGAAAATTCTCTAGACAGTTGTCTTTTGAGATCTGAGATGTCCTTCATGCTTGAACCAGCCATAAGCATGTCATCAACGTACAGAAGAAGGATGATGTACGACATATCAAACTTCTTCAAATAACAACAGTAGTCTGCATGACATCTCCTAAAACTGTTTCTCGAAATGAAACTATCGAACTTCTTCTACCACTGGCTCGAGGCCTGCTTCAGGCCATATAGACTCTTCTTCAGTCTGCACACCTTGTTCTCCTTTCCTTGTGCCATGTATCCTGTCGGCCAATGCATATATATTTCTTCTTCAAGGTCCCCATGAAGAAAGGTTGTCTTAACATCTAGCTGCTCTAGATGTAAGTCCTCTGTAGCCACTATACTCAAGACCATACGAATCGTAGACATTTTCACCACAGGTAAAAATATTTCAGTGAAATCGATACCTTCCTTTTGTTGAAACCCTTTTACAACCAATCTAGCCTTGTATCGTTTCGAACCATCGTGCTCCTCCTTCAGTCTGTAAACCCACTTGTTATGAAGAGCTTTCTTACCCTTAGGTAGAGTGACTAGCTCCCATGTATGATTAGACTTAAGAGAGTCCATCTCATCATCCATGACTGCTCCCACTTAACCCGTGTATCTGACTGTAATGCCTCTTCAAAACATTCTGGTTCATCGTTATCAGTCAGCAGTAAATAATGTAAGGAGGGTGAGTATCGAACCGTGGATCTCCTCTCCCGAGTAGACCTCCTCACAATCGGTGTATGTGGCTCTGCCTCATAATGCTCCTGTGCATGATCATCCTATGGTGCTGTAACACCCGTGTCCGGTAACTCTTTCAAATCTACGAATTCTTTTTCCTCGACCTTATTTTCCTGTACACTATCCTTATGCATCACTTTTTCATTGAAGATTATGTCCTTACTTCTGATGATTTTCCTATTTTCTGCATCCCAAAACCTGTAGCCAAAATCATGCTGCCCGTAGCCTATAAACGTGCGCCTCCTAGACTTCGCATCCAGCTTATTTCTGTGATCTGCATCAATGTGAATATATGAAGCGCAATTGAACACTTTGAGATGTGCTACGTTCACTTCTTTCCTAGTCCACACTTCTTCTAGTAGTCCACCATCTAATGGTATTGAGGGACTTCTATCGATGAGATATGTGGCAGTATTTACAGCATCTGCCTAAAAAATCTTGGGCAACCCTGCATCTAGCCTCATGCTCCTGGCGTGCTCAAGGATGGTCTTATTAATGGGCTCAGCCACACCATTTTGTTGTGCTGTCCCTGGAATTATTCTTTGATGTTTGATTCCACTTGCTGCACAATACTCCTCAAACCTCTTATCACAATATTCTCCCCCATTATCAGATTTGAGACACTTTACTATTTTACCTGTCTCATTTTCTACCATAGCTTTCCACTTCTTAAATACATCAAATACATCAGATTTATGTTTTAAGAAATAGACCCACAGTTTTCTACTAGCATCATTAATAAAAGAAACAAAATAACGTGAACCACCAAGAGATAATACCTATGCCGGTCCTCATACATCAGTGTGTACAAGCTCCAACAGATGCGTCTTTGGAGTGCGTCCCGTTTTCTTGAAGCTTACCCTCTCCTGCTTGTCATACACGCAGTCCTTGCAGAATTCCAAGTCAATAGACTTCAGCCCTGGTAGCTTCCCTTTTGACAATAGCACTTTCATCCCTTTCTCACTCATATATCCCAACCTCTGATGCCATAAGTGTCCATTCACTCCAGTTGATGCGACTGCGAGTGAACTATACAATACTGAAGTCACGTACAAAGTACCTTCCTTCTTACCTCAAAATATTACCAAGGCACCTTTTGTGATCTTCCAGGAATCATTAGTGAATGTCGTCACATAACTGGTATCGTCCAACTGCCCCACTAAGATCAGATTCCTTCTCAAACTAGGTACATGTCTGACATCCTTCAATTTCAACATCGTTCTGTTTTTCTGATTTATATGAACGTCTCCCTTTCTAACAATACTGCACGGCTCATTGTCACCCTGGTAGACTGTCCCAAAGTCACCTGACACATAATCACACAGAACTTCCTTACATGATGTGGCATGAAATGAAGCACCCGAGTCTATAACCCAAGTTTCATTCCTCGCATCAAGAGACAAGATCAACGCATCTGTGTCACTCTCCTCAGACAGATTCACAGAATCCTTCCCACCTTGAGAGCTTCCTTGTTTCTTGAGCGCCCTGCAATCACATTTCATGTGCCCCTTCTTGTCGCAACGCCAACACTCGTCTTTGTCTTTCGGTCCCTTGGACTTCTTCCTCGACTTAGAATGCCCATGTTTATTGCCTCCTTTGTTTAGCGATTTTCCTCTTCCTTCACCGTTTAAAGCATTCCCTGAGTCCCCTAAAACTCCTGATGCCTTCCTTCTAGATTCTTCGCTGAGAATTAGACCGGCCACATCATGAAATTTCAACTTTGTCGACCCTAAAGAATTGCTCACAGCAATCACCAAACCATCCCAACTGTCTAGCAGACTGGACAAGATCAATAATGCCCTGACCTCATTCTCAAAAATAATGCCAACGGATTCCAACTGGCTCGTGACTATATTGAACTCATTTAGATGTTCAGCCACACTCCCACCATCTGACATCTTTATGTTGAATAGCTGTTTCATAAGATGAACCTTGTTGGATGCTGAGGGCTTTTCCTACATGGTGGCTAGGGCATCCATTAATTCTTTTATAGTTTTCACCTTGGATATATTGAAGGCGGTGCTCTTAGACAAAGAGAGTCGGATCGTTCCTAAAGCCTTCTTATCCAGTAAAAACCATTCATCATCTGTCATCTTTTATGGTTTCTTCTCTTTTCCTCCTAAAGGAACATAGAGGTCCTTCTGATACAGATAATCCAACATCTACATCTTTCAAAAGACAAAGTTTGAACCATCAAACTTCTCAATTCTAGTTTTTCCTTCTTCTGTCATCGCTCCCAATAGAACTAAACTAAAAGCTCGGATACCAGTTGTTGCGTAGCACGCCAACAACGCAATGAGCCGAGATCTATTCTCAGGCCTCACCCACAAACGATAACAAGAAGAAATATAAACTAGAAACAGATTAAAGCAATCCAAACAAACCACAATACAAGATATACATAGAAAAACCCCAACAAGGGTAAAAAAACAATGGATGCAAACTTCCACTATGAAGAACAAAGATTACAAGGCAATATACTAACCTCTCCCTTGGAAGAACATAGAAAACCCTTTGTCCACACCTTAGAATTATTTCTCCAATATTCCAATACACCTAGAAAAGCCCTAGCAACGCCTATATATAGTTAAGGCAACTTTCCTTCCGCATCCTTGCGAAAGGCGATACTAAAATCAGTAATCCGCATCGGATTTTGAAATGAATCTACGTAACTACAACCGGTCGAGTGGCCCCTACGACCGGTTGTGAATGGGCCACGACCGGTCGAGCACCTCGGGACCAAAAAATGATGCTTGCTGGACTTTGAGTCGAACTGGTCCACAACCGGTCGAGCGGGCCCCTACGACCAGTCGAAGATGGTCCCAAATGTGGCTCCATATCTCAACATGGATGCCCTTGTCGAGCATCGCATTGTTGGGCAGAAGATGGTGAGAAGAGCCTGGTTGGCCCAGATTTGGTCCTGGCAATCTCAGAGAAGATTGATATTATCAGGCGTCGATCCTTATGGCCCATAGCAAACAAGAGTTAGGCAAATACATGGCGGCGGCAGTTGGAGTTCGAAGTTGGGGACCATGTATTTCTTAAGGTTTCCCCCATGAAGGGAGTCCTTCACTTTGGCAAGAAAGGGAAACTCACGCCGAGATTCATTGACTCATTCCAGATTTTATACCGAGTGGGTGTGGTAGCATACTGTCTCACCTTGCCCACACTACTCGCAGGCATTGTCACGCCCCAAACTCGAAAAACGGGCTCACAAAATTCTCGATCGCTGAATTCGGCGCCGACAGCCTCCATACTGCCCCATTCTCGAATCCCATCACTCACATGCTAGATTCCAATCCTGGGATCCTACAAGGAGGATTTTCAGTATGATTTTTTTTTTGTAGTGGAGCATAACCACAAGCATAACCAAGTCACAAAATAACATCACCACATATCCACTATATCAAAAACTTTAAGTACAATGCGGAAAGGGAAATATAGGGTGATCAAAAAGCTCCAAAATAGACTGATACACGCTCCTGCCTCAGCGCTGTTGCGGTCCAATGCCACCTACATGCAACGGTCGTGCATAAGCTTATAAAAGCTTAAAGGGTGGTATAAGTGTGTACGCAAGGCAAGCACCAAGTGTATAATATCAGAGTAATACCAAAATATGCTGTAAGTCCATGAATGTCATCAGTTGTACCAAAGCTATATGATGCAAGGAATGAATGCTATTGGCCATACCAAGGCCATGCGATGCGAGGCCTATGTAGCCAAATGTCATATGCGAGATGCAAAGTAAGCATGTCAATCCTCATCAAGTACACATATCAGTATAGTTCTTCTCTGGATATTACCGGGGTCTAATACACTTCACACTGACTACCTCCTCCCTAGCTGCACAGTCAAGCAAGTGAAAGAGACCACACTATCTGCCTGATGAGTAGTCTGCCAATACTTACCCGGCTCATCAATAGCAGACTCATTTACGAGCTGGTCAAACTCAGCCTAGCTTATAGCCCCCTCACTCGGGCGGATAAGGCCACACCCCCTTCCAACCAACCACGACACAGTGGGAGACACGACCTACTGGTATTCGGCACTCTGGTGCTCGTGTATCCACTCGGTCTAGATGTTGAAGCATCTCCTGGTACCAAAAAGGTTCTGAGATTTTCACCCAAGGACATCTTAAGTGCCTACAATGTTAGAGTCAATATTTCTAGTATCTGATACGACCATACACGATGTGCCTGTGAAGGCCACGACCCTGATGTCACTAGAGCGTGCAGTGATCACGACACACAATGCGAAATGCATGAGTCACACCGTCAGTCATGCAGCAATCTGTGCGTACCACGCGATCATGTGGGGCACTCCGTCTTATAAGGAGTCCCGTAAATGTCTCAGCCCAAAGGCTTATGTTATGATCAAACATTCCTCATATCAAGCATACATATGATTCGTATGGGCATGAATCATGGAGTTATACTAAGCATGTTATAAAGTGATGAATTATCAACAAGTATGGGCCTATCAACGGGCCCTAAGGAGAGTTACAATGTGGACATTTAACCAACATTGTACTTATAATGTGGACGTCAAACTATCATTGCTCCCAAGGCATAGCCCGCCATAAAGGTCAACACATAAACAACGATGGAATCACATTCAATGGGCCTTATGTACATCCCATTGGGCCTTGACTCACGGGTCTCCAATACATCAAACAGGCCTCATAACTTGGGCCTCATATATATACCAAGGTGGGCCTCAACAACGGGCCACAAATGCATCAAGATGGGCCTAATGACATGGGCCTCATATATACCATGGTGGGCCTCAACAACGGGCCACAAATAAATCAAGATGGGTCTAATCACATGGACCTCATATGTATACCAAGGTGGGCCTCAACAACGGGCCACAAATACATCATGGTGGGCCTCCTTAAATGGGCCTTATGTATATACTAAGGTGGGCCTCAATAGATGGCGACAAGCACATCAATATATATATATATATATATATATATATATGATTCATCTCAAAAGATCAACTGGACCGCATTCCAAATAACAGTGGTAACAATGATTTCCATCATTAAAACCCTCAAGGCCCACTGTATCATTTATTTTCTATCCAATCTGGCCATAAGGTCATACAGACATAGATTAAGAGGAAACAATTTTCCTAATGATCCAAAACTTATGTGAAACAAAAGGTTTCAATGACAGACACTCACTCCCCACTACTTTTTGCTATGTGGTCCACTTGATCCTAGGTCTGTCTAATTTTTAGTCTTAAGCTTGTAAGACAAGTTAGCCTAATGGTTGGACGGTTTGGATGCAACACATGCATCATGTTGGGTCCCACTGTCCAGGTGTGGACGGTGTGGATAAAACACATAAATCATGGTGGTTTCCACCATCCACTACTGTGGACGGTGTGACTAAAACACATACATCATAGTGGGTTCCACTATCCACTGCTGTGGACGATGTGGATAGAACACATACATCTTGGGGTCCCACGTGGGGCCCACCATAATGTTATATGCCGTCCAACCAGTTGATGAGGTCATGCTAACCTAGATGGAAGGAAATTTTTTTTTTCATATTGACTCAAAACTTCTGTGAAGACCCAAATGGGTTTCAATGGCAGCCATTCAATCACCATTTTTCCTATGATGTGGGCCACCTGAGTAATAAATATGGCTGATTTTTGGGGTGGGGCCCACTACCCTAAGGGGCCATCAAATGCATGATGTTGATGTTCGACACACATCACGTACGACCCATGTTTAGGGACCCACAGTCGGTCAGGGACCGCCCACGTAACGTGCTGCTACAGCAGCAGCAGCAGCAACGTCAGCTGCTTTGCAAATTTATTTATTTTTTCAAAAAGAGTTTTTTTTTTCACAGTTTTTCCGTGATAGGGCCCGCATCAGGTGAATTCGACCCACCCAATGGATTCTATAGTCCATAACCAATCCATCAAGCCCAATATTGTGCATGTTTCGGCATGTAGAAAAATTTAAGTGAATCTAAATGGTGAAAATCACTATTTGCTAAGGTATGGCCCACCAAAAAGTTGGATCAGCTTCATTTTTTGGCTCAACGCCTAAAATGAGTTGGTAAATAGGATGGACGACGTGGATTGAATCCATACATCCATGTGGGGCCTATACAAGTTGCTCACCCAAATAGCCTTGAGCCAAGGCTAATATTTGTGTTTTCCATTCAATGTACAGCGTCCAGGGACGTTAGATGGTTGTGCCTTTCAAGTGGGCCGCCCACGTGGGCCACCAAATGATGGATGGGGTGGACACAACACTAATAAAGTGGGCCCCACCTATAGATGACTTGGATAAAATACATGCCTTATGGTGGGGTCCATCCGGGTGGGCCACACGGCCACATCATCACAAATAACAGGAAAAAAAATGAAAGAGAGGGGGAGAGAGAGAGAGAGAGAGAGAGAGAGAGAGAGAGAGAGAGACGCGTGTGATGGAGGGACCCCGACACTATGGGCCCTCCTTTGCAATCAATCATACATCAAGTGGGTCCCATTACACATGGGCCCACCAAATCAAAGATCAACGGTGGAGGTTCCTTTCTCCACCTAAATGGACAGTCTAGATGACCTCTATCCATGCAAAGAAAATAAACATTATGATGAGGTCCATGGAGAATGTCCCCACCTTGGAATGATCATGAGAATCAAGGTGGGCCATCGACCACACCTAGGGTCCAAAGTGAGATCCATACCATCAATCGGTAGGCCTCACTTGGCCCTTCATAAAAAAAAGGAAATTTAGGCCTAATAGAGCACCCACCGTTCGATCTTCTCAGTCCGTTGGAACATCGGTCTCCTTGTGCTTCACTTTGATGGAGGGTGATAAGGTTTGAATGGCTAGGAAGATGGTTCTTGGGGTGGGAAGTGGGCCACACAACATGCACTTTTCTATCACCTAAGGAAGATCTTGGACGTCCATTTTTTTCTCCTTGAAAATGCTTGAAAAGTGTGTTGAGAAAGAGAGAGAGAGAAGTGGTGGTTGTAAGAGAGGTGATGGATGTGATGGAGTGATGGATTTGAGGTGAGTGATGGGTGAGGTGAGAGATTGGTTGACTTTTGGGGTTTGATTGACTTATGGAGAAAGAAAGTATGGGTGTGTGTATTTGACATGAGGTGATTGATTGATTGATGGGATATGTTATAGAGATTCTCTTGGGATTGCAATGTGCGGCATTTTCTTCAAAATAAACATCAGCCCACATCTCCCTGCCAGGGTATCGGATCGGTATGCAAGACGCGGCGTTGGAACCACGGTGATGGTGTGGTTACAATGGTATAAGTCTCAGATTAAGCCGACTCAAATCTACAGGATACGACTTAAGGTCGCGCGTAAACATTGATTATAGGTCGCGGATTGCCAGACTTCGACGAGAAGGATCGCAGGAGTCGACGAAATGGTACGGATTAAGATACGGGTCTTACAGGCGTGCATAACGTATTTCATGTATAGATACTGAAGAAATATGTTTTTGATCCTACTCACATTATCAAGTGGGAGCAGGTACAGTTGAGTGAAAATGCGACATATGTACTATGACCAACACGTATTCTCGACAGGAAGGAACAAGTGTTGCACAACAAATTTATTCCACTCGTGAAGGTATTATGGACTCACCATACTGAGGAGGAGGCTACTTGGGAAACAGAAGCTGAAGTTCGTAAGAACTACCCTCAGATTCTTGAGGAGTACAAAAAGGTACTAATTTCAAGGATGAAATTTTTCTTTAAGGCGAGTAAATTATAATGTCTCGAAAAAATCCGTACAAAGACCCGAGTATCACCTCAGGCAGAAATCACTAAAGACCAAATTCTTTAGAATTTAGGCGGAGTTTAATTAAGTACTTAACTGATTTAATCGGTGGATTAGCTTGAACCACTATCTATACGAATTGCAAGACCCAAAACCATTAAAATCACTAACTCAACATTACTTAAGAACCTAGGAGCAATCTCAAAACCCAGTTGCTCTTGGGAGCACATTAAAACTCTGTATCCGACTTGGACCGCTCGTCGAAAGTCCGATGACCGCGAAACTGTAAGGTTATGACCGCCTTATTAGGCTTGACAACCATTGCGGGAATCGAGCCCAAATAGTATCAAAAAATGCACGACTTGAGCCTGGAGCGAAGTGTGTGAGAAATGTGAATATCTTTAGAAAACAAACTCAAACTTAAGTGAATTGGACCATTCGCTTGCGGCCAAAATTGAAGACTTCAGACCATCAGATTCTGACCCAACTACACCCATAGATCAGGGAAATTTACTTGCACCTATTGGTATACGTGTGGCCCCAATCGAGTAACGATGACCGTTGATCTGATAAAGGTCCTTCACGACCGATCAGTTTGTCAAATTGCACCATAAACACAGTCCTGGCATAGATCCATTGTCAGGAAACTTGCTCCATGACTTAGGCGAGAAATGGACCTTCCTAAGGGCCCCATTTGTTAAAAACAGGAACCCTTTGGCTATACCCTAAGTATATCATGGCCCTGAGGACATTGACATCACTTTTGGACTTATTTAAAGACCTTAAACCACCCCTCTCTTATTCCATACAAATTTCTCTAACTAATGAGAGAGAATAGATAAAAGAGGAGAAAAGAGCGGGGAGCAGAGAGAGATCAGTAGATCGTTGCTAGGATTCACTCCCACTGCACCATGTACCGAATCGCCACCCCACCATCGATTCTAACTTCGATTTGGGTAAGAAATCCTAACCCTAATTTTGTTTTAGGAATCCAAATAGAGGAATCGGTGAAATAGCTAACCCATTTCGATGTTTAGGTACCGTTGTTCTGTATACGGGGATGTAGGATTCAAACCGAGTTCGAAACAAGTTATCCGACGAAAGGTGCAGACTATAAATGTTTAGGTTATAGTTTTCAAGGCTTTTAATGTCAGCAATGATTTGTGTCTGGCTTGATTGCTGCCATATGATCTTAGTTACGATGTATTCGATAAACTATACATGTGTGTGAACTATGTGATGATATAGTGCATTTTAGGTGTTTGTTGAAATGTTTGAATGAAATTGAAATTATGATTTGTGCTTGCCATGACTATTAATCTAGAATACATGTTTGTTGTATGTATGACAACTCCTCTGTGAAAGGATTTGTCATAATATATGCTATAACCAATGTATTTCATGTTTGTAGAAATGTGTAGTCTAAGTGTTTGATAAAATGTCTGAATGAATAATTATTTAATGAAATGTACTTACTAAGGGTGTTGAGATAGGATTCTCAACTACCCTACCTACACGTATAAATTCCTTCATGTAACCTTAAATTCAACTACGTGATTTAAGTATGAAATGCATATGTATGATAATATGTTCATTATATGTTTTATAAAATGCTCAAATGATTATTGTATTCGAATTGTTTGTTAAATGTTGTGATGACTATCATGTGTGGTTACCTACTGTATTTGAGTATGATTGGGACTACTACGTAGTCCAGGCAATCTGTAACGGTTTTCGATCGAGTGGATGAACTAGACTCACCACAATGGATACGTTCGATGAATCCGAGTCGTACGGTGATTGTCGACAGTGGTTAGGTCACGTGGAGTGCTTATGCGCTCCATGTCGATTAATCTAGCGTGTGCTCGTACCAATCGAACTTGTCAAATAACCCGATTGGCCTAATGTGTATTTACCATGTATGGATGCTACTGTTTGAATTTAAGGTACCGCTTACCGACGTAATAGCTCATTTCAACCATGGTAAAAAAACCACAATCCACTAAGACTCATGAGCCAGGCATGGTGGTATATGGGACACCGTGGTCGAGCTGTCGGCCTACGCTGGGGTTACAAGCCTCCCCGTAATGACCAGTGAACAACCCAAACTCATAAGCCGAATATGGTAGTGTATGGGACACTGTATTCGAGCTGTCAGCCTATGTTCAAGTGACGAGCCTCCCCATAGTAATCTCGAGTATAAATTAAGCCTACGCTGAGGTGACGAGCCTCCCCATAGCGACCTCGAGTGTAAACTCTTGAACTTTCCTATCCACTGTTTTTCATCAGGGGTGATGCCCTACAACTTGCCTATCATATGTGAATAACTAGGAGTGATGACCTTAGATGGATCCTTGCTTGGGTAAATGATAAAAAAGGATATAGCTTACCTTCCCGAATCTGCTGTTTGAATAAGTCTAATAAAATACTTGGCTAACAGGACTAGGCACTACATTGCATGTGCTTTGGCGAGGAAGCACACTTTTAGGGAGTTTGTCATGCGCAATCGTTAGATGAAGTTACTGAGGGAGTGCAAGTGAGGGCATGCATCATTATAGCATTCCATCCCTACATTAATAAGAGTACTTAGGATATGATTGTTATACTGCTTTATCATTACTGCTTGACTGAATTGATAACATGTTAACCTTTACCTTATAGTACCACTGAGTTGATCACTAACTCCCACTCTAGGACGGTGTTTTAAAACACTAATCAGACTCTAATTTAGATGTAGGTTACGACGAGGCTTTTGCGACGGGGCCAAATTTCATTAACGAGGAGGAGTTCTCCTACGTGCAGCTCTCAGGCGGGTCTATGTAGACCTCGCGCTGCTTCGATGGGATTACAAGAATATTGGATTAGTTGAACATTTACATTTTGATATTTTGTTTATTTTGAAACAAAATATGTGTATATTTAGCCCAACTACATGATCATACTCTTGAGGCTATGAAACCCGTACATATATTTTATATACCTCTCTTAGTCTTCCGCTTGCTTGATTACATAAACTATGTTGCATAAGTGATGCGTTGGAACTCGGGAGTTGAGCTTTACTCGACCCCCGATTTTTAGGGCGTTACATAAACCCTTCATCAAGGTCCTCATTGTTAGAGCTCGAATTATATGGTGTAGCCCTATGATTCACCATTGGTAGTGCTCTATGAAAATTGGGCACAACTGGTAGTGCTTTACGGAAGTTGGGGTTGTGCGGCACAACAACCACAAGTGGTTGAGCATCGCCTTGGGCTCGGAGTGAAATCAATGTATTGGCAAGATAGTTGAGGGTATCCTGCGGCCCTTACATGGTCAACTGACTCTCCTAGTGGAAAGCTTCAATCCTTTCCAAAAGATAATGTACCCTTGGATCAACGTCCATACGATTTTGATCCATACCTTCGCTATTTACCATCGGTTTGAAGGGAGTCCTCGCTTTGATACCAATTGACATAGGGATGAATGTGATCAAGTCGATCACTATCTTCCTCAAGTATAATTACTTTGAATCCACAAAGCTTCTCTGGACTCCTCACAGAGACTTCTCGAATCCACAATGAAAAAAAAAGAAAATAGAAATAATATTCTAGAAAACTCGTAAATTGATTGACTAATGAATAAACGAGTTTAGACCCCTTTTAATAGGGGCACTAAGCCATGAAAGAAGTTTCAGAATCAAACTATGACTAAAACTCCTAGAAATCGTGACTTACTATAAATAATAAACTTACTGTTTATAGATGATCATATGGCTACTAGTGCGCACGGTTTTTGGCCAAAAATAGCAAGTGTCATATTTGGCTGCACCATGACGTTCCCCTAACTTTTCTAAGCACTTTTCATGTTGGGCGCTACTCTTAAAGCCCAACGGATAAAGTGTTATAATCAAACTAAAACTTACTATAAATAGAAAAAACAGAATTAAAACAGGGATTCGTCCATTGATCTGGTGGTATTTCTTAAATTCGGTGTGCACACCTGGCATAACAGGGTTGGGTGGATAAAGTAGATCCTCCTACCTCAAAATCATATATGGTACGTCTGATAGCTCATTCCGGTTGCGAGATACGTCCGTTTGAAGTTCTGATGGTCTGAATCACCACCGTCTCCGATCAGGCTTTTTCTAGTACATATGGGCCATGAAACTATCCACGACCCACTCGACATATATATATATATATATATATATATATATATATATATATATATATATATATATATATATATATATATGCTAGGGCCACCATAATGCTTATTTGACATCCAACCTCTTGATCAGGTCATATAGGCTAGGAAGAAGGGAAAAACAAATATCAGCCTAAGAAGTTTTTAATGGTGGGCATTCAATCATCATTGTTTCCTATCATGTGGTCGACTTGAGATTTGATTTAGATCTACCTCAATTCTTTAGTCCTATTATAAAATGATCTAAAAAATGAATGAACGGAGTAGATAAAACAATACATCATGGGGCCCACAAAACACAATAACCAATCCGTGTCCGACTTTGATGGCCTTATGGCCTGCTTGGCATATCTACTATTAAGAGTTTATTCACTTATTCTAAAAAATAAAAAATAAGTTCTTATTTTAAAAATAAGCTATTTGGTAAACCTCTCATTTTACTATTTATTTATTAAAAAAAAAATAGCAAAAAGCTCTTAAGAAATAAGTGATGGGGAGATCACTTTTTTTTAAGGGCTCAATTGGGAGCTTGTAAATGGAAGTAAATGAGAACTGAATTTGGAGGTAAATGAATTGAGAGTAAATGGCTTATGCGGTTGTGTTGAGATGGGAGTAAATGAAATGCATTTGAAATCAAAATATTCTCTTTGGATGAGAATGAAGGAGAGGAATTAGAAGACATTTGAATTTTTTAATATATTCACAGGAATATATGTGATATCCCAAATTAGCTTGAATATCCTAACTTAGTGTACATATGTGATATTTAATATAATGATTGTAATAAGCCCTTTGAAATATATGACTTAGCCAAAAATGAGGAAATTTTGAGCCTTAGGTAGGCCATAAAAGTAAAGATCACAAACAAGCAACTTGGCAATGGTTTTTAACCATCCATTTATATGGCCATCCTTTGGATGGTTTAGATTAATGTTTTGGTGTAATTTTATTGATGTAGTTAATATTTTCTTTGTTTTGGAGTATCATTAATATGATATGTGTATGGTGGACATGTGCATAGAAACTCCTTTGTTTACACATACGACTTTCCAAGGGAGCGCAAAAAGGCATTTCTTCCCCATTTACTTTCAAATCCTCTTTGGTAGTGAGGATTTCAAACACACCTATGTTTGGATGAAAGTAAATGCGTGTAAATGAAATGGATGACCCATATTGAAGATTCCCACATGATGGACGATTCACAACAAAGGTGGGACCCACATGATGGATGGGGTAAATTAAAGATGGGTCCCACATTATGGATGGCCCAAATTAAAATGTAGCCCTGAATGATGGATTATCAAACCCATGGGTTGACAACCCCGAGTACAGGGCTGCGATGTAGTAATAACTCCATGAGATCGAGGTCGAATTCTCAAGGAATGGGGATCACAACCTATAACTAATATAAAGTTAAAGGGTGTCTGTGTTTTTAATCCAAAGAAGTAGAAAATAGTTTTAAAAATAAATAAATAAAAGACTAAGGATCCCGGAATCCACTCATGGTAATAACAATATCTCAATCATTAATTTAATGTGTAACTCAATTTGAATTGAAGTCCTATCATATCCAATTGGAAGATAATTATGTTAAACCAATCATCAACGCCAAAACGAATATAAATTCAATTGAACGATTCTCTCATGAATTACTCGGATCTCAATCACAGAGAATCAAAAGCATCTAAAGCACCCTTAAGAATTAATAGATCAATCAATTATATAGATTGAATCATTCTCTAATTCAGGATAAATAATTATAAAATCAAAGCATTCATTGTACTCATAGTGCACAACAAATGCGGAAATAAACAACTTAAAGATTTTAAGTAAAATCCAAATCTATTTCAATTAATTATATAGGTTGTTCGAAATAGGAATGACCAAAGATATTCTCAACTTAAAACATATGATACCACGATTAATCAACTTTAAAGCTAAAAATATCAAAATGAAATGAGGCTATAATCCTCGAATACACCAATTAAGCATATAATAAGGTTATAATTCTCATATTTTCCTATAGCACTCATAAACAAGGTTGAAATCCTCATGTTTAACTATTGGGTATAAAAATGAGGCTTAATCCTCTGATTTATCATTCAGCCCAAAGGGACCTTCTAAGGTCACCTATCTGATGTGTTATTGTTTCCTAAGTATCTAAGGATGGACATCGTGGTGTAAGCTGTTAGAACATGTAAGTGGTTAAGATCTTAAACATTAGAGAAGTCTCTTTAATCATATTGGGACCCATCTATATCATTCCATTTTACTGCCATATCCTTACCATCGGATCTTAGTTTGTTAGGGAAATTGATGGCAATATGTCCATAACCCTCATAGTTGTAACATTGGACTTGATTAAGTTGTTTAATAGATTTATCTTTACGATTCTCAACCATCTTGTCCCTCTTTTCATAAATCTTCTCTCTATTCAATTTGAGGATTTTCTTAAAGTTTCTTTCAAAATCCTCATCATCATCCTTATCATCACTATCATTATCAGATTCAACAATCTTATGCTTATGAGATGTTTTAAGGATGCCTAGTTTCTTTACTCTAGAGGAAGCCTTAAAGTGTAGTTCATAGGTTTGTAGGGAACCTAAGGGCCTGTTTGGGAGCATCGATTTGGAACCCCCTGGATTCAAAACCCATTGGATTTGAAATCCCCTGGATTTAAAATCCTCCTATCATGTTTGGCACCCTAGATTTGGAATCAACTTTAATACAAAAGTAGTTATGTATGGTATATTTAGAGGGGTTTAAATTTAATTATTAAATCAACTTTAATATCTCTAAATAGTGAACGTATGTAATGTTTGACACAATGGCTGTAATAAGCCCGTTAAAATATATGATTCGCCCAAAAATGACGAAATTCCAAGTCTCGGAGGAGCCACAAGCACAAGATCATGTTCGAGTGACTAACCAACGATTTTTAACTGTTGATTTACATGAAAAATGTTTAGACGACACTGATCATCATATTAAAGTAATTATAGTGATGCAATTGATAATCTAATTGTTTTGGGATATCATTAGTGGGCCATGTGCCCAATAGAGTAGTAGCCTACCGACACACATGTTACACATGCGATTCTTGGAAGGATTTTAGATGTAATCCAAGCTTTCACCGTGGATTTCAAACCCCATCTTTATGATGCCAAAAAGGGGATTTGAAACCCACTGGATTTGAAACCCTCAATTACTTTATGATGCCAAACAACCAGGGGATTTGAAATACTTTCAAATCCCCCCAAATCTATGGTGTTGAATGACCCCTAAGAGTTCTTCCACATTAATCTCATCTATATTCCTACACTCTTCTATCAAGGTTGAAATTGCGATAATGACCGCTTTACTTGAAGTAGGAATATGCCAATATGTCCTAGAGGGGGGGTGAATAGGACTTTTTTTAAATTTTATGCTTATTAAAATCCTATTAGTCCAATCCTGAGTAAATAGACATGAGAGACATCAGGATATCATTAAAGTAACTCAAATGGCTTCCAAGCCAAATTGAGGATCCAATCACAAACTATTTAAATGATAAACAAGGAATGATTTATAGTTAATGATGGATGTGACCGTGTGTGAAGTGTGAGCAGTTATGAAGACAGTTAATGAAATCACACAAGTAATAAAAAATAATGAACAATCACAAACACGGTCATTTTTATAGTAGTTCGACTACTTGTCTACTCCACTCCCGGTAGACGCACTCAACCCTTGAGTGTGCTAGATTTCACTAAGGAGGTTTTACAGCGGTTCACCTCAAACCTAAGGTTTTAAATCAGGTTCACCTTCAACCTTTATAACCTACACCTATGCTGACTGTTTATGCTCCCTGAGTAAGGGGCCACACATAACACCCAGTTTTAGGCACACTGGCCAAGGATTCATACAAGAACCTCACTGTTTATGCTCTCACGAGCAAGGGTCAACACAACGCACCCACTTTTAAGCACACTGGCCAAGGATCTTCCACACGACCCTAACTGTTTATGCTCTCCACAAAGCAAGGGTCAACACAATACACTGACCACGTACACTCCCATCGGAGGCCTCCTACGAGGGCTTGCAAGGGTGAGAAACACCTTAGACCTAATCATAAAATGGAATGATCACAAGTGTTCTCTGGGCTCTAATAACTTACAAATAAGTGGATGAGTCCCATTCAGCACGATGACGAAGATCTCCTCCTTTGTTGATGAAGAATCTTCTACTTCCTTGATCTGCAACACAGATGATGTACCAATACAAGGCTTCGGGTTGAGTCAAGGTTAAGATGGAATCCTACTCTATAAAATATTTTCCTATGAGGAAGATAGAGTGATTCCGATCATCTATGCATTCAAGGCATCCCAGCTTAATGATTTGCCATTAAGGTAGTAGCCGGAGGATCCTTGAATGTGGAAGTCCATTCCCCAATCCACTCTATTGAATATCAATGATGAGGGTGGATTAGAGGATGAAGTTCCCTGAGAGAAAGGGCTTTGGGTATAAGATCTAAGGTTAAACACTCAAAAGCACTCTCTTCTTTCTCTACAAGCAACAATAGACAAGTCCTCTTTATATAGGCAAAAGGTTTCAACGAATATAAAACGGTCACATTTATGACAGAGTTCGATATCATCGAGTGGGTTCGATATCATCGAGTGTATACTCTCGATTGTATCGACAGGCCACTCGATGATACAAACTCAAATGTCTTACACTTTTGAAACCTTTTTCCAACTGGACGATGGAATCGAAACAAGTATCAATGTCATCGGATTTCGAACTCCGATTTTGTCGATACGAGGTTCGATTCGTCGACATTTGAAAATGAGAAAGACTTGTCTTGAAATAATTCATGTTTACAAGAATGATTGAGGGACCATCGAGATCATCGGAATTTGAATGTCGATGATATCGGTACCCGTGTCGATGCATCGATAAATCCAACGGATTTCTCATTAAGCTTGCTGGACAGTTTATGTCCTTGTTTGATGCAATCGATACTGTATTGATATCATCGATATTTGAATATCGATTCTATCGAGTGACCCTCGATCATAGATAAACAATCCTGAAATATTTTGCTGGATATATGCGAGTCCAAGATCAATATCATCGAAGGCCTTCTGATATCATCGAGATTTGAATTCTGATGATATCGAGGGGGACCTTGATATATCGATGATCTTATGATTTTTCTTAGTAAAAATAGGGACTCATTTTCTCTGTTGTCGATTTTATCGAGTCATTGTCGATAAACTCGAGTTTCAAATATCAATGTCATTGATAGTGGTATCGATACATCGATAATTCAGTCCAGAAGAATATGTCGTTGCTAGACATCTTTGGTCCTCATTTCAATGTTATCGATTGATCATCAATGACATCGACAGCGCATGTCGATAATATCGAACAGTATATCGATAAAATCGACAGAGCTAGAAAACATAGAGATTTTGTGAAATTTGAAAAAGTTGTCTAACTCAAAAATCCTATGATATTCTAATTCATTTTAAGGGTTTAAAATACCTGGTGTTTTAGGACATAGGATGTGAGGCTTAGATTTACTTGTGGTGAGCTTAAACACATCCGATTGAGACAGACGCTTTGAATTGATCTTCCTATGAGGCTCTGCAGTCTAGTTGACTCAACACTCACGCTAATTGACAAACCAGGGCACTTTTAATCTCCCCCTTTGTCAATTACATGACAAAATACCAAAACACCCTAGACCAGCTTCTATACTGACATCCTAAATTGTGTGTACATACACTTTACACAATTTTACAATTCTACTCTAGTGAGTACACACATAATCATTCAGAAGGATTCAGCAACTGCTCCCCCTGTCTATAAACTTCCCCTATCTTAGTGCAGCTACTCCCCTAACACCTGCAACACCATACACACGCAAGGACACATTTCCTGTCGGGGTGTTTGAAATGTTCTCCCCCTTTTTGTCAGTCATTGGCAAAGGTATAGCAGTTGATATTGACTGAAGTTAAAACAACGTAGGAGAACCAAAATTTAGAGAGCATACAAATATATAGTATAGATGTATAAGGATTAAATCAGGTTAAGTAGACATCATTTTCAGAAACTATGGATGCATATTAGATTAAATAAAGTAGTGATAAAGGCAGATAGAATAATCATTAAAATTACATGCACTCCATATCAGGAACTAGATAAACCAGGGGATCTTAAAACATTCTCATGCCAAAAAGAAAGATGTGAATTATCTCTAGCCATTTTCAAAAATATCTAAAAATGAACTGCCCAAGATTAGCAGTAGATAAACAGTTATCCCAACCAACTTAACAAGTCCATTCATGGGCAACTAGAAGTAACCATCAGTAGCAAACCCACTCATGGGAATATACACCAAAAAAATATGTCAAACTGTTAAGAAGCTATCACATTCACTCATGAGGGTGTAGAGCATCAAAAAAGATACTTATTCTTGTACGCAGAGATAAGTGTGGGTGAATGTGATACCGTTCAGAGTCCCATTCTATGGATGAAGAGCAGAGGTAGATGACGTCGTGTCATCTCGACGACAAGTCATTAGAACAACCAATTGTTGTACAGTCTGCTGCACTCCGTGGACCAGCCATTCCAGCATAGTAAGCCTCTCATTCATCGACTCCCTGAACTGGGAGACATCTCACTGAATTGCTCCAATCCGATCTTGGTGGAGCTTAAATCGTTTAGCATGCCCTGGAGTTAATGTTGACGGTGCTTGATGGGGTCCAGGAGCTTCATCTCCAGCCATCTTAGTCCCTTCAATGGGAGCGTCACTTGCATCTCCTTCTCCTTCTGCTTGAAGGCCTTCCTCTGGAGGATCCTCAGGATACCTATGGAATTTCAAGTCCATTCTTCGAATGTTGCTTTTGTTGAAGACTTGAAGTGGAAGTTCCAGATCACTCATAGTTAAAAAACCAATGGCGTCGCACACTATGTGTATGATCCAAGGGTAGGGCAGGTGGACATCCCTAGCCGTATGAAAGGCATAAACCAACTGATGCACGATGAGGGTAGGTAGACAAATCTTGATCCCAAAGGCGACCGAATAAATTATCGTAATCATGACGCTCGTGAGATCTGCCCTGTTGGAGCCCCTAGAGTAGATGTTTGAAGTAAGGATACCATGCAAGACCTGATTGCGTGGTTCCATGAATCTGGCTTTTAGGGCATTCCCTTAGTGCCACTGGACATCACAATCATGACAGAGGAATGTGGTGACCTTGGACCGAACCTCAATATTTTCCATGTCCATATCTGGGAGTCCTACAGGTGATAAGGTAAGATTAAATATCCCTGCAACAGACCTAGGAGTGATCAGCACATCATCACTGTCAACGGTTACGGTAATGGATGGAGGGTCGGATACTAGAGAATGACAGGCAGTGAAGAAATTATATGTTCATTCAAGATGACAAGGCCTGCCCAAATCAAGAACGGGCAACCAATCTATGGCAACAAGCTGAGGTTTCAGGTTATATGGAATTAGATAACTCTTATCGACTTTTCTCTCCTGAATAACCTTTCTCCCAGTGAAATTTTTCGAGATTGGATTTACTTTTACCAATGGAGGTGTTGGTGCCTCAGACTGGGACCCACCATGCGATCTAGTGCGCCGCCTTGTAGGGGTCTCACGTTCTGGGCCACCTGCTTTTTCTTTAGGGGCAAACACTTTTTGTCAGGAGGTTCTTGATGAATCACCAGGTCTGGATACTTTTCTTTTGTCTTTTCCCATTAGGACAAAAAGGGTTTTGAAGGATTAGGGAAAGAGGACAAAACCCACTAAAAAGGAGATACCCAAAAGGAAGATGTAATCTTGATGTATAGAAGGGTATTACCGGATTTGTGGAAAGTTTGGGGCTGTCTGTTGAGGGACTAAGTTGTTCGGTTGAGAGGAGCGAGCAGGGAAGACGAAGGGAAAGAAAAGAAAATTTTGAAAAACATTTCCCTTTTTCGCGCTCCACCGCCTTATATCAGGCGCCAACTATCGATATCATCGATTCTTGCTTCGATGATATCAAGAGACCCTGATCGATATTATCGAGCCTGTCTTCGATATCATTCTCAATCACATGACTTTTCCCATTCCATGGAGGTGTCGATGGTATTGACCCATGATCGATTAATTGAAAATGACTTTTCAGGAGATATATCGAAGATAGATATTTTTCATTTATCTGCAGTTTGACCAACATCCATGTATAGGAGAATATATCCTTGAATCAACCATATACAGAGCAAAATTTTGTACAGGCATTGTACAAATCAAAATTATAAACATCAAAATGTTTATGTACAAAATATGAGGTGAGACACCTTAGATATAACATTAGGAGTTCAACAAAAATTGCATCATTTCAGCAAATATCCAGATCTTGATGCATGACCTGGATTTGTTTTTCTATGCCTAGTCTTTCTAGGCATAGGGAACATCCTTTCCTTTACTTTTGATGACATAGCAGTGGTTATTTGTGTGAGAACCTTTCATCACTGATCTTCCTGAGAGGTCTAGGATTTCGCATATTTCTTTGTTGAATGTAACCACATGCTCATTGTCACATATTTAAGAGATGCTTAGAAGTTTGTATGTTAATCCTTTTATGCAAAAAGCATTCTCATTTTTACGAGAGTTTATTCCTTTAATAATTCCTTGTCTAATTATCCTAGCAGTGCTTCCATCTCCATAGGTGAATATCCCATCATTAAGATCTGAACAGTTAGAAAGAAGGGATTTGTCTCTTGTGACATGTCTTGAGCAACCGCTATCCAGGTACCACTTAGTATCATTGTCTGTTATATGATTTGAGTGAGTAATAAGACAATTTTTCTTTTCTTTTACTATCCATTTTAGTATCGGGGTCTCCGTTATATGATTTGAGTGAGTAGATTTCCATTTTTTCTTTGTTTAAGTTTTCTTGTTTAACTCAGCTACTTGATTCAATAACTCCTTCATTCTGTCATTCATTCTAGGTGGTGATGGATGTGTTTTTCTTCTATCCATATCCCTAAGTGGACTCCTGACATTTTGCATTTCTCTGGTTGATTTGAGTTTACCAATATGATTCTGACCAGAGCTACGATGAGTCCTCCTAGGAGACATGCATTCGAACTTATAATGACCAGAATCACTACACAATTGACAAACTGGAGTAGTTCTTGTGTTACTTCCTGAAGCAGCAGATTTTTCAGCCATTTGTGCTACATTTCTAGTTTTTTATTTAGATTTATCATATACTAAGCCACTCTTGTCCTTTCCAGGTCTTACCATTCCTAAAAGTTTTTCTAACTTCTCACCACTCTAGGAAAACTTATAGTTTAGCTTAGCAATTTTTCTGGATTCTTCTATATTAAATAGGAGAGTATGATTTTCATTTTGAAGGAACATGTTTTTATCTTTTAATTGCCCAACCCGTTTGTTTAGTTTTTCAGACTTTGTTTTAAGGAAGGTGTTGATTATTTCAAGTATATCATTATCTGAATGATATTGCTGTAAGTCATTGATTAGATGTGTATTAACTTCTAAAGTTTTATCCAAGTCTTTTTGCAACAATTCCTTTTTGTTTTCAGATATACCAAGTTTTCTAACAATGTTGATGCTATGAATGTAAAGTTGATTATAAGCATCTTATAGTTTATTCTGTTCTTCCTCTTCTTCTCCTCCAGTTTCCTCATTATCAGATGAAAATGATTCAGTGGCTTGCAGTTCTGACACATTCTTAATTACAATGGGAATGATTGAAGCAGTGGAGACCATAATGATTTTCAAAGATTTTTGTTCTCCATCGTTTCCTGAGTTACTATATTCTAAGTTTGACTCCTTCGTATCATCCCATGTGGCAGTCATTGCTTTACCCTTTATTTTTCTGTTTGGGCATTCAATAGATAAGTGTCCATACTTCTGACAGGCATAGCATTGTGGTTCCTTGGTCTTTTTACCAATTTTACCTATAGAAGGTTTGGTGTCCACCTTTCTCCCTCTGGAAGGACGGCCACGATTCTTCTGAAAGAATTTCCTGAATCGTTGTGCCAGCAAGGCTACTTCCTCATCTTCATCTTCTCTTTCACTTCCACTATCCTCATTTGTTGTTTTCTTTGAAGTTTTTAGGACAGTTGTTTTGGATTTAGGGGTTTGTTTGAAGTATAGTTCAAAAGTTTGTAGGGAACCTACCAGTTCTTCTACTTTCATTTCATCAATATTTTTACACTCTTCAATAGTTGTTACTTTAGGATTGAACCATTCCGGTAATGATCTTAGAATTTTTCTACAAATTTTTGGAATTGGAACTTTCTCACCTAATCCACCCATGGAGTTGCAAATGATATTCAACTTTGTGAAGAACTCTATGAAGGTCTCACGCTCTTCCATTCTGAGACTTTCAAACTGTGAGGTTAGTAGTTGTAATTTGGACCTCTTCACAATGCTTGTGCCTTGATGGGTTATTTCCAATAGATCCCATGCTTCTTTAGATGTACCACACATACTTATTTGTTGAATAAATCTTGGGACACGGCACAGTAGATGGCGTTCATAGCTTTAGCTTTAGCAGTCTGTTTTTCTTTATCGAACGTCGTCCACTTCTCTTTGGGTTTGGGTTTTGTGATGGTTGTGCCACTATTAAGTACAATTTGTTCAGATGGTGGCACATATCCACTTTCAACTATATCCCAAACATCATGATCCAAAGATCTCAGAAAGTAGTGCATTCTAGCCTTCTGGTATGCATAATTTGAGCCATCAAATACTGGAGGCCTAGTGACCGATGATCCCTCTCCTTTGGCCATATTCCCAACTTCAGTCAAGATCACTCTCTAGGCGGTGAAGCCCTTAAAGAGAGATCCGCTCTGATACCAAATGAAATTGTGGTAATGATCGCTTTACTTGAAGTAGGAATATGCCAATATGTCCTGGAGGGAGGTGAATAGGACTTTTTAAAAATGTTATGCTTATTAAAATCCTATTAGTCCAATCCTAAGTAAATAGACACGAGAGACATCAGGATATCATCAGAGTAACTCGAATGGCTTCCAAGCCAGATTGAGGATCCAATCAAAAAACTATTTAATGATAAACATGGAATGATTCATAGTTAACGATTGATGTAACTGTGTGTGAAGTGCGAGCAATTATGAGGACAATTAATGAAATCACACAAGTAATCAAAGATAATGAACAATCGCAAACACAGTCATTTTTATAGTTGTTTGACTACTTGTCTACTCCACTCCCGGCAGACACACTAACCCTTGAGTGTGTCGGATTTCACTAAGGAGGTTTCACAGCAGTTCACCTCAAACCTAAGGTTTTAAATCATGTTCACCTTCAACCTTTACAACCAACACCTAGGTTGACTATTTATGCTCCCTGAGCAAGGGTCAACACATAGCACCCAGTTTTAGGCACACTGGCCAAGGTCCACACAAGGAACCTCACTGTTTATGCTCTCATGAGCAAAGGTCAACACAACGCACCCATTTTTAGGTACACTGGCCAAGGATCTTCCACAGGACCCTAACTGTTTATGCTCTCCACAGAGCAAGCGTCAACACAACGCACCCACTACATACACTCCCACCGGAGGCCTCCTATGAGGGCTTACAAGGGTGAGAAACACCTTAGACTCAATCCTAAAAAAGGAATGATCACAAATGTCCTCTGGACTCTAATAACTTACAAATAAGTGGATCAGTCCCAGTCAGCATGATGACGAAGATCTCCTCCTTTGTTGATGAAGAATCTTCTACTTCCTTGATTCGTAACACAAATGGTGTACCAATACGAGGCTTTGGGTTGGGTCAAGGTTAAGACGGAATCCTACTCTATAAAATATTTTCCTATAAGGAAGATAGAGTGATTCTGATCTTCTATGCATTCAAGGCATCCCAGCTTAATGATTTGCCATTAAGGTAGTTGCTGGAGGATCCTTAAATGTGGAAGTTCATTCTCCAATCCACTCTATTGAATATTAAATGTGGATTGGAGGATGAACTTCCCTGAGAGAAAGGGCTTTGGGTATAAGATCTAAGGTTAGACACTCAAAAGAACTCTTTTCTTTCTCTACTAGCAACAATAGACAAGTCCTCTTTATATAGGCAAAAGGTTCCAACGAATATCAAACGGTCACATTTATGACAGAGTTCGATATTATTGAGTGGGTTCGATATCATCGAGCGTATACTCTCAATTGTATCGACGGGCCACTCGATGACACAAACTCAAATGTCATATGCTTTTGAAACCTTTTGCCAGCTGGTCGATGGAATTGAAACAAGTATCGATGTCATCGAATTTCGAACTTCAATTTTATCGATACGAGGTTTGATTCCTTGGCATTTGAAAATAAGAAAGACTTGTCTTGAAATAATTAAGGTTTACAAGAATGATCGAGGGACCATCGAGATCATCGGAATTTGAATGTCGATGATATCGATACCCGTGTCGATAAATCTAACGAATTTCTCATTAAGCTTGCTGGATAGTTTATGTCCCTGTTCGATGCAATCGATGCTGTATTGATATCATCGATATTTGAATATCGATTCTATCGAGTGACCCTCGATCATAGATAAACAATCCTGAAATATTTTGCTGGATATATGCGAGTCCAAGATCGATATCATCGAAGGCCTTCCGATATCATCGAGATTTGAATTCCGATGATATCGAGGGTGACCTCGTTTTATCGATGATCTTATGATTTTTCTTAGTAAAAATACTGACTCGTTTTCTTTGCTGTCGATTTTATCGAGTCAATGTCGAAAGACTCTAGTTTCAAATATTGATGTCATCGATAGTGGTATCGATACATCGATAATTCAGTCCAGAAGAATTTGTGGCTGCTGGACATCTTTAGTCCTCATTTCAATGGTAACGATTAATCATCGAGGACATCGACAGTGCACGTCGATAATATCAAATAGTATATCGATAAAATCGACAAAGCTAGAAAACATAGAGATTTTCTTAAATTTGAAAAAGTTTCTAACTCAAAAACCCTATGATATTCTAATTGGTTTTAAGGGTTTAAAATACCTGGTGTTTTGGGACATGGGATGTGAGGCTTAGATTTACGTGTGGCGAGCTTGCACACATCCGATTGAGGCAGATGCTTTGAATTGATCTTCTATGAGGCTCTGCAGTCTAGTTAACTCAACACTCACGCTAATTGATAAACCAGGGCACTTTCAAAGGTTATCTTGGGAATGAATCTATTTGGAAGAGATCTAAGTGGTTTTCTATATATATGACCATCAGGGATCCTCTCTCCTAAACCTCACATGGAATAGTAAATATCATTAATTTTAGAATAAAAATTCATGAAAGTTTGGGAATCTTTCATTCTAATCTTTTTAAATTAGGTCGTTATGAGTTGAAGCTTCGATCTCTTTACTATGCTAGTTTCCTCATGGGAGAATTCCAATATGTCCCACGCTTCCTTACCTATTTCACATGTGTAAATAAGTTTAAATTCATCGAAAAAAATCACACAGTAAATAACATTGAGAGCTTTGACATCATAGGTATACTACACTCTCTCATCGGTACTCCATTTGGATTTATCTTTGGGAGCATTAATGGTTCAATCATCAACCATGACTTTTTCTACGGGCATAGTCCATCCTTGTTCAACAATTGTTCAAACCATAGGATCAAGGGATCTTAGAAAAACCCTCATCCTAGCCTTCTAATAAGCATTAATTAAACCCGTTAAAATATGGTGGTTGTGTGACGAGACACCCATCTTGGGTAGACATCATTTCAAGACTCCTTAGATCAACTCAAAGTGGTTAAGCCCTCCAAGAGTTACCTACTTTGATACCAAATAAAATTGCACATGGTGGGATAGGATACCATGGCTATGCGTGGAAGCTTAAAAGAGCTAAGGAATAAAGGTTATGTCCTAGGAGGGAGTTTAATTAGGACAAAATAAAATTTATGTCTTTTAACACATAATTGCTTGCTTCAACTAATATGTCAATTTAAACTAAGTAAGGTAATTAACTCTAAGGCTTCTAAGCCAATAGAGGGTCCAATCACATAGACTATACTAGATATACCAATTAGGCAACTAATCTAAAATTAATAGTGTACATGTGTATATGGGATGTGCTAATTATTAACTCCTATAATTCATATAATCATTCATACATATAATTCATTAGACAATCACATAAAAATAATTAGAAATCTATTTAAATGACAATCCTAAATGCAAATATGTATAGTGGTTCAATTTCTTTACTCCACTTCTTATGGATGCAATCTCCTTAAGTGTATCGGATTTCACTATCGGAGGTTTTTAATTCTAACCTTTACAGCCCTACTATAACACCCTAGATTTTAAGGGTCAAGCAAAGCTTTACTCCCGAGATCCAGCGCATCACTTATGCAACATGGATAATGATGTTCAGATTTCGTCCATATTAATGAGTTAAACATGAGTGGGATTATACCAAAACCGCACAACATACTCCAAATATAATTAAATTAAGCAAGCGGAAGACTGAAACATATATATATATATATTTAAGTATGTAAGTGTTTCACAACCTCCAGAGTATGAGTATGTTACCGGGCTGAATATATACATGTATTGTTCCAAAATTGACAAAATATCAAAATGTAAAGTGTTCTACTGATCCATGTGTCCCTGTAATCCCATCAAATCAGCACAGGATCTACATAGACCCACCTGAGAGTTGAACGTAAGAGAATTCTTCCTCCACTACATAAGCTTCACCATCACCTGCATCTAAACCAGAGTCTGGTTGGTGTTTTAAAACACCATCCCAGAGTGGGAGTGAGCGATCAACTCAATGGTACTATAAGGCCAAGGTTAACATGTTATCAATTCAATCAAGAAGTAATGATAAGGCAATACAACAATCACTTCCTAACTACTCTTGTTAATGTAGGAATGGAGTGCAAGTAATGATGTATGCTCTCGCATAAAGCTCCCTCACAAGCGATTTCGACAACCAAGTTCGCGCATGACAACATCCCTAAAGTGCACCTTCCTCGCCAAAACACATACAATACGGTGCATAGTCGTGTTAGCCGAGTACTTAATTAGGCTCATCTATACAACAGATTTGGGAAGCTAATGTACCTCTCTTTATATCATTAACCCAAATGTAGAATCCATCTAGGGTCGTCAATCCTAGTTAACCACATACGATAGACAAGTTGTAGGGCATCACCCAAAAAACATCGATAGGCAAATTCAAAAGTTTATACTCGCAGACATTAAGGGAAGGCTCGTCACCTTAGTGGAGGCCGACAGCTCGAACACAATGTCCCATACCACCATATCCGGCTCACGAGTTTGGGTTACTCACTGGTCACTACGGGGAGGCTCGTCACCCCAGCGTAGGCCGGCAGCTCAACCACGATGTTTCATACCACCATGCTCGGCTCATGGGTCTTGACGAATTGTGGTACCATGGTTGAAACGGGCTTTTACATTGGTAAGTGGTATCTTAGATTCAAACAACGATGTCCATACATGGTAAACACATAATAGGCCGATCGGTTTGTTTGGTAAGTTTGATTGGTATAAGCACACATTGACTTAATCGACATGGAGCGTATAAGCACCCGTTGTGGCCTAACCACTGTCGACGATCGTCGTGCGACTCGAATTCATCGAGTTACCTAATGTGGTGAGACTAATTCGGCCACCTGTACATTGACTATTACTGATTTCCTGAGCTACGTTGTAGCCCCAATCTTACTCAAATGCAATCGGTAGATACATGTGATAATCATATCAGCATATAACAAACCATCCAAATCAATTCCTCATTTGAGCATTTCATCAAACACATTAATTATATTACATAACCCTTGCATTTTTATCCATAAATTTCGTAGCGGCAAATATGATTACATGAAAGAAACTATACATATGATTAAGGTAATTGAGAATCCTATCTTAATACTCTTAATAAATACAAATCATCAACATTTTCTCATTCAAACAATTTATCAAACACTTAGGCTACACTTCACCAAATATATAGACTAGGTTAGTTACAACATATATTTTAGCAAATCCTTATACAAAGAGATCATCATGCATATAGTAATGATGAATCGTATATTAATAGTCATGGCAAATGCAAATCATGTTTACATGTTCATTCAAATATTTCAACAAACACATAGGATGCATCTTTGTTCAACATAGTTCATACATGTATAATACATCGAAATCGACGTGTCTAAGATGATATGGTAGTAATCAAGTTAGACATAAATCATTAGCTGACATTGAGAGCATTGAAAACCATAACCTAAACATTTATAGTCCGCACCTTCCGTCAGAATACTCGATTCGGACTCGGTTCGAATTTACGTTCCCGAAAACTGAACGACGGGTACCTGAACCATGAAAAAGGTCAGTTAGTTTATCGATTACTCAATCCAGATCTCTAAATCAAGATTAGGGTTAGGTTGTCTTACCCAAATCGTAGCTGAGACTGATCGTGTAGCGAAAAGTGTAGGCGATTCAAGGTGTGGAGTTGTGGGAAAGAATCACAGCAACGATCTCCCTATTTCTCTTCTCTCCTTACTCTTTTCCCTTCTTTTCTCTCTTCTCTCTCCTAGGGTTTGGAAAAATTCATATGGGAGAGAGATGGGGTGGTTTAAGGGCTATATATAGGCTAAGAAGTGATACAAATGGCCCTAGGGCCATGGTATACTTAATTTATATCCAAAGGGTGCCTATTTTTGACAAACAGGGCAGATAGGGAGGTCCATTATTCACTTACGTCGTAGGGTAAGTCCCCTGACAATGGATCTATGCCAGGATGTGATTTTAGCACGATTGGATAGGCCGATCAACTGTGGAGGGCCTGTGTCAGATCAACGGCCGTACTTACTCGATTGGGGCCACAAGTATATGGATATGTGCACGAAAATTTCCTTTTCCCATGGGTGAAGTTTGGTCAGAAACTGACGGTCAGAAATCCTTAATTTCGTGCTTCAGCGAATGACCCAATTAACTTAAGTTTCAATACATTTTCTGAAGGTATTCGCGTTTCTCACACACTTTATTCAAGGCTTAAGTTGTACGTTTCTTGATACTATCTGGGCTCGATTCCCATGATGGTTGTCAAGCCTAGTAGGATGGACATAACCCTATAGTTTCGCGGTCATCGGACTTTCGACGTGCGGTCCAGGTCCGACACGGGGTTTCAATGTACTCCTGAAAGCAACAAGCTCTTAGGGTTTTTCCTAGGTCTTCATGTAGTGTTAAATCAATGGTATTAATGGTTTTAGGTCTTCTCATTTATGGAAATGGTGGCCCAAGCTTAATCCACCACTAATTCAGTTTAGTACTTAACTAAATTCTGCCTTAATTACGACAAGATATGATCCTAGGCATTTCTGGCTGAGGTGGTACTCGGGTCTTTGTACGAATTTTTTCGAGGCATTACAATCTACCCCCCTTAAAGAAAAATTTTGTCCCCGAAATTAGTACCTTTTCGTACTCCTCGAGGATCTGAGGGTAGTTGTTATGGACTTCTACTTCTGTTTCCCAAGTAGCCTCTTCCTCAGTGTGGTGTGTCCATAACACTTTCACGAGCGGGATAACCTTGCTGCGTAGCACTTGATCCTTTCTATCTAGGACATGTGTGGGACGCAATACATAAGTAGCTTCTTCACTTAGCTGCACTTACTCCCATTTGATAATATGGGTAGGGTTAGGAACATATTTCTTAAGCATCGATACATGAAATACGTTGTGCACAGCTACGAGTGGTGTGGACAACGCGAGGCAGTATGCCACCACACCCACTCAGTCCAGAATTTGGAATGGGCCAATGAATCTCGGAGTGAGTTTCCCTTTCTTGCCAAAACGAAATACTCCCTTCATTGGGGAAACCTTAAGAAATACATGGTCCCCCACTTCAAATTTCAGTTGTCGCTGTCTTGTATCGACGTAACTCTTCTCTCTACTCTGGGCTGCAATAAACCGACACATGATAAAATCAATCTTCTCTGAGGTCTCCTATACCAAATCTGGGACATCCAAACTCTTCTCGCCAACTTCTGCCCAACAATGTGGAGCTCGGCAAGGGCGTCCATACAAGGCTTCGTAAGGAGCCATGCCAATGCTTACTTGGAAGCTGTTCTTATAAGAAAACTTGGCATAAGGGAGACAGTCATCTCAGCTATTCTTGAAGTGAAGTACGCACGCTCGTAACATGTCTTCAAGTATTTGATTTACCCATTCCATCTGCCCATTGGTCTCTAGGTGGAACGCAGTACTGAACTTCAGTTTCACTCCCATCGCTTCTTGGATTCGAGTCCAGAAAATAGATGTGAATCGCATGTCTCGGTCCGACAAAATTTTCATAGGAACCCCATGCAGTCGTACTATCTCCTTGATGTACAGCTTGGCTAGGTCATCGGCCGAAATAAAAACTTTAATCAAGAAGAAATGAGCCAATTTCGTCAACCGGTCCACAATCACCTAAATGGAGTCGTGCCCCTTTCTCGTCTTTGGTAACCTGGAAATGAAATCCATAGATATGAAATCCCACTTCCACTCAACTATGGGCATGAGCTGAAGTAAACCAGGGGGTCGGTAGTGCTCAGCCTTGACTTGCTGGCACATGGGATATCGGGATACAAAATATGCTATGTAGGCCTTCATGTTGTCCCACCAGTACGAACGCTTCACGTCTTGATACATCTTTGTACTACCTGGATGCATGGCTAGCTTTGAATTGTGCGCGGCTTCTAGAACTTCTCTCCTCAAGTCATGAAGGTTCAGGACGCATGAGCAGCCGCGATATCGCAAACCTTCGTCCAAGCCAATCCTCCATTCGGATTCTTAACTGTCGCTCGCATGCTCTATCATCTTCACCAACAGTTCATCTTCCTTCTGAGCTGCAATGATTCGGTCATCGACAAGTGGTTGCACATGGAAGTGTGAGACGCTCTCGAATGGCTCCTCCACTGTCAGCTTCTATTCGAAGTCTCGTACGAATTCCACCATATTCCACTCCTCTATCATCAGTGGGCTGCAAATGCTATGGTCTTCTTGCAACTCAAAGCATCGGTCACAAGGTTGGCCTTTCCGGGATGGTAGGAGACCTCAAACTTGAAGTCTTTCAAGGTCTCCATCCATCGACGTTGCCTCATATTCAGGTCCCTCTAAGTAAAGATGTACTTGAGGCTTTTGTGATCGCAAAAGAGCTCAAACTCCTCTCCGTAGAGGTAATGTCTCTAAAGCTTTAATGCGAAAATGACTGCCGCCAATTCCAAGTCGTGAGTGGGGTAATTCTCTTCGTGTTTCCTCAACTGTCGTGATGCATATGCGATCACCCTATCTTTCTGCATAAGTACATAACCTAAACCGACTCGAGAGGCATCAGTGTAAATGATATATTTAACCCCTTGCTCTAGCAGTACTAGCACGGGTGTAGACGTCAGCTTGTCCTTTAATTCCTGAAAGGCTACTTCTGCTTTCTCGCTCCACGTAAACTTAAGATCTTTATAAATGAGTTGACACAATGGTCGGGCTATCTTGGAGAAGTCCTTAATGAATCGGCGATAATGGCCGGCAAGTCCGAGGAAACTCCTCACTTCTGTCACTGAACCGGGCTGCTCTCAGTCTTGTACCGCGGTCACCTTGGCAAGGTCCACGGGGATTCCTTCCTTAGAAACCACGTGTCCCAAGAACTTACTTCTTCCTTCCAGAAATCGCATTTTTAATATTGTGCAAATAATTGATTTTACCTAAGAGTATCAAAGACTGCTCGCGGGTGTTCTTCGTGATCCTTCTGACTCTTGGAGTATATCAAAATGTCATCTATAAATAGGATGACGAATCGGTACAGATACGACCGAAACACCCGGTTCATGAGATCCATGAATACGGCCGGTGCATTTGTAAGTCCAAATGGCATCACGAGGAATTTGTAGTGCTCGAAACTGGTTCTGAATGTTGTCTTCTATACGTCTTTGTTCCTAACACGCAACTAATGGTACCCGGACTGTAAGTCTATCTTAGAAAAATATTGTGCCCCCTTCAACTATCAAACAGGTTATCTATTCTGGGCAGAGGATACTTGTTCTTCACTATGATGTGATTTAGTCTGCGGTAATCAATACACAATCACAGCAATCCATCCTTCTTATTTACAAACAACATAGGTGCTCCCCAAGGAGATACACTTGGTCGTATGAAATCCGAATCTAACAAATCATCAATCTGCTTTCTCAACTCACACGAAGGCATACGGTACATTGGTAAAGAGATAGGCGTTGCGCTGGCACAAGGTCGATTATAAAGTCAATCTCACGCTGAGGAGGCAGTCCAGGGATCGTTCTGAACACGTCCATAAAATCTTGGACTACTAACGTGTCCTCAAGAGACAGACCATCAATATTCTCTAAAAGGGAAGCATAACAACTAATACAGGAGGGCCAACTGACTTGAATTGGGAAAGTGAAGGTCATGGTTTCGGGCCCATGTGTTGTTACCAATCTGGTTTCACAGTCGATCTCGACCTTCATTTCAGTGAGCCAATCCATGCAAAGGATGACATCGTAATGATATATCGTGGTGATAATCAGGTCAATGCACACTACTCTGCTTCCTAAGTCTATCAGGCAATCTTTACAAAGCTTAGTGGCGTTTGTGAAGGTTCCTGCTACTATGATGACTCTCACCCCAATCATAGGGGTAGTGCTCAGCCCCAATCACTTGACTGTAGAGTATCTTATCATGGAAATAGTGGACCCGGTGTCCACAACAGAAATACAGGTCTACTTTGGATGTGGGCAATGACTTCAAAAGCTAGCGGTACTGCAACTGCAGATTTAGATGCTTCGGCTGTGAGGGCATGTACTCGAGCTTGTTGAGGATGATTGGGTTGCGCTGCCATAGGTCGTTGAGGCGGCCTATATCGAGGTGCAGGAGGTCTGCTGAATGGCTATGCTGGTGGTGCAGATCATAAAGGTGGAGCCGATATAACTTAAGGTGGCTGGCAATTGATCTTTTGAGGCAGCGTAAAGCTGTTGTCCCTCATCTTGGTAAAATAAAAGGGCTCTGTATGGCCCGCCTTGTTACAATAGATGCACCAAAGATCAGATCGCCTCTGCTGGATTGGCGGAGCCAGTAGTCTGGGAGGTGAATTTGTATGCGGCCTCTTGTCGAGAAACGGTCGGTTCGGTGATTCAGGCCGAGGCCTCGGGCCTATTGGCATACGTGTCCGAGACACTCTTTCACCATCCTGCTCAACTCACAGGGACATATTCACTAACTCAGCGTAGCTGGGAATGTTAGCACAACACATCTTGGTGTGTATATCAGCCCGCAGTCCTTCTGAAAACCGCCGCATTCTCATCAGTTCATTTTCTAGGATCAATGGAGTATACTTAGCCAGCTTCATGAATCTATTTTCATATTCTGCCACTGTCATCCCCCCTTGTCGAAGGCGGAGAAATTCATCGTCCTTCTCATTACGGTAAGGAAGGTGGAAGTATTTTGCATGAAAACGGATTTCGAACTCATCCTAAGTCCACACAAATCCTGTGGGAACGGTTCGTAGGATGCAATCCCACCAAAGACTGGCCTCCTTCTCAAACATATAAGTAACAAGCTCAACTTGATCTGCTTTAGTACAATGTAACAGCCTCAACATCTTGGATATGCGATCCAACCAGTACTCAGCCTCCTCGGGTTTATGCGTACCCGTAATAGTGGGAGGACAGAGGTGCTAAAAGTGCTCAAATAGGCCACTTGTATTCATAGTTTCAACAGGCTGCACGGGTGGCATAGGCGGGACCACATTCATGTTTTGGGCAATGGCCCCCGCAATAGTAGCTAAAACTTGTTGTTGTTGCTGCATTAAGAGCATCATCTGCGCCAACCTATCAGGGGGAGAGGCTTCCTGAGGCACGTGTGATGTCTATGTAGACGCACGGTTCTGATCCAGAACCGATAGTGCACTAGGTGTTGGCCCATTCGTGGGGCCAGTGGCCGACTGTGAATCCGGCATTGTCTCAATACCCGGGCCCAAACTGGGGTCTGTGTGGCTATCGCTCAGGGGAGGTGCCCAGTCAATTAATCCGCCAAGTGGGAGACATGTCATATTCTGAGTGTTTGTAAGAGGCATTCTCTATATACAACATAGGGTGTAACATTTACAGGATTAGGATAACATCAACCACTTTTTCCAAACATTCTATGCATTTCTAAACAAAAGAAATTGCATGCATTTCATTTAGCCAAAATTGTCACAATACGTATGATGTAGTATTACATGAATTATGACAGAGAATACATGTGAGCTAATTTTAACAAAAGGCTTTAACACTAACTAACCTAACATCCACTAAGCCTAGTTAAGGCTATTACAAAAAAAAAGAAAAAAAGAACCACAACTACAAATATATAACTAGTCCTCCAATTCTGGAGAAGGCGGAGGCGCTCCCTTATCCTGTATATAGCACAGGAGGGCCTTTAGGGTGCGAGACATCTTCTTGAACTTTTGCTTCAGGTATGCCTGGTTTTCCTAGATCTTTTGCTTTAGGCGGGCCTGGTTCTCTTCAATCTTAGCCATGCGGGCTTCTGAGGCGACCCGGTCATGGCTGTCCTCATGTGTAGTAGTAGGAGGTCCCCCGTCAGAGTCTTGGGCCTCCTCCTCTTCTTCTTGCTCCACTTCCTCACTGCTTTCCTGTTCTTCATTTCCTCCTCTTCTTCACTTCCTTCTCTTCCTCATTCCCTTCCTCTTCTTCACTTGCTTCCTCTTCTTCAATCTCTTCTTCTATCTCATCCCCGTACTCATCAAGCCTTGCTTAGCGTTGCTTGGGGCCTATTCCCATATTGTTGAGTGTAGTTTCACTGATAAAATATATTGGGGCATGGTCATCCATATGGAGTCTGAAGCCAAAATTTCAGGCGATCTTGCAAATGAGTCGGCCGAAAGGGAGTGAGACGTCTTCCCTAGTAGATCATGCAGTGTTGATTATTTGAGTCAAGACGAGGGTAAGCAAGCATAGCTTGCCTCCCTATCCAGCTCTGTACAAGAAATCCACCATGAATCTAGTGCATTTTGTTCAATTACTCCACCTAGGATACACATTGTACATGCATATATAGTGGAGTAGGCAGAAATCTGCCGTCATCCGAGTCGATGCGAGACTATTTCCTCACCTCCAATTAACAAGTTGTCTGCATAGGAAACGTGTGTGGCGATTTCTCTCCCGTTCACTAGCGAGATTAGTCTCGCTGGCATGCACCACACCATGTTCTATCCCCATGATACGTGCCATGACATCCACATCGACCTTGGCGTGAGATCTTCCCAACGGTATGATAAATTGAAGAGACACCAGAGTTGGGTCCTGTATGTGAGCATAAAAGGCTCGCATGAGTGTTTCCCTCGAATATGGGACCCCACCCATTCTCTAGGAGGAGGTTGATTATTGGATATAATCTAAATAATTTCTCATCAACATGAGCTTCAAACACAACTTTACGACCACGGAACTTACCGAGTTCGGTGCCCGCCGATAGCGACCTTTCTATCGAGACTTGAGGGTCGAGTCCCGTTTTGACCTTTGCATGGCGCTTGCACTAGTCTCGACACTCGTCTTCCTCCTAGAACGGCTTGGATAGCTAGGCCCGGCCTCATCCGGGGCTGCTCTCTTCTTTCCCATAAGGGAAAGGAGCGTTGAGACAGAAAATGGCGGTGACGAACTCAAGGAGGGCCATTGGAATGGAAAAGCTTGGAGAATGAAATGGATTGTAGGATTTGAAAGTTATGAGACACAAAAGAGGGTTTTTGTGTTCAAATGGGTGAGAATAATGGAGATGGAGAGATGAAAAGGGTAGTTTTTGAGGAATGGTGGTGGATGGGAATAGGATGTAGAAGATTTGGAAGATTTGAGTGAATGGAAGTGGGGATTTGAGAGAGAAATGAGGTTTTGGAGGGTTTAGAGGTGTTTGGAGGGTTAGAAATGAGTGAATAGGGGTGAAATAAGGCTAAGGGATTAAAAGGAGGGGCCCCACGCGTGAAACAGGCCCCACATGGGCGGTCGGTTAGCGGTGAGCCGCTACTACCGTGGTGCCTCCGCACCTTGTTGTGGAGGTGGGCGGCGCGCCGCTACACGGGCGGTGTCGCCATGCCCCTCTAGGGTGGCTCACGGTGGCCACCCCCTCTCGGGGTGCCGTGGGTGCGCGTGGACCCCCTGGGCCCCACCGTACTTTGTGTTTTGGGTCCTTAAGCCCGCACGGTCCATTTTCCTAGCTGCATGTGTACGTATTCGTGCCTCTTGGCCTGTTTCGGGTTTTATGTTTATCAAATAACGGTTCAAACCCGTTGATTGACAGCCTAATAATGATTGAGACCAATTTACATGATATAAGACGTGTACGGGCTATACTACAGTAGTCAATCTCGCCCATCGGCGAAACCTTGGGATCCTAATATGGTTTCTAAATTTCATCGCTCCCTTCCTAAGTCAGAGTGCGCAAGAGTACGTTGTGTTACCTATAATTCAGGTCTAATTTAATCCAAATCATGCTCTGATACCAACTTGTAACACCCCAGATTTTGAGGGTCGAGCAAAGCTCTACTCCCGAGATTCAGCGCATCACTTACGCAACATGGATAATGATGTTCAGATTTCGTCATATTAATGAGTTAAACATGAGTGGGATTATACCAAAATAGCACATCATACTCCAGATATAATTAAATTAAGCAAGCGAAGACTGAAACATATATATATATATATATATATATATTTAAGTATGTAAGTGTTTCACAACCTCTAGAGTATGAGTATCTTACCGGGTTGAATATATACATGTATTGTTCCAAAATTGACAAAATATCAAAATGTAAAGTGTCCAAATAATCCATGTTTCCCTGTAATCCCATCAACTCAGCATGAGGTCTGCATAGCGCCTGAGAGCTGAACGTATGAGAATTCTTCCTCCTCATCTATGAAGTCTAACTCCGCTGCATAGGCTTCACCATCACTTGCATCTAAACTAGAGTCTGGTTGGTGTTTTAAAACATCGTTTCAGAGTGGGAGTGAGTGATCAACTCAGTGGTACTATAAGGTAAAGGTTAACATGTTATCAATTCAATTAAGAAGTAATGATAAGGCAAGAGAACAATCATTTCCTAACTACTCTTGTTAATGCAGGAATGGAGTGCAAGTAATGATGTATACCCTCGTAAAAAGCTCCCTCACAATCGACTCCGACAACCAAGTTCATGCATGGCAACCTCCCTAAAGTGCACCTTCCTCGCAAAAGCACATGCAATGCAGTGCATAGTCGTGTTAGCCAAGTACTTAATTAGGCTCATTCATACAGCAAATTTGGGAAGCTAAGGTACCTCCCTTTATATCATTAACCTAAACGTAGGATCCATCTTGGGTCGTCAATCCTAGTTAACCACATACAATATGCAAGTTGTAGGGCATCACCCTAATGAAAAGCAGTCAATAAGCAAATTCAAAATTTTATACTCGCAGTCACTACGGGAAGGCTCGTCACCTTAGCGTAGGCCGACAACTCAAACACGGTGTCCCATACCACCATGCTCAGCTCACGAGTTTGGGTTGCTCACTGGTCACTACGGGGAGGCTCGTCACCCCAGTGTAGGCTGACAGCTCGACCACAGTGTCTCATACCACCATGCCCGGCTCATGAGTCTTAGCGAATCGTGGTACCATGGTTGAAACAGGTTTTTACATTGGTAAGTGGTACCTTAGATTTAAGCAATGATGTCCATACATGGTAAACACACAATAGGCCGATCGGTTTGTTTGGCAAGTTTGATTGGTACGAGCACACGTTGAATTAATTAACATGGAACGCATAAGCACCCCTTGTGGCCTAACAACTATTGACGATCGTTGTGTGACTCGGATTCGTCGAGTTATCCAATGAGGCGAGACTAATTCGACCACCTGTACATGGACTGTTACTGATTGCCTGGGCTAGTTGTAGCCCCAATCTTACTCAGATGCAATAGGTAAATACATGTGATAATCATATCAGCATTTAACAAATAATTCAAATCAATTCCTCATTTGAGCATTTCATCAAACACATTAATCATATTACATAACCCTTGCATTTTTATCCATAAATTTCGTAGCGACAAATATGATTACATGAAAGAAACTATACATATGATTAAGGTAATTGAGAATCCTATCTTAATACTATTAACAAATACAAATCATCAACATTTTCTTATTTAGACATTTTATCAAACACTTAGGCTACACTTCACCAAATATATATACTAAGTTAGTTACAACATATATTTTAGCAAATCCTTATACAAAGAGGTCATCATGGATATAGTAACAATGAATTCTAGATTAATAGTCATGGAAAATGCAAATCATGTTTACATGTTCATTTAAACATTTCAACAAACACATAGGATGTATATTTGTTCAACATAGTTCATATCTGTATAATACATCGAAATCGACGTGTCTAAGACAATATGGTAGCAATCAAGTTAGACATAAATCATTAGCTGACATTGAGGGCATTGAAAACCATAACTTAAACTTTTATAGTTCACACCTTCCGTCGGAATACTCGATTCAGACTCGGCTCGAATTCTACGTTCCCAAAAACGGATAGATTGGTACTTAAACCATGAAATATGTTAGCTAGTTTATCGTGTAACGCCCCGTGTTTTCAAGACTCGAGTATATGACTCGTTTCCCAAAAACCCGAGTGTTAACCTTAAAGGATGGTCAAATTTGAGTGTATTTTTTTCATTTATCAGAGTAAGCAGATAAGCGTAGAATGGACAAATCAACATAAAGGAAATTTTCATTTCATTTAGAATATACAAGTGGTTACCCATAATGGCTTATAGAAACCATTGTCTCTACACTATCAATTGCACAATTACATACATGAGAAATTTGAAACATATAAAACATATAAATAAGAGCCACAAGATCGTGCAGCTCCTCTTAACAATACGGCCGTACATCCATGGCACCTGCATAGCTCCTCATCAATTCTGATCATATACATCATCTGGGCCACCTGTTCTACCTGTACAATTGTATATTTGATGGATGAGTGGCTAGCTCAGTATTAATTCTCCTCAACATTACACACTGTCGCATTAGATAAGCATAGTTATAAAACAACAAGGCAGTCGAAACAATTCATGATGCAGTCTTTTTTAAATGCATGGATGCGTGAATGCACATCGACTTGGGGATGCACATCCAGTCGGACTTGGGATCGTCGCCCATGCAAATCATCGACCTGGAAAAAAAATCATCCAGTCGGACAGGGGTCGATAGTCGGTGGTCTGGGAGCTAACGAAACGATACCCCAAAGATCCTAAGGGCATGTGCTACAGCATCCAGAATAGCCACCCTTCATCGCCAACATGATATGGATGCATGATTAGCCAAACCATTATTAGTCCAGTTATAATCAGCCAATTTGGGTAAGCTCAAGGTCACTACGGGGAGCACATGACCCAGCGTAGGCCAACAGCTCGGGCATAGTCCCATACCACCATCCCCGGCTCATGAGACTACCACCTTAAGATATTTAATGGAAATCCATCGACTAGTGGTCAATCACATTACAATATATGGGGCTTACCATCACATGGTTGCACTATATAAAACATCGGACCCATCTAGGGCAAGAATCAAAACAAAACCACGTAGGGCGAGTATTAAAATATGCCACATATGGCCGATATCAAAACCATATGATAAATACCATCCTTAAAAACCATTAGGCACAATAACCCTGAATGGTAGGCCCACATCAATGATCCTTCTAAACCACCACTCAATAACCACTAAGTCGAAGGTCCATTACGATCACAACTAGTCAAGTTACATCCCAAGTATGGGTGTACATTCATATGTGGGAATTTCCCACTAATGTACCAGTTTAAGTTCCATAAGCAATCCACAAAAAGAAATCCACAAGCATGAACAATTATAGAGGATAATCATAAAGCATGTAATATAAAATTCAATTTCCACCAACTAACACTTGTGATTATAAGGGAGATATCAATTATGAATTTAAATAAAAACTATAACTTAAGCTAATGAGAAGATGGAAAGCTCAAGGGGAAGAATCATCACCTTATAGTTTGAACCGCCTACCAGTGTTGCTAGAGAATGTGTGTTTCCTTAGAATTAACCCTATCATAGATCGTAAGGTTACACAGTTAGATCCCAGCTTTATGCGATATTCTTGATTAAGGTCTTGACCTATTAGATTACTTAGGTCTAAGATTTTATCTTAGAGTTTAGGTCTAAGCTAGATTTTTAAGATTTTAATGTAGAGTTTAGGGTTTCATTTTAGGGTTTAATTATAGGTTTAGATTTCATGTTTTTTTTTAATGAAAATTTGAATTCTATCTTGTGTGGTCATTAATGCTATTATTAAGGGGAATAATGAATGAATAAAAATAATCAAACAAATTAGTTATTAGTGGTAGGATTATTAACAATGGTTACTATCATAGTAAAATTACCTAACAACAACCTATGATGAATATTAATACTAATACGTCCAAAGCAATTATAAATATTAACAATATCGCTAATATTGGCTAGCATAACACTAATAGCCATTTTGATGAAAATAAATAGTATGTCCTAATGTGTAACGCCCTGAAAATCGGGGGTCGAGTGTAACTCAACTCCCGAGTTCCAACGCATCACTTATGCAACATATTTAATGACGTTTGAATGTTGTCTGTGTTAGAGCAATAAACATGAATGAGATTATACCAAAACAGTAATTCATACTCCAGATCGAGTGTATAAAAGCAAGCGGAAGACTGAACTGTATATATATGTATGTAAAGAAACAAAATAAGCGTTTCATTCTCCAGAGTATGAATCCATCTGAGTCTCCATATACATTTCTGTTTATAATCAAAATGTCAAAAATAAACTAGGTACAATCCCTGTAGAACCCGTAGATCCTGGCAACCTAGTCGAAGCCGCCAGAGAACTACATATACGAGAACTCCTCCTGGTCCTCGTCATAATCGAGCTCGCTCCAGAGTCGTCGGATCGCCTAAACCTGAGACAGAGTCTGGTTGGTGTGCGCAACACCGTCCCGTAACGTGGGAGTGAGTAGCTAACTCAGTGGAACAATAAGGCATAAGTTATCATGTTATCAATACAGTCAAGCAGTAATGATAAAGCAGTAAATCAATCACTCCTAGTTACTCTGATTAATGCAAGTATGAATGCAGGTATGATGGATGCCCTCACCGACATACTCCCTCATGCGACACCATCTCATGTTCGCGGCATGCTTACATCCCACAGTGCTCCACATCTTCCAGGCACATGCGATATATGATGAGCATGATTACCGAGTTTTTTTATTAATCCATTTCAAACAGCAGGATTGGGAAACTAAGGTACCTCCCTTGTATCATTCCCAAACATGATCCATTCAAGGGTCGTCAGTCCTAGTTAATATCAGATGATGGTGTATTTTCTAGGTCACTGCAGAGGCTGCCAGGGCTGTTACGCACAAAGGTTGCACCACTCCCCCATCACCCCTTAAACGATTCATCACTATACAGAAACAGGCCTAGTTCATACTCTATATATCGCGGCGAACCCTAAGGCGCACTGCGACTTCAGAATATGCTCGCGGTCACTACAAAGGGCTGCCAGGGCTGTTACGCACAAAGGTTGCACCACTCCCCCATCACCTTATCAATGTAGGCCGACAGTGCGAATATAGTGTCCCATACCACCATAATCGGCTCACGAGTTAAGTTGCTCACTGGTCACTACGGGAAGGCACATAGCCCCAGCGTAGGCCGACAGCTCGACCACGGTGTCCCATACCACCATGCCCGGCTCATGAGTCTTAGCAGATCGAGGTACCATGGTTAACGGAATTTTCACTGGTAAGTTTGGTACCCTAGGTTCAAACATTAGCGACCAAACATGGTGAACATACATAAGACACACGGGTTGCTTGACGTGTTCGGCTGGCTCGAGCGCACAACAAGTTGGGCGATATGAAGCGCAGAAGCACCTCGTGTGGCCAACCACTATCGCCAACCGAAGTACGACACGGGTTCGCCAACACATCATGTGTGGCGGAACGAATCCCAACCGCAACTTCAAGTCTGATACCGGATGCCTGGACTATGGACATAGTCCCAAGCTCAATCAAGTCCTAACCATAATATGTGAAATACAACATGATAACATGGTAATTCAAGAACACTAGTAATCATGTTATAAAGCCTAACATGAAGCATGTTAATAAACGAGTTACAAAGCATGTTCAAAAGCATGTTATAAAGCATTATGCAAATAGGGATACAAATACATATATTTCATAGGTGAGTGGTTAGAGTGAATAACCACATGGAGGGTATCATATGTGACTCTAAGGTAGCTGAGAATCCCATCTCGGCACCTACCTAAGGCTCTAACACTTAAGCACTTACACTCACAAGCGATTTCACCAACACTTAGAAAGCTCTATTTCAACATACATGACGTATGTTAGAGGAAAGTGCACTAGGGTTGTCCCTTTACCAAACTAGTATTTTATACATATACATCATATTCATACAGCAAATAACCCTGACAATTACATCAGCAAGTTTTATACGTATAGGGTATTTTCTAGTATACCCAATTTCAACATACATAGTGTTTACAAGGGAACTTGTAATACGGCGATTCTTTTCGCCAAGCAATTAATTTATACGCACTTAATATATTTATACAACAATTAATCATGACAAACACATCGCAAAAATATACACGTATACGGTACTTCTTACAATACCGTATTTCTACATACATGGTGTATATTAGTAAACATGTATTTAGGCGAACCCTTTCGCCAAATGAGTATTTTATCCATACATCATATGTCCATACGACAATTAAATATGTCAAACACATTTCCATAAAAAATATATATATGGTATTTTATACGAATACCTAAAGTATGTGAAATTCCAAATTCTACACTTCTAATCGAAACAGGAAACGGAAGGCACTTTGTACATGTGCAATTGCATGCAGATCATGAATCTACCATTATCTGACATTGAAAGCGTTGAAAACCGTAACTTATACACTTAAAGACCTCACCTTTGCCCTTGGAATCACAACGAATCAGCAAGGGTCGTTGACCTTCCGTATACGGGAGTTTTCTAGCCTAAAGAGCGGAATCGGTTAGCCTTTACATAACCTACAATGATCTTACATCAAATCAGACCTAGGGTTAGGATTTCTTACCTTCAAACGGAATGGATACCACCGAGAAAACACCTGGAAAGGAGCGGTGTAGGCCGTGCGACAACCGAAAGCAGTAGGAGGAAGATCTCCCACAAATCCAAAGCTCTTCTCTCTCTTCTCTCTCTCTCTCTAGGGTTTTAATCCCAAATTCGTATGGCTGTGAGAGGGGCTGTTCTAAGCTCCTTTTATAGCCAAAAACATTTCGAAAATAGACTCAGGTTCAAGGGTTACTGCTAATATAGGATATTCGTCACTTTTCCAGCTCAAAAGAGAGGTTCTGGTAGCCTTCCTTGAGCCAAACGTCAGACTTAAGCTCACCACCTATGGATCTATGTGGGATTACATTTTCGACTCGATCGGATTCCCAGATCGCATGTGGCGGACCACTTTCAATTCGACGGTCAGTGGGCCACGATCAGAAATTCCAAGTACATGTAAATGTTCCTGAAATTTTTCTTAATCCGAGGGTGTAATTTGGTCGGATTCTGACGGTCGGGTTGCTTATCTTGACGCGCAAGCGAAAGGTGCGATCACTATTCACGATATTTATTTTGGGATGGGAATAGTGTTTTCACACACCCTCGCTCGGATCGAAACGAATGGCCGTGGGACATCGGATGGACTGATTTTGAGATGATTGTCAAGTCCAGTGAGGCGGTCCTAGTTCCTTAACTTTGTGTTAAACGGACTTCCGATGAGCGGTCTAGACCTAATACGAAGTTTCGTTTCATTCCCGAGAGCAGCCGGGAAATGAGTTTGGTTCTAAACTTTAGGGTAACCTAGCGTCACTTGTTTTACAAGTTTTGGGTCTTGCAGATCATATTTAAAGCGATCCCAACGGATTTCACGGCTAATCGAGTTTAGTACTTAGTTAACTTTGTTAAATTTCTAAAGGATTTAATCCTAATTGATTTCTGGTCGAGGTGGTACTCGAACCAACGTACGGAAATTTACGGGTCGTTACATAATGTCAATGTTAATATTGTAAGAACGATGAAATAAAATGATAATATCATAACAATGATAATTTCCATATGTATGAACCAATGTTGGTATGGATAATTTATTAATGGTTATTTACATCTAATTTAATAATCCTAAGAATATTAATAATAATACGATGATAATTGAAACAATTTAAATTTGGGAAGTAATGTGGGCTCACCTAACCGACTCAGTTCGAGTCGAGTTAATCTCGGTTCAACACATGCTCTCCCCCTCTCTCCCTTCTTCCTCGACATGACCGGTGGTGCTACCAGGCCCAAAGCTCAGCCACCATCTTCCCTTGGTTCAAGTACAACTAGTCATCGGCGAGTTAACTCAGTCTCAGGCTGAGTCAACTCAGTGACTCACCCTCCTCCTCTTCTTCTTCTTCTTTTGCTCTCTCTTCTACTTTGCTGGAGTTCAGCATAATTCGAACCAGGCCTAACCCGGGTCATGTCTTGGCTCAACCGAGTTTGCTCGGAAGGCAGCGAGTCAGCCCATGACTCAAACTCAAACTGTCTCTTCCTCTCTTTTCTTTTCTTCCCTTCAACTCTCCCTTTCTTCCCACATGCTGGAGGTCTAGCAGTACCCCAGATGACTGGTCTCAACCCATCAGTGAGTCGGACAGCCTGCTCAGACTCGCTCGACCTGCAGGTGAAGCGGTAGCCGCATCCTCTCACTTTCTCTGATTCTTTCTTCTTTCCTTTTCTTTTCTTTCTTTTCTTCTTTTCTTCTCTTTCTGTCCCAACACCATCGCCAGGTGGTGAAATCCTTAAAACGACATCATGAACAGAGCTGACCCAGTTTTGAGCGGAGGAGAAGATGACATGTCATTAATGGCGGACTTCCTCTCGCAGTTTCTTCCTTCAATCCGACTACATGGGATGGTTCGTATGGACCTCAGGGAGCTTATGGATGGGCACATTTGAAGCTCTAAGAAGGTTTATGTGGTGGGTTCGTTGGAGGAAGGAAAACGGCTTCTCTCTAGGTTTTTCTAAAAATGAGAGAAACTCTCATTGCATCCACGATCTTAGCCTACCTTATAACACTTCCCTATGCCTCTCAGCACCGTCGTATGAGCCACGAATGGCCCGGATTGATTCCACTGACTAGCTTCTCAAAACAGCTGGTGAAATGGTGGTTTCAGCCACTGGTTTTTCTCCCCTGGTTTTGAGGAACTGACGCCCTCAGTTGGACGACTGAGATCTCCTCAAATGGACGTCTGGGATATAAGGAATCCTCCTCGTTCAGATCATTGAGCTGGCAACAGTGGAGGCAATTTCCATTTCTGGAAAGGTTATGTTTATAGGCTTCGTTTACGCCAGCATTTGTGTGCACATATGGTCACGTGAATAGGGATGGAGGGCATAGTTTTGGTTAGGACCATGTTTTGTATAAGATGGATGGATCAGATCTCTCATCTGATCTGAGATGGTGGGCCCCAACGAGTCCCAAACGGACGTGGTTCGTCGGCTAGCACAACGAGAGAGAGAACTCTCTGCTTTGGGAAGGTGCAGGTCAAAGGCTCTGACCGAGTGTCCCCCACCCGGTGCATGGCGAGTGCACGTCTCTACTGTGCACTAGCGCTGTGAGGTGGGGCCTATCGTGACGTATGTGAGAACTCTACTCCGTACATCCTTCTAGGGTGCTCTTGAAAGGGATCTTGGGCCATTGATCAGGCCGATCTAATGTCTAGGTAGGGCCCATAACTTGAGTTGGGCTCATATTGGTGGGGTCCACTATTATGGTTTACAGAAAATCCATTCCTTCCACCAGTTTTGTAAGGTGATGTTAGGCTAGGAGCCAAAATATGGGACACATTCATGTCCTAGGTGGGCAACACTTTAATCAACATGTACTGAATTCACGTTAAACCAGGAATTCATTTATGTAAATTCTTGACTTGCATGCATGGTCAGAAAAAAAATCAGGTGGGGTCCGCTTGTGATGACTTCCAAGGATCCATTCCGTCTATCCGGTTCACTGCGCTATTTTAGGACACGAGGTTGAAAATGAAGTAATTCCGTAAATCAGGTGGGTCATAGACTCCAACCAAGTACTTGAGAACATTCACCGTTAAAAAACTCGATTGGAAATTTTTTCTGCACAGTGCCATGCAAATAGTATATCTTATTTACGAATTTACCCTTTATTTTATCTAAATTTCTGTCATCCGTAACTCCCAACTTTATTGTCCAAACGAGGTGAAATTTGACAGGTGATCATTATTTTTCACACCCTCTCAACAGGTTAAATTTGGGCCCTGATCCATCAAGGATGACCAAGATGCTCTTTTAGTGGCTAACACAATCCTTAATTCAAAACAACATTTGTACACTTATGATTGATAAGCTACTGGGTGGTTTGAACCTAGAACATAAGATCTTCATGATGATCAGTTTATTGTGATGTTCTTGTGGCCCATTTGGTGGATCTGAATATGATGGAGGGTGAGATGACTAGCTAAAAATAAGGAAACTTGATGACTAGCACTCTTACTATGTATGTAGGTGTATATACGGTTAGTTTCGTAAACAGATAGATGTAAAGTGGGTTTCTGGAGGATTAGGAGTAAAACATGTGTATCGTCAAATTATAGTGTCTGATTCACATGTGTAGCTTTCTCAGATCGTAGTTCTAATGGCGGGTTAAGCACATTCATAGGTAATGAACAAGATGAATGGATCAGAATCTTGATTTGATAAGTGTACGGACGGATGTAGAGGTCAAGTAGGTAGTTTACTATGATTTAAGGTCTGAAATTAGAGGTGTACAGTTAATTTGTGATAATTAGGTATGAGATAAAATTTCACATGAAACGTACCGTGGGAACCATGTGATCTAGTGTTCAGGGGTCTAGGTTAGTGGCAATTTCATAATTACTGCCGATCTATGAGTTTTGGGAAATCTAATGACTCCACATGGTTATAAACATGTTTCTAAGCAGTTCTTATAAAAGAACATATATCTAAATTGTTATGGATAGGGAGTTACTCGTCACGTCGTCTAAGGGAAAGTACTTACGTCAAATCACGTGATGGATGAGCTTGTCTTGAAATTCGACGGTCAGATGGCTTGATTTATGAATGAAGATCATCCCCAATGGTTAAGCTAGTGTTAGGGAAAGGATGTAAGGTTAGAATAGTTCGATTGGTATCGTACACATGTATATGTCACGTTAAATCTTATGGTAACGCTCGAGGACTTTTAATGCCCGAGCATCGAAAAGTTCAGGGCGTTACATATCGATTACTCAATTCGGATCTCTAAATCAAGATTAGGGTTAGGTTGTCTTACCCAAATTGTAGCCAAGACTGATCGTGTAGCGAAAAGGGTAGGTGATTCAAGGTGAGGAGTCGTGGGAAAGAATCACAGCAACGATCTCCCTATTTCTCTCTTCTCTCCTTACTCTCTTCCCTTCTTTTCTCTCTTCTCTCACCTACGGTTTGGAGAAATTCGTATGGGAGAGAGATGGGGTGGTTTAAGGGCTATATATAGGCCCATAAGTGATGCAAATGGCCCAGGGCCATGGTATACTTAATTTATATCCAAAGGGCGCCTGTTTTTAACAAACAGGGCACATAAGAAGGCCCATTATTCACTTACGCCATAGGGTAAGTCCCTTGATAGTGGATCTATGTCAGGATGTGATTTCAGCGTGATTGGATAGGTCGATCGACCGTGGAGGGCTTGTGTTAGTTCAATGGTCGTACTTACTCGATCGGGGCCACAAGTATATGGATATGTACAGGAAAATTTTCTTTTCCCATGGGTGATGTTTGGTCAGAAACCGACAGTCCAAAATCTTGAATTTCGTGCGTGAGCAAATGGCCCAATTCATTTAAATTTCAATACATTTTCTCAAGGTATTTGCATTTCTCACATACTTTACTCAAGGCTTAAGTTGGACATTTCTGGATACTATTTGGGATCGATTCCCACGATGGTTGTCAAGCCCAGTTGGACGGACATAACCCTATATTTTCGCGGTCATTAGACTTTCGACGCGCGGTCCAGGTCCAATACGAGGTTTCAATGTACTCTCGAGAGCAACAGGCTCTTAGGGCTTTTCCTGGGTCTTCATGTAGTATTGAATCAGCGGTATTAATGATTTTAGTTCTTCTCATTTGTGGAAATGGTGGCCCAAGCTTAATCCACCACTAATTTAGTTTAGTACTTAACTAAATTTTGCCTTAATTACGACAGGATATAATCCTTAGGCATTTCTAGCTGAGGTGGTACTCGGGTATTTGTACAAATTTTTTCAAGGCGTTACACCTACACAAAGACCGTAGTCTTACATCAGAACTTATCTAACGTACACTCCGCAGAGGAATGTGGATTATAAGTAGGAAATCTCCTAAGATTCTATTACACCAAAAATCCATCATCTTGTCTAAGAATGAAATGCACTTCTATAAGAAATTGATTTCTAATAGCTAGTTAACAACTACTTAATGGCTCTTTCGATGGGATCATTCTTCAATGGGATCGAACAGTCTATCGTTCCATTGAGAAAATCTAAGTATTTATTTGTTTGGTTGTTGGAGTCATTCGTCGATCGGATCGAGTGCTCCTTTAATTCCATTAAGTCTCATCATCAGTCTATCAATGATATCGAGGACCACTAAAAAAACTACTATTTTAGGCATATGATTTCACAACAGATTTGCACATCTTATCCTTATTTATCATATTTCAATAAAGCTTCTAAGGCTAATGGATTATCAACAAGGCTATTATGGTTGGCAAGCGCATTGCCTTTTAATGGCAGGCAGGGTCACGTTGGTGAAGCACGTCCTGGCTAGTGTCCCTATGCACACACTAGCGGCGACTCATGTTTCAGTGGGGGTCTTAAAAGGCTTGGAAACTTGCTTCGCCAATTTCCTTTGGGGTTGGGTAGATGGTAGGAAGAAGCTCCACTGGAAGAGCTGGCGGAAATTGCAACGCCTAAACTGGAAGGGGGTTTGGGTATTGTAAGCCTTTCGAAAGTCATGAATGCGTTCCGGCTCAAAATGGCTTAGATTGTGAAGTTCAAAGTTGACAAGGGGCTGTGGGGTTCGTTTATGCAAGCCAGATATACCCAAGACCTACAGCGTGAGGGTCAATCGCAGCTCATGGCCTCAGTTTCGCCGTTGTGGAAGAGAATCAAAAGATTGTTCCCAATCCTGGAAGATCACATTCAGTGGCAGATAGGTTAAGGAAATTTGGATTTATGGAAAGTCAACTAGACTGGCTAGGGTCCTTTGGAAGGTAGGGTGATGTGCGTCATCCCCCCTGCCCTTCGTAATCTCAATGTTAAAGACTTCCTGGGCAGGATGGCCCCATTTTCGTCATCTGTCGTCTTCTCGGTCCTCTCTCAATAGGACATAGATGCCATTTTCCATGGTGTCATTGCTTGAAAGATGGTCCAGATACTCCTGTCTGGCAATCGAACCCGTCAAGAGTCTTCTCAGTTTCGTCAGCCTGGGACATTTGAAGGATGCGCAGCCCCTGCATGACTTGGGGTGCCAGAATCTGGAATGCTAAGATACCGCCCAAGATCTCTTTGCTAGTCTGGAGGATTATCAGGGGGCGTTGCTGGTCAACGTTGCCATCCAATCCTGAGGAATTCGGTTAGCTTCCTGCTATTGCTACTATGTAGATGATCATCAGTTGAGGCAGAGACCAGCAGTGGAGTCCTCTGTCCACCTATTTCTGCAAAGCATACTGGCGAGAGCGGTATGGGCCAACTTCGCTCAGATTTTTTATATTTAGCTGGGCCATTTCCCATCGGTGGAGGGATGGCTGATCCATTGGTGGGGTTCGCATTCAATGCATGGGCCGTCAGCCCCTTTCAAAAAAGTGGTGCCCTGCTTCATTCTCTGGGAGCTATGGAAAGGGAGAAATGCGTCGAGATTCGATGGGGTGATCATGAATGCGGATTTGCTCATCTTGCACATCACGAGCTGGATTTGAATCGTTATGGAAAATTGGAAGTCTCCGTGGTCACATGCAGGCTCTTCCAGCAGGGCTCTTGCGGCCATGGGCATTGTAGTGCAGCCCCAGCCTATGAAGCCGGCTTAGGTGGTTATCTGGAGGAAGCCACCGCCGGGCTGGGTAAAGCTGAATATTGACGGTTCTTCCAAGGGAACCCGGGCGGAGCGGGAGGCGGGGCATTTGCAGAGGAGACAAAGGTGATTTCTGCTTTGGGTTTTATGTAGGCTACGGCTGCGCCTCGAACACGAGAGCGAAGCTTCGAGTTGCTCATGACGGCCTGCTGCACTACATTCACCATGATTTCTCTAACATTTTAGTGGAATCCAACTCTATTTTGGTGGTGAGTTTCCTCCACGGGCTGTCTTGCTTGGGCTGGAAATGGAAGTATTAGGTCAATAGAATCAAGAGCCTTAGCGTCTCCATTAATGTAAAGTTTGTTCATATCTGTAGAGAAGGTAATGGGTCGGTGGACTCGCTGGCCAAGTTAGGTAGCGAGAAGCAAGGGTCGGCTCTGTTTTTAGCCTGTTTCAACCTTCCCCAGGAAGTCAGGGGTGTCACGCCCCAGACTCAGTAATCGGACTCACAAGGAACCCAATAGCCAGTTTTTGCCGCAACAGCCTCCGTAGTACCCCATTCTCAGCTCCTGAGGTAGGTTCCGATCTTGGGATCCTATAAGGAGGATTTTCATAACCGCATAACCATTCCAATAAGTGCATACCCAAGATCACAGTAAGTATATTTGAGAAATAACAAAGGCACACATCACAAAATCTACTATAAATCTGAGCTTTTCAGGTACATAGTTGGAAGGAAATACATCTAATGACAAGAGAAGAAGGAAGGAAGATCTACAATACTAGGTCCTCGTCTCAACTCCTATCCAAGCTCAGCTGCTACGACGCCGACCTAGGATCTCCTACATGCATTAATCGTGCATAAGCTTATAAAAAGCTTAGAGGGTAGTGAAGGTGTGTGACAATGGTGCTCAGAAGAAGATAGAGAATGTAGAAAGGAAACATAATCAATGCTAATGCCACAAGCCTTACCAAGGCTATGCAATGCAACAAGGCTTATAAAGCTGATACCAATGTAATGCGAATTGATGTTAATGCTTATAACTAGTCCACATATCCCATACAGTTCCATCATAAGGAATATCACCGGGGTCAGATGCACTACACGATGACTTCCGCTCTCAAGACCACACAGTTAATGAGCGTAAGAGACTACACTACCCACCTGTAGATAGCCAATCACTAGCAAAGCTTGATGGTAGCAATCTCATTCATGAGCTGGTCAGACTCAGCCTAGTCATGCCCTCTCACTCAGGCAGATAAGGCCACATCCCATCTCAACCGACTACACAATAGTGGGAGATGTGGCCTAACGGTGTAAGGCACTCCGGCGCTCATGATTTCCACATGGTCACAGTGTTGAGGCATCTTCTAGGTACCTTGAAGGTTTAGGGGCTTTCACCCAGGGATATCCTATGCACCCCAATGCTCAAATGATATATTTTCGGTGTCCACATACAGCCATCCAGGAATATACCAGTGGAGGTAAGGCCCTGATGAAGCAAGGGCGATAATGTCCATGAGATGCGATGTCAGATGCATAAGTCACATATACTAATCATGCACTAGCTCCAAGCACTCAATGTGCACAAGAGGAGAACTCCATCCCTCCATCATATTAGCCTAATGACCACACGTAATGTAATCCAATCACTCAATGATGCATATGGGTCATGAGGGTGTGTCATACGGCGATGATGACTTAGAACATACTCATTCCCAAGGAGGGAATCAAGTCTAGGTACTTAGAAATTAAATCTGAGGAACAAACCTCTAGTGGGGGCCCAATAATTTGGGGTATCCCACAAAGCTAAGAAGGGTCATATATAAGCCTAAAGGAATAAGCGGTCCTAATGAGGGCCTATGGTGGGCCTTAAACCACCCATAGTAAACCATGGGCCTACCTTAGGGCCACCAAGGAGGACATCCAACCTTAATTGGGTCCCAAAAGATAGCCCGCCACTACTCGAATATGAAACAAGGCCCAAGGCCTACAGCAATCCATGGCCTAGTGGGCTATACACCAAGCCCAACACATAGGCAATATGGTAGGTCCTTAAGCAAGGTTTGGGCCCAACCATAAAGGTCACTAATCCACATATTATAGTGGGCCTAATGGGCAGCCTGGTAATCCAACCATATGGACAATTTCTATGCTTTATCCAACTGACTTGGGCCTCACAACTTGGCCTAAGTACAAGGTTATTTTGGTGGATAACCAAGGGCCCAACTACTTGCATGTTATAGCCCACAACCCATCATAATAGGTAAAGAAACACGGGCCGAAATGGTGAAGGGGCCAAACTAGAAGATCCAAGATGAATGGGCCTACCAAAGCCAACCAAAACTATGAGCATAGATCCAAAATAAAATCCAATGGAGGTGGGCCTCCAAGTAAACATAAATGAATCTCAAAGACATATTAGAGAATGACAATCTTATGTGCATAATCCATCCTTAATCTAGTGGGCCATGTTGCCCCAAAACAGGCTATTAGGGGCAGCTAGTTTGGGCCCATTGCTGAATTTCTAGCCCACCTATTTTTGGGCTTGTTGGAGCCCAATAATAAATAATATAAATTAGGTATATGTTCCCTGGTGGCCCACATATATCTCTGTGGGTCTCACCAGATGGGAGGACTGGATTACACACAAAAAACAGGTGGACCATGCTACCGGAACGAAAGTCCAGCAGTGGTCCAATGGGCCTGGGCGTCTCAAGGGTAGACGGACCTATGGGCCTGGGCAATTGGCCCAAAACTCATCCAAATGGGTCCAAAAAATGGATGCCACTGAGGGAGATGGTCATGACCCACATGGACCATAAAATGGATGGATGGTGGGGATAACAAATACATCAATGGTGGGCCAACAAGGAGGGGTGGACGGCCAACCATGGCTAGATGCCCCAGCATGGGCGTCCCAGCCTGGTGGGCCAATCTAGCCAGCACTACGATTGGCATAGGGGTTCGTTGGCCCCGAAAATTTACAAGTAGGTCCTACCATGGGTAGGACACACCTCTATAAAGTTTCACAATTTTAGAATTTATAAAAATATTTTAATTAATTTAAGGATTTCAAACTGTCCAGAAAATCTGCTAAGTGCAGAATTTTGATAGACCCTGATTTGAGCCTCCAATGGGGTAGATCAAAGGCCTCAAAAAATTTGAAAAAAATATGTTTTAGGTCCCCTCATATATGTACTATAAGGTGGGGTCTATGGATGTGGCCCACCAGTGAAAAAATTATTTTATAATTAAGGATTTCCAAACAGTCCATAAATTTTAAGCTAACCACCTCACTTGGACCACACCTTTGGGGTCTCAATCGGGGTCGGATAGGGCTGAAATTTGGGGGACATCAAGATGATATCCTAAAATTTCAAAAAAACATATTTAATGGGTACAAAAGGTCCCCCAATCAGTCCTAAATTCAAGCCCAAAGTTCAACAAAAATCTACCCAGAAATTTCTGGACAGCAATACATGCATGGAATAAAATAAATGCATGGGCCTATTAAGGAAGGGATTGACCCATAAATTAGGTGTCATGGCCCACCTTAGTGGGCCCCACAATTTTTAGAATAAATCCCCAAATTTCCACCCTTGCATGAACATTTAAGGTTGCAAAAAGGGGCATCCAAACCATGATGTACGTTGAGTATAGATTTCCCTTCCTTACTGGGCTTTTTTGGGCAATCTAGGTCCACTAAGTGGACCACTCATAATATCATCAGATTACAAGAGAAGGAAAGAGAAGGAAGAACATCCAGCCATCAGGGGAGGGCTCTGCCACTATTGAGTCGTCCCCATACAACCACAACCACAAACAACAATATAAACACATTGTACAACATATATCTTATGATGCATAGCCTAGATCTTTGAGATGAATGGTTAGGATGCCATCCCAACCACATGCAAGGGTATAGATGACCCATCATACCTAGAGAAATAAGGGAAATCCCTATGCAAGGGGTCCATCAGGGGAAGAATCTCATGCATGGACATGCATGTACAATGTGGGCCTCATGGCCACATCTAGAAGATTGTGTAGGATCTCCACCATTAATTGGTGGGTCCTACACATCCAAATGAGAGAGATGAAAGAGACTACATAAGGAAGAAAAAGCTACATTAAGAAGAAGAAGGATCTACTTGATAAAGAAATCACCCACCTTGATCTTTACAAAAATCTAGGTCTCCTTGCTCCTCTAGCTCCAAGGAAGGGAAATTAATGGATGAGATGAACTTGTAATGGATGGATTTAGAGAGATTAGGGAAAGAAGGTGTTGAAAATGGAGAGGGAGAGGTGGGGACATCCCACCTTCTACTAGCAAGAAGGAAGAAAAAGAAAAGAGGAAAATGAGAGGGAGAGGGAGAGAGAGAGAGAGAGGGAGAGAGAGAGAGAGAGAGAGAGAGAGAGAGAGAGAGAGAGATGCTTGTCAGAGAAAAATGATTGCAACCTTGTTTGGGGAAGAGAAATTTCAGCTTTTCTCTTGAGAAATGGGGCTTTGGTTAGAGAAAAAATAATAGGCTACCAAAAGAAAGCCTATTGGAGGCTATAGGCTAGGGTTGTGGGTGGTGTATGGGTGATGGGTAGTGTAAATTATGGGATTTTAGGTGGTGTTGGGTAGTGTGTGTTAAAACTTGTGCATTAGGGATGGGACCATCTAGGAAAACGTGCACACCACTCCTAGGTGGGCCACATGATCATGATCAATGGCTATAACATGAGATGCATACAACTTATGATCTATACATCGGATGGACGCACAAGACACAGCGTCGGAACCGCAACGACGATGCGAACAAGATGGCATAGGTTTCGGCTCGATCCGAGTCGGGTCTACATGACCGGACTTAAGGATAACTATAAATACTATTCAAGGGTCACGGGTCACTAGGATTCGACCGGTAGGACCGCGGGACCAAGAGAAATGAAATGCATACTCATACATACACATGCACACACATGAACTCGAGTCAGGTCTTACAGGGGTCTCCTTTTTCTTGATAGAATGGGTTTATGTACAGTTAGGAGGGACCATTAGGGGTCATTAAATCTACTTTTGGTGGTTCTCCCGACCCCAGTTTGAGTGTTTTTCCTTTCCTTACGATAGGCTTCCCCTTTCTTTTGTTTGGGGGAGTCCGAACCTGGGATGCTGATTGTATCATCTCTATAATTCATTTTGCTCTATGAAATGAAGGCATCTGTTTTTTTAAAAAAAATTTAAAGGTTATGTTCATGTAAAGGTTCAATGGTTGTTTTGGGGTTAAGGTTAAGGTCACTAAGACACCTCATTTATATGTTCTTTACTCCTTAATGCTCCACGTCTTCTTGTATCTTCAGTCTTCAGGTTCGAAGGGCTCAACCGACTTCATGATATATGGACTCACATTATTAGCAGAAAAGGTGTATAGATTAGTGCACTAACAATTTGGGCTATTATAAAACAAGGATCGCATATGCCCATAAAACAAGTCATGATAGATGTTATAACCATTACCACTTTCAAAGATGAAACCAAATGGGATATGGATGAGAGAGCTAAATATGACAATGATGTTAAAGCTCTCAATGTGATTTACTTTACTATTTCTCCCGATGAATTTAAACATATATGTACATGTGAAATGGGAAAGGAAGCATGTGACATTTTAGAAACCACCCATGAGAGAACTAGTTGTTTGAACCCAAAGGTTGACAACCCCAAGTGTAGGGTTGTGATGTAGTAATAACTCAGTGAGACCGGAGTCGAATCCACAAGGAATGAGGAACACGGCCTAAAAGTAATCTAATTCTAATGGTTTGTCTGGGCTTTTAATTCAGCGATAAAACAAAGTGTTTTAAAACAAATGGATAAAATATTAAGGATCAAGGAATCCACTCATAGCAATTGCATGTCCAATTTACTGATATAATATATATCTCAATTAGAATCGAAGTTCTTTCATATTCAATCGGAAGATAATTCTGTTAAATTAATCATTAACACCAATAAGAATATAATTTCAATTAAACAATTCTCTCATAAAGCACTTGCATCTCAATCGCATGGAATCAAAAGCGTCTAAAGCACCCTTAAGGGTCAATAGATCAAGCAATTATACAGATTGAATCCTTTTCTAATTCAGGCTAATTTTATTATTATTATTATTTTTTAATCAAAGCATTCATTGTACTCGAAGGCAATAATAAATCTTATAAAAAAATAACTTAAAGATTTTAAAGTAAATCAAAATCTAATCAATCTATTATCATTATTCAAAACAATATAATTGAATCAAATAAACTAAATATTAAAATTGAACTACAAGTTTCATCCTTTATCCTTAGCTAAGAGATTAGCCTAACATGGCTTATATCTTAGAAAGAAAAACAAAGCAAAAACTAAAAAGACAAATTAGAATTGAGGGTACAAAGAAGAAGGATGACCCCATGGAAGCTTCACCACCCTTATGTCTTTCTCCCACGACCTAATTTCTTACTAGGAAGATCTTTAACAACATGTGCTGAAATGGGGCTCACTCACTTACTTGTAAGTATATAGAGTCCGTTAAGTCTGAAGCCATTTTCTTGTGTAGGATTGAGATTTAGAGTTTGAGTTGACAAACTCGATAAGATCTTTCGTAGGCCTTTGATGGGAAAATACATGTTTTTGTCCTTTTATAGGACTTAAACGTTAGGTTCTTGTATAGAACCTTGGCCTATGTGGCCTAGAAAGTTAGTTTGCCTTGTGTAGGCTCTGAAGTGGTGATCCTTGTGTAGGACTTGTTGCCTTATGTAAGCTCCTAGTTGTGTCCTTGTGTAAGACTTGTTACCTTGTATAGGCACCTAAGGTTGCCTTATGTAGGCTCCTTAGTTTAACCTTGTGTAGGTTGAAAAGGTTTATGGCTTACCTGATTTAAAACCATTGGATAGTGAAATGTGGTATACTCTAGGAGTGCATCTGTCGAGAGTGGAGTAGGCAGATAGCCGAACCACTATATATGATCGTGTTTGGGATTGTTATTTGTGTATTTATTTAATTATGCTTATTTACCTTGAATGATTATTGACAATGCATGATTAAATGAATGTCTAAGTTTGATATGAATCACATCCTAAGCACTCACAATATCTCTATAGGCTAGCTGTTTTACTTATAAATCATGTGTAACCTATGTGTATGGACCCTCTATTGGCTTGGAAGCTTTAGAGTTACTTTGCATTACATATCTTAATTGATAAATTAGTTTAAGTTAGGCATCGTTTTCTTTTAATAAGTAAATATTTTATAATTAACAAAAATCTTATTCAACCCCCTCTAAGACACTTGGACATAATTTCATACTTCAATTAGCGATTCATCCACAATTTCAGTTATAGTCCCAAATAGCTCCTTTATGCCTTTCACCAAGGTTGATATCACACAATGTTGTTATGGTTTTTTAATAAATATAAATATACTTCAGCATCAAAGTTATCATCATTCATTACAGATGTTTACAAGTCATTCTCATCACATTGCTATATCCACACAAGAAAAATAAGAGCGCAAACACTTGAAAGCCCTTCAGTATATTCTGAGTTCGAATACATTTTAGGCCGCGATATATATAAGCTCTTAATTATATCTCTTTAGATAACCCTTGATTCTAAAATTAGATATAAATAAGATGATAAACTAAATAAATTTAGCATAAATAAGTAATATAAATAATTTATATGTTAAAGAAGTTAATGAGACTATATCAGGTGGAATATGAAAGATACAATCGAGTGAACTAGCTAAATACAATCTGTAAGACTAATAAAATAGAGTCAAATCATAATAGAAGATATTTATGTGGTTTGATGAATTTTCTATTTGGGAATCTTCCTCCATGGAGAAGCTAAGAGATTTTATTGTTCACAGAGGTATCAAAAGGTACATGTATAATCTTTTTTGCCTTATGACCTCCATAAATAAAGGCATTAAGAGGACCTCCATAAATAAAGGCATTAAGAGAAACAAATGTATTTGATAGGCTCTATGGTCGTCTCATACAATGAAATGTCAATGTATGCTTAATGCATATAGAATGCATAATGATGCATGGGGCAAGCATGTATGTTAAATGAATAACATGCAAATTGTCGACGCAGAAATCTGGTTAACCCTCGCTAAACCTCCGAGTACCTACTCACATAGAAGACAAAGGAGATCCTGACTATAGTAGGGGGACCCTCAGAAGCTTAAGTCGGAATTAAGCAAACTAGGGCCAGTCGTGTTGAGGGTTTACTGGTCCGTACCTTTCACTGTAGATGGGGCCTCTATTTATGGGTCACGAGTCAATAGAGAAACGCTCCCTAAATTACGGACGTGCATTTAGCAGCCATTTCTTAACCGTTTTGTAAGATCATCAGTGATGATTGGATCAAGTGGTCAAGATTTGAAGATGTATGTGGTAGGAGACAGAGGTTGACCACTCGAGCTGACCTTTACAGTTGTCCTGAGGGAGAGCTCCCCAAGATGGGCTCGTTGGTGGGCTATGGTTGAGGTTCCCTCCAATATTTGTAGTTCATGCTATGGGATCAGGTCTTCGGCATTGAATCCTTGTGCCCTGACCAGATTACCAGCCTGCCCATGAAGGTTATGACTGAGCACTGAGACCGAGCACCCTTCGCATAGATGAGATCGAGGATGACCATCCTCTTCATCTTATCGTACAATATAGGGACTCCCTTACAGGTCTCCGAGATTGTGTTTCGGAGGCTTCTTTAAGATATCCAAACAGGAGCTCTGATATGGATGGGACCATAGCAGGACTGGTTGCTCATCCTCTTCTAAAGGAAGAGGAGGTACTTAAACGTTAGGTTCTTGTGTAGAACCTTGGCCTGTGTGGCCTAAAGAGTTAGGTTGCCTCGTGTAGGCTCCGAAGTAGTTATCCTTGTGTAGGACTTGCTGCCTTGTGTAAGCATAAGCTGCCTTATGTAGGTTCCTAGTTGTGTCCTTGTGTAAGACTTGTTGCCTTGTGTAGGCACCTAAGGTTGCCTTGTGTAGGCTCCTTAGTTTAACCTTATGTAGGCTATAAAGGTTCTTGGCTTACCTGATTTCAAACCATTAGATAGTGAAATTCGGTACACTCTAGGAGAGTGTGTATGCCGGGAGTGGAGTAGGCACATAGCCGAACCACTATATATGATTGTGTTTGGGATTGTTATTTGTGTATTTATTTGATTATGCTTATGTACCTTGAATGATTATTGACAATGCATCATTAAATGAATGTCAAAGTTTGATAGGAATCACATCCCACGCACTCACACTATCTCTATAAGCTAGTTGCTTTACTTGTAAATCATGTGTAACCTATGTGAATGGACCCTCTATTGGCTTGGAAGCTTTACAATTACTTTGCCTTACATATCTTAATTGATAAATTAGTTTAAGTTAGGCATTGTTTGATTTTAATAAATAAATATTTAATATATATATATATATATATATATATATCTTATTCACCCCTCTCTAGGGCACTTGAACATAATTTCATACTTCAATTAGCAGTTCATCCGCAATTTCAGTTATAGTCCTAAATAGCTCCTTTATGCCTTTCACCAAGGTTGATATCACATAATGCTATTATGGTTTTTTAACAAATATAAATATGCTTCAACATCAAAGTTATCATCATTCATTACAGACGTTTACAAGTCATTCTCATCACATTGCTATATCCACACAAGAAAAATAAGAGTTGAAAGCACTTCAATATATTCTAAGTTAAAATACATTCTAGGCCGCGATATATATAAGCTCTTAATTATATCTCTCTAGATAACCCTTGATTCTAAAATTAGATATAAATAAGAGAATAAAGTAAATAAATTTACCATAAACAAGTAATATAAATAATCTACATGTTAAAGAAGTTAATGAGACTATATCGGGTGGAATCCGAAAGATACAATCAAGTGAACTTGCTAAATACAATCTGCAAGACTAATAAAATAGAGTCAAATCATAATAGAAGATATTTAAGTGGTTTGATGAATTTTCTATTTGGGAATCTTCCTCCTCCATGGAGAAGCTAAGAGATTTTATTGTTCAAAGAAGTATCAAAAGGCACATATATAGTCTTTTCGGCCTTATGACCTCCATAAATAAAGGCATTAAGAGCCACAAATGTATTTGATAGGCTCTATTGCCGTCTCATACAATGAGATGTCAATGTAAGCTTAGTGATATAGAATGCATAATGATGAATGGAGCAAGCATGTATGTTAAATGAATAGCATGCAAATTGTTGATGCAAAAATCTGGTTAACCCTTGCTAAACCTCCGAGTACCTACTCATGAAGAAGACAAATGAGACCCTGGCTACAGCAGGTGGACCCTCCGATGCCTAAGTCGGAATCAAGCAAATTAAGACCAGTCGTGTCGAGGGTTTATTGGTGCGTACCTTTCACTGTAGATGGGGCTTCTATTTATAGGCCACGAGTCAATCGAGAAACGCTCCCTAAATTATGGACGTGCATTTAACAGCCATTTCTTAACCGTTTTGTGAGATCATCGGTAATGATTAGATCAAGTGGTCAAGATTTGAAGACGTATGTGGTATGAGACAGAGGTTGACCACTCGAGCTGACCTTTACAACTATCCTGAGGGAGAGCTCCCCGAGCTGGGCTCTTTGGTGGGCTATGGTTGAGCTTCCCTCCAATATTTGTAGTTCATGCTATGAGATCAGGTCTTCGGCATTGAATCCTTATGCCCTGACCAGATTACCAACTTACCTATGATGGCTGTGACTGAGTACTGAGACCGAGCTCCCCTCGCATAGATGAGATCGAAGATGACCATCCTCTTCACCTTATCATACAGTATAGGGACTCCCTTACAGGTCTCCGAGATTGTGCTTCAGAGGCTTCTTTAAGATATCCAAACAGGAGCTCTGATATGGATGGAACCGTAGCAGGACCCGATGCTCATCCTCTTCCAAAGGAAACGGAGGTACTTTATCTTCCGGTGGGCAGAGCCAAAATGGATTACCGCTTTCTGATCATTGAGGAGCTCCTTGGTCATGATTGACACTAGCCGACCACGCGACATGCATAGATATCCGAGCCAACCTCATGTTTTTGGCCAGTTCATTTTTACCCATGACACGTATCAATATCAATAGAATATCAATAAAATATCAGTAATTATACTAAACTAAATATTAAAAGATCAGTATAAATAGGAATTTAAGGTAAGTCATTAACTGCAGACCAATTAAATGGCCATAGGATGCAGAGCGGACCGCGAACAATGTAAGCCACATGAAATATAACTGAGCCACGTGCCAGTAAACAGAACGTGGATTTATCGGTGGTCTATAGTCTAATCATCACATGGGCTTAAATCTAGTTGGCCGTAAATATGCAAAGAGCCGTGGACCACGAATATGTAAATGGTTGTTTAATGGGCCATGGATAACGAGGAGCATGGGCCGTGGGCCATTAGCATGTAATAAATGCACATTGGAAAGAGATACCTATGGAGCATTCTAAGCAGATTCTTTATACTGATAGATGTTTGCTGGATGATCATCAAGGTTGTAATAGATGTTCAGTATCCCTAACCGTTCATGAGACGCTAAACAGATAGCCATTCGGACCACTCATGCTCTATTTGAATGGGCAACCATCTAGACTCTAGATCATCAAGGGCTTAGATTTATGGTTCATGGCAAAGATGGACCAGAGAAGGCCCGATTGGAGGCAGAAACGATCCCAACCGTCAGAACCTTAAAACAATCGCTTCTCACAAACTGAGATGAGTTTTTCGGCATATTATATATATTTTTTATGGTAAGAGAAGTTACTTAAGCCAACCAACCCAGCTAACCGCGTGGGATTGCCCACACTGGACTTACTATGAATGGGCCATGAACCATAAATGGGCTGTGAGCTGTGAATGGGCTGTGACTTGTGAGCTGTGAATGGTCCGAGTGTTAACCTACTAGGCCGTGCGCCGAATGAATATGCCATTGGCCATGAAGATCAAACCACTTTCTAGATATGATTTAGGCCCAGGACAGTGCAGCACGTTAAGCCATGTCTTAGACCGATAAATAGGCCATGATCTAAACATCGTGCGGACCTGGTTATGGAAGTGAAATGAGCTTAGATCTGGTGGGCCACACAACCATCTATTGGGCTGCACTTTCGTCTATTGGGACTGGAATCTTATTAATCATCAAATTATATACTTTGGTCCATCGAACAGGTGGTGATGTTGAGATGTGATGAGCGGCCATTACGATAGACAGATACATGACGTGTTAAATGGTCCATCTGGTAATATGGCCGGATGGACGATTCTCAGTATACATGCATTGATATGGACCTGGTTAAGACTTAGTGTGCTCTGTGCTTTGGAGAGTTACCATAGCATGTCAGTGGAAGCAGCTACGGTCTGTGAGAGATTAACCATCTCACGCAACACAGGCAGTTGTTGGGACATTCAGATGGATGATTGTTGTGTTGGCCAGTGCTCGGTCCCAGGTGTGATGAGCGGCTAAGTGTTGGTCATGGTCCGCTTGATCAACGATCTCTGCTATTTCTGGTGATGAGTCTCTGGATGTGGCTAGTTTGATGGACAACGCTTGTGAGTAGTCTTTGAATGATTTGGGCAGCTCGTAACTGATATGAACTGTAGGCGATCAGATCCACGGCTCCTTGTTTAAATCATCAGAATCTATTCATTACATGGTCCATCAATGCCATCGACAGACCACTCAATACCACGAGCAGTTGTTGATGCCATTGACAGATGCTCGATCCCATTGAGAAAATCTGAAAGATCCATGTTGGCCACTGGACTATTTTAAAGTTGCCACTTGATCGCATTGAAGGATCTCCAAAATAAAATGAACATTATAAAATACAAGAATTAGATATATTTAAATATCAATTTCGGTAGCATTTCGGGTGGCAATATGATTGTTTGATCAAAGAATCCATTGTGCAGAAATGATATTATCTTGATTGATCTTGACTGATCCTATCAGCTTTTGAAGAATCTTGCTCCTTTTTTTATGAACTAAGCCTTTCACGATGCCTAAAGACTGCAATTCATTGTCAAAAGGTGATTTTCCACGCAATGGAGATGTTACGCGGATAATAGATGAACACATTCATCTGGCTATGCAGCCACCTTATTGCACGCGGCACAACAGATACACCTAGTACTTGGGTATCTCTGATGTCTCTGATGTCTTTTGCTCTGCTCCCGAAATCTTTGAATGAATCAAATGAAGTGGGCATAGGGGTATTTATAGCCTCTCACACATGCACACTCCTCTATCTGCAAATTACATCTATGTTGAGCGGGAAGTGGGCCCATTGCGAGGAATAACAGATTGCATCAGATAGGTCAATGCGCAATTACCATTTTTCTCGGGTACTTTGACGGATAATGGATTTTGGATATATGGGCTTTGTACCACGTGACCCCTCATAAGAGTTGGTTCACCAATTACAGTGAGTGCAATGGTGACTAGGTGTTTATGGGCAACAACAGTGAATGTAAAATGGTTAGTGTTGGATAGTGTGTATCAAGATTTTTAATGGCATGGAGCGTATCTTAACCGAAGTGAGACACGTTCCTGATTTGAGGAAGAGCATGATATCTCTGGGTGCACTTGAGGCATTTGGGTGCAAACTCACTGGGTTCAATCATGTCCTTAAGGTTTCAAATGGGGCACTCGTAGTCATGAAAGCATGGAGGGAATGATAACCTTTATAGGTTGATTGAGAGCACCTCATTGGGTGGAGCTGCAGCGGATGTAGTGGATTTCACATTTATACGTATGTGGCATGCACGTTTGGGCCACATAAGCGAGTGGGGCATGAAGGTACTTTTTTTTTTTTATATCATTGTTTAATTGTAGTTTTTAAAAAATAATGATTTTAGTATATGCGAGTGTTATATATATATGGTAAATAGTCAAGGTTATCTTTCAAATCTGGGAAACATATTTGTAAGGGGGTTATAGATTATGTGCATTCTGATGTATAGGGGTCGTCTTCGTAGTTTTTGGTGGATTGTCGTCATGGTTTGTTACATTCATTGATTACTATTCCAGAAAAGTGTGAGTTTATTTTATGAAAAATAAATCCGATGTTTGCACTAACTTCAAACAATGGAAGGCGATGGTTAAAAAAAAGTCAAGGCCAAAGATGAAAGCATTGAGGACAAATAACGGTTGGGAATTTACTTCTAGAGAATTCAATTGGTACTGTAAACATGAGGGATCGTAATGCACGACATAATGTGTCACACACTAAAGAAAAATAGTGTAGCTAAGTGAATGAATTGGACTCTTTTAGAGATGACCTAACACATAATAAGAAATGTCGGGTTGGGCAAGGAAATGTGAATTGATGTCGTTAACACACCTGTTACTTATTGAATCGGTCCCATTTTATGATTATTGATTGTAAAATTCTATAAGAAGTATGGAGTGGTCAATAGATAAACTATTCATAGCTGAGAGTATTTGAATGCAATACTTACTCTCACTCATAGTCAGTTGAGAGAGATAAATTGGACCAAATGGCTAAAAAGTATATCTTTGTTAGCTATGTTAATGGTGTGAAAGGGTACAGATTATATGACCAGGTCACACGAAAAATTTTCCTTAACCGTGATGTTAAATTCGATGCAGGATTCTTGCTCTGTAAGGATGAACACAAGGAGGCCAAAAAGTTGGTTGTGGACGTTCATATAGACAAAGATGAGACATAGTCAGATACTGAAATGCAGACAGAGGTTATAACAGCCCGGTTTCCGGAACCCGAGTATATTATTCGTTTTCCAAAAACCCGAGCGTAAACCTCTGAAAACACCCAAATTTCATATACATTTTTTTTTTCTTTTATGAGAGTTAATAATATAGCGGGATGAAAATAAACCAGATATTAGAGTGAGTCCAAATATACATAACTAATGTTTCAAGTGGTTACCTAAAACTTATACAAACCAAAGTCTTAACCTTTACAAACATAACAATATAAATTAAATACAAATAAAATTAGGAATGGAGAGTCGCAAGATTATCTGGCTCCTCTCATTCCACATGAACACCAGCATACGCGTCATCTACGTCTTCTGCACACTAAGTACGGTTCGATAGCGTCAATGACTATCGCAGTGAGGTATACCCCTCAAGATTTATCATATCACCAAGATAATTAGGCATAGTTAACAAAGGCAGTGTATAACAAATATTACACAAAGATTACCATAAAAATCAGATAAGGTTCGTCAGATGCGCATTTATTAAATAAATCACTCAAGATAATCTTGTTTAAATGTATGAATGTATGCACATGCTCATAGACCTGGGGATGCACATCCAGCTGGTAAAAAGTTGCCCAAGGAAAACTAGTCACCCGGAAAAGACTATGATATATAGATCGCCCAATAAAGATTAGTCACCCGAAAGAATACGCAAGGTACGCCCAAGGAGGACTAACCACTCGAAAAAGACCATAATAAAACATAGATCGCCCAAGGAGGATTAGTCACCCGAAAAAATACGCAAAGGTATGCCTAAAGAGAACTAACCACCCGAAAAATACCATAATAATACATAGATCGCCCAAGGAGGATTAGTCACCCGAAAATTTGTTTGTTGCGGTAAGTAATTCAAGTTTATTATTCAGCAAAATATAGCATATAGGAATTTAAATCATTCAGCCCATTGCACAAGATGTATAGTGGTTCGGCTACGTTCCTACTCCACTCCTACTAACACACTCTCTCTTAGAGTGTGTTGGATTTCATTATTCAGATGGTATTAAACCAGGTTCACCATAAACCTTCACAACCTACAGAAGGTCTATGTTTTTCATCCGTCAATGGCCTACATAAGGTCTTACGAAGTCTTACACAAGGACGATGATGTACTCTCCCGTCGGAGGCCTACACAAGGACGATGACATACTCTCTCGTTGGAGGCCTACACAAGGTCTTGTCGAGTTTGGTATTTCAAATTCTGAGACCCAATCCTACACAAGAAATAGTTTGCAGACACAATGGACTTAAAAATACTTTCTTACTTAAAAGTGGATGATCCTCATTAAAGCACCTTTGATGAAGATATTCATAAATCATGAAGCATCTTCTGCTCCCTTGTACCACAATCGTATTGATGATAGAAGTTGAGGCTTTGGATCTAGGGTTTGGTGAATCCTAGCTTAACAAAGATGAGTCTTTATGAGAAAGTCAAGGATTCCCATGGCTAAGTATTCAATGTAATATAGTATAATGTATTTACCAATAAGTGTGGTCACTAGAGAATTAATGAATGCTGGAGTTCATTCTTCAATCCAAGATTTAAATGCTCACCGAAGGTCTTTAAGATATGGATTGAAAGTGAACTCCATGAGAAAAGAGAGGTTGAAAAGTAGGGTATTAATTATGATTACTCACACACACACACACAAAGCTCTCTCTATTTCTAACTAAATTTCAAGAAACTCCTCTTTTGTTTATGTAGAGAATTTTGCCACGGTAAAAAAATGGGCAGAAAACTGTCAGGTTCGATGTCATCAATTGGTCTTCGATGACATCAAAGAGTCCTTTCTATGTCATCAAAGGACCTTCAATGTCATCGAGAAAATCAAATTTATCTTTAGATATGCTGCTGGACAGGTTTGGTACCTGAGTTTGATGCCATCGAGTGACCTTTGATGTCATCGAGGAGGCCATTCAATGTCATCGAAGGATTCCTCAATGTCATTGAGAAATTCGGTATTTTTGACCTGAGGTTGTTGGATAATTTAGAGGTTTGTTTGATGTCATCGAAGAGAGCTTGTTTTTGCCTTTATGTTGCTGGACATTTAGGATTCCCTATTTAATGTCATCGAGAAAATCCATAATATTGATGTTTAGTTATTGGATAGTTGGATCTCTAAACTCCATGCTATCCAAGCCAGTTTGATAAGACTTCGATACCATCGAAACTAGCCTGTTTTTGTGTTTTTCTTTTTGAATGGACTGCTTCCCACAGTTCTTACTAGCATTCTTTAAGTTGGTTTTTCCTATTGGGTTTGAGGTAGATTGAAGGTTTAGTTTTGTGGGATTGGTACAGGTTTTGGAAGAGGTCTCGAAACTTTGTCATTTCCTTTGCATGCTTTGGACGCCTTCGATTTTTGAGTCTTCAAACTTGAATCTTCTTTGGGACTCTCTAGACTCGAAGACTCATAACTAACACTAATTGACATACTAGGGCACTTACAGACAATACCCTGGCCATCCTCAATGTGGAGTATCATTATCAGTCAGCTCTAAATAATTCGACAATCTCGTGTGCATCCTTGCAACAGTCAATTACTTTGTTAAATAGGCAAAAACCGTAACTTATGCCACCATAACAATAACCTTGAAAAGCAACATCATCAAGTCATCACAAAATTCCCCAAGTCGTCACCATGAAAAATGGGATGCCCTACATACATTGGAGGATAAAAAGGACTTCTTCAAGGTAGTGTAGCCTTTGACTTGTTACAATCAACTACATCGGACCAGTAAAATATATGCACGAGCATTGTATCACTGTCAGGGGTATCAAAAGAAATCACGAGAGTAGCTAAAAATCGAGTTCAAACAAGAAACTTCAAAACATGTGGACATGATAATAACAAGTCCTTCCCCCTCACCCGCTCAATCCTTAGGGGCAAGTTTAAAACCATCTGATGGGTGGCCCACTAATTATCTAAGAAGTTTTTTAACGAGGTTCACTTGAATGGTGAAGACTTTCATGAGCCAGTCAATGCTGATGAAATTCCATCTCCGCCCCCCCCCCCCCCCCTCTAAAAAAAGAAGAAGTGAAAAATAAAGAAAAAGAGAACAATAGCCTAAACTCTGGAGAATAGCAAGGGCATAAAACAAAAGGAAAAATAATAATAAAGATAAAAGATAAAAATTGGCCCTTAGGGACAAAACCCTCCATCCCGAACACAAAGCTTCTTAGACTAGTTTAAAGTCTCATGTTTTATTGCTTGAGGTCCCCTGTTCTTTTAGATGCACCATCCGGCCAACAATGAAGGAAATTCTGTTGTCAACTGCATCTCTAACAAATTAAAAAAAATAACAATTAAAAAAATGAGAAGCCGAAGTGTGTCCAAAGAAAAATGGGCAAGCTGAAAACTCGAAAGGGTGCCTCGAATAAAAATTGCAGACACACAATGAACCCAGTAGAAACCCGAAAGGGAGGCAGGGGCAAGAAGGCACAACTAACAAGGGGCATGCTAGATCAAGTACCCGTGATGTGGTGAAAACCCAGAAGGGTGCCACAAGAAAAAAACGACGGGTAGACTGGATACGGTGAAAACTCAAAAAGGGCAACATGGGTAAAAATGGTCGGAAAAAGAAAATAAAAATAAAAATGGAGAAAATCACAAATCTAGGTAAGCTTAATCCACGTAAGGCAGATATGATAGTCACAATGTTCAAGATCTTTCAACCATGCTCAGACTCAAGGTAGAGTTTCCTCTAAATACCTCTTAAAGATATCTTAACTTCCCAGGTATCAACTTGAAAAAATCGTCCGGAGACAAATGGGTAAGTCAATGTGTCTGATCCCAACAATCTGAAGTTTTATTTCATTTTTACTATAAATAATTTTATTTGTTTTTCTTATATATATATAAAAAAAAGCAATAAAAATGGGTGCACTGACATGTAAATAAATAAATGCCCACAAAAAAAATAAAATAAAAAAAATCTGTCTCTATAGGTTGCATCAAACAAGAAAAGGGTGTTTATGTGAAGTGTCCAACCAAACAACAACCTCAACCCCCAACCTGGGTGAGCCTCGCTCCCTTTACTCTAACTCTTTTACCCTTCAATTAAAATGATCTCTTTCTTCTTACAAGTATCAAAGCTCCTTTAATAAAGCCATCTTCTAGGGCCTATAGGATCGCTATCAACTAAACACACTCTTGAAGTTGGACACTAAGTGACGAACTCACCCTAATAAAATTTGTCTAGATCATAATCACCACATCATGAAAAAACGGACCAGATCATCTTTATAATAGAAGCCAACTCCAATCGTAACCATTTCAATCCCTAGTGGAAATGAGAGCTAGACAGACTTATTTGAAAATCTGAATACAAAAAGCTTGATGACACCCACTTGCGAGATCAAGTAGATATTTTGGAAATAAAGTGGCAAAAAAATTGCAATAAAATCCAATGGAATGATGTTCTATAGGTGGAGATATTTTTAAAAAACCAGAAAAATAAAATAAAAAGACAAAAAGACAAATGAGCATGGTATACGAGGCAATGGGTGGTTTTTCATACTTCCTAGTGGGTACCAACATAATAATAATAATTGCTTTTAGGGATTTTTCTAAATTTCTAGTTTCCTCTGAAATCATAAGTAGAACATGGGATAACCTACCTAAACTTTAGTATTAGCTCGATTGTCCCAGAATGCAAAATGATTATGTCCGGGTTAGTGCAGCCATACCTCAATCCATGGAAAAGCCTGTTACGATCAAATGTCAAAATAAAAAACTTGAGTGATAGAAGGATAACCTGTATAGCTCTAGTCCGGGACACCTGTAAGCCTAACACATTTATAACCTGGGAGATCCGTAAAGCCTCAAAATGCACAAGCAACTATCCATTACAAACAACCGATCTTACAAGCAATCCTAGGGGATCGTGCAACATCAAGAGCTACCTTTTCAAATCAAAGTAGGTTATCCTCGTAAGGCCAAAAAAAGTGCAAGGGCTCTAACCACTAAAAATTCAAATGCACAGATATACTCGATGTAATAATGTTAATCATAGCATGAAAGGGTTGTAATTTGATGGCCTATAAAGTCACATAAAGCACGAGGACAAATTGCAACATTTTCTCTAACACTTGGAAGATGCATGAGTTATTGTTCGATCAAACGAGCTTTTAACAATAACACTCTAGTTGGAATAGGCCAAATTGCATGTACTTTTAACCTAGAAGGTGAGCTGTCCACTCGTTTTATCATTTAATTGCCCACAACCTCTGTTAAAGGGGGCCATCTGTAAATAACCCACCCAAAACAAGATTAAACTAATCCGATAAAGTCATCCCTAGGGAATTCAAGGATCGTTGAAAATCCAATCGATCAAATGGGTAGGATTGACACATTGTAGGAATAATCGATGGACCTGATCAGCGAATTTGGAACCTAGCAAATCAGATCCTGATCGATCATCTAGATGCTCTGGAAACCCTAATAAGTACCCTAAAATCGTCTATTTTCAAACCATAAAACATCGTAAATCCAGACAGATCACACTTTAAAGGTTCTCAGCACCTCCAAGATGTAACCAATGGACCAGATTGACAAAATAAAACCACTGGATAGTGATGAGACAACGATGATGTCATTATCCATGCTCTTATTTTTCGCTCCTACAGTAGTCAAAGGACCTATTTTAGAGTGTTGCGTAGACTATCGACTAGCAATTGGCAGATGGACACCTGACACCTACTTTTAGCTAACTTGAGATTTACATGCTCTTTGACAGCCGATGGTTTTTATCTATAAATGCAGCATAGCTGTTGTTATTTAAGGGATTAGTAACACAAGAGGGACAAAGACAAAGAGGGTTGTGAGAGACTGGGGTGGGTGCTCTTCTCCGAAGACTTTTGATTGACGCCAAGGCCTTGCGCGACTAAAAGCCCAAATATTCAAAGCCAAACCAAAGAAGGCATTGTAGTCAAAATAGTAGGGTTGATGTAATAACCCTAGTTTTGATAATTAGTTGTATATATTTGTACAAACACATAAATTTTATGAGAAAATTATGAATTGCTTCGAAGCATTGCAAATTAGATTATCATTGTTCTTATCCATGGTAGAAGTACTAAATTTCAAGGATGAAATTCTCTTTAAGGGGGGTAGATTGTAACACCCCATAACTTTCAGTACTCAGGTGTTACCATGATGACCGTTGATGATTAGATAAAATGCAATATGACCGTCGAATCAATAAGAATCTGCAATTAGAAGGCCAAAATCCAAACATATGGCCTACTTGAACATTGGATTCACCTCATCTTGAGTGGGATGGCCCGACAACCGTATTCAAGATGAAGGGACGGAGTGGATATTAAAGGGCATCGCAGTGGACACTGAAAAGGAGAGCTTAAATAGTCTTAGAGGGGGGGTGAATAGGACTATGACAAATAATTAAATAAAGTTCAGAAATAATAAATAAATCAGAGGTCTCAATTGTACTAATATTGAAATGTTGATTCAAACTGATTCGTAGGACAACTTTCACCCAAATAAGTATAGGTAAGACAACCTTATTTCACGAAACTTGTAAGAATCAAAATTACAATCCAAGCAAGAGTAAATAAAAGTTAAACTATTACAAGCATTCACCACTTTAACTTAAAGAGATTATAACCATTCATCACATAAACATTAAAGGCATTCACTACAACACCAAGAATTATAGTGGTTCGATGTGTCAACAACTATTCTCAAACAGCGACACCTACTCCACTCCTGATAATCACTCTATACATGATATTGGCTTTCACTATGAATAAGGTTTTCATAGGAACACCTTAAAACCTAATACAGTTGTGATTTTAGCGGGCTATCATTAAAAATAAAAAAAACTCACTAAGATTTTCTGGCTATCTTAGGAAAACTAACAATGTGATTTTCTGGCTATCTCGATAAAACCAAAATATAAAAGAATTATATACTTATCTTCACATTTGAAGACGTATCTGTCGATGTACCGTAGAATCACTTCTCTTGAATGTAGATCGTTTAATGTTCGGTCATATAGACAAGGGTTTAAGGTTCCAGATTGATTTTAAATAGATTCAAACTAATGGCTACTTGTTTGAATTCCTTTAAGGTCTCAAAAAGAAGAGTATTTACTCTCTTTATAAAATAAAATTGACAGAATAAGAGATCAATGAATTAAACGAAAAGCTATTAAAAATATGTAATAAATACTGTGTAATAGCTTGAATATAACAGGGGCCTCTCTCTCTCTCTCTCTTGTAGAAGGATTTGATAGACTTGAATTGTATTTTTAGATTGAGAGAAAGCCTCAATTTATAGGCAAAGAAGTTATTACTTCGACTCGTCTAAAAACCAGATTTAGTTCTAACAAATTTTCAAATTTGAATGGGATAATGTGTAACAGATCTTCGACTGGTCGAGGGCCCTATTCAACTCATCAAGCATGGTCTTCAACTAGTCGAGGGTGCATAAAATCCAAATTGATTCAGTTGCTGGACTTCGAGTCGAGCAACCCTCGACTAGTCGAAGGCCCATCTTCCAAGATTCGAGCAGCTTCCTTGACTGGTCGAAGGTTTAACAGAAAATCTGTTTCACTTCGATTTGAATTAGGACTAGACAAAAAATTCTTAGACTAGTCGAGCCACAACTTAAGCTAGTCGAACCTTTGCCAAATATAAGCATAAAAAATCCATTTAAAATATATTTTGAAAGTACTTAAAACTAAGGTCTTTCTAAGGTTTACAATACCTAAAATGACTTAACTTTGAAGTAGATTAAATGTTTGAACTTTATAGAGCTTATTCTTCTACTAGATTCTTCAATATAACTTGAATTTCTAGATGGAGCTTGATCTTCTAGTAGAACTTTAGTAAAACCTGAACTTAACTTGAACTTTTCATCTTGATCTTCTAGTTGAATTTTAGTAGAGCTTGAACTTTCCATCATGACCCACACTAGAAGGCCACTTCATAAGCTATTTTTTCTAAACAAAATTTGACAAACAAGGAGTGTTTTACACGTTATAGCACTTACAATCTCCCCCTTTGTTAATTTCATGACAAAACACTTATTGTTACAACAAATAGAATGAAGTCTTGTATTTTTAATCCCATATCGTAGAAGGTTTGTTGCAGCTTTGATGAACTAGCGAAAAATGTACTACTCCCCATCAATTTGAGCTTCCCCTGTAATATGACTTACAATATTTCATTCCAAAGCGTTCTCTAAGCATATAGTCATGTATCATTCATATCATGCATCATCATTCTTTATTATACAAGTAATAACTAATCCTCTCCCCCTTTTTGTCACAATTTGACAAGGGAAAGAATAGTCTACTATCAAGAAAATAAAACATTTAAATAACCATATCAATGAAAGTAGAAGAAGACATGAATAGATTAGAAGACAAGCATATGAAGATGTCAAGTTATGGAAAAGAGGCATTCAAGGAGTCTAGGAGAGTATAAGAAAAAGTCATCAAGAAAAAACACAAAGTATAAGTTTTACAGACAATAACTTAAAAACTTAAATAAACTTAGTCGGATCCAGAGGAAGAGGGAGGAGGCACAGAAGGATCAATCCAGTGCAAACTTCTAGTGATGCGATGAAGGTACTTTCGCATGTATTTCATTGAAGATTTTTTATTTTACGCCAGATTGTCTTGAGAGACTTTTAACTCAATAACCTTCTCCTCCAAGGATTTGAACCAATCATCAACCTGAGAAGGTTGAAAGTCTGGATCAGCTGGGTCATCTGACTCATTATGCTCAGTAAATATATCATCCATCAACGTGTCCTTTGGTGCAGGCGCTTCCTCCTCTTCTTCATCTCGCTGGCCCGGAAGAAATTCCAGATTCGTTTTGTTTAAATTTGTATTAATAAAAGATAATTTCGACTCTGGTGCCTTAGTCGAAGGTATGATTACATTGCAATGAAGAACAATGCAAATCATGAGATAGGTGAAAGGAATTAAACCATGACCAGGATGAATACAGAATTGAATGATCAAATAGCACATTAAAGAAGGAAGGCATATTGGAATACCAGTTATTACAGAATGAAGGACATGAGTCATGAAGGGGGTAAGCTTAGACTTATTTCCAAATCTTGGATAAACATTGGACATAAAAATTCGATGTAGGACGCGATATTTGAGAAGCATCTGGTTAGCACGGAGAGCATTAACAGATTTCCATTCAGTGTCAAAGGATATAGTCTACGAGTGATCACCCGTTACTCAGTATGAGTCATTTTATCAGTAAGACTGGCAATGGGAATGCCATCATCTGCGATGGTTATTTCAGTTAAAGCTGAAATCAAGTGGCGATCAATAGTGACCGGCCCTTCTTTAAAATTAATTTTAAAAGAAAGATTTTCTAGGGACATGTCACTTATAGATGCATACATGGCTTGCGTAATGAAATGGTAAGTTGTTCCGCCTCAATCAAGAATATTTTCCAAACCAATATTGGTAAGGATAGGCACAAGCTGTGTAATGTGATCAACATTCACAATCATTTCTATTATAATCTCTCTAGTGTGAAAATTCCTAACATGCTCCAAATCTTCTTCAGGGTCCCTTAGGGTTCTCACACTAACGAGAGTCGGCCTAGAGGAGGAGCCACCATGGCTTTTTTGAGTTGCCTTCTTCCTAGTACGATGCTCCATTTAGTGATTGCACAAGAGAAGATTAAGGAAAGTAGATGGGTTGAGTCTAGATCAATTTTTTGCTCAAAACCCACTACAAAAATGTTAGAAATCACAAATACACCACAAATACAAGATAGACTAGCGGAGATCAACCCAAATCTAGAAGGAAAATGAAAAAAGACCACTTATAATGAAGATTGGGAGATGGGTTCATCGAGAGAAGCACCGGCTAGTTGAAGAAGAGGCTGGGAAATGAAATAAAATAGTGATTTTTCTCCCTTTATTATGTAAACCCACGATCCACGACTAGTCGACCATGTCCTCGAGACTCGTCAAAGGTCAACTGGTGGAGGATGTACTTGACTCGCCGAGCAGGCCACAAATTTGAAAAAAAAAAATTATTTACATGTTATGCATTTAAACATTATAAACATATAATAATTTAAAAAATGCATTAAAAAATATGATTAATTAATTAAAAATACACAAACCAATATCATCCTTTAATTTAGAAAATCTATTCCTGTTGAGCAATTTTGTCATTATGTCTGCAAGCTGCTTCTCAGTATGAATATATTCTAACGCAATACTCTTGTCTTCAACTAATTCTTGAATATAATGGTATCGAATATTAATATATTTCGTACAAGAATGTTGAATAAGATTTTTTAAAATATTAATTGTTCTTGAGTTATCACAATATAATGTCATTGTATCTTGCGCAATTCCATAATCAGCTAACATTCTTTTCATCCAGATCATCCGGGTGCTAGCATTACTAGTTGCAATATATTCGGCTTCAACTGTTGATAGAGATACAGAGTTCTGTTTCTTACTGAGCAGGAAACTAAACAGTTCCCTACATAGAAACATCCACCACTGGCAGATTTTCTATTGTTAATATTTCTTGTTCAGTCTGCATCAGTATATCCGACAATTTGTACAGTTGTATCATGCGGATATTATAAACCTAAGTTAGCAGTACTTGCGACATATCTGATTATCCGTTTAACAGCAATTAGATGTTTAACACCCCGCACCTTTGGTATGTGGGTGTTACCATTAAAACCTGTGTTAGCATAACTATGGACCTAATTGCTAAATAAGGTTAACTTGAACCATGGCAAAGAGAACTCAACACTCAAACGCGACCACACACACAAGGGATATTCGGTGAACCAAGTAGCTAAGCCTGAATGCACCCATAGCACTAGGACGCCTTTTTGACCACATATATCTGAACCTAGGAAGGTCTGCCTCTCAGATCAGCGGGATATATATAAGGAAACACTCTAATCACAACTTGGAGACAACCCAAGCAATTGGTCACCCTGATCAATGGTTGATATCCCAAATAAGACCCCCTTTAAGAGTATGGACGATGCAGATTTCACGGTTTAACCTTGATGGGCCCACACCTGGGTGCAAGTGCACCACAGACTTTCTACGCAACGTGCTCCAGATAAGCAGGGTGGTCAAAACCTCGCTGATCTGATGATTTGTGAGAGAAGCTCAGGCTTTCTCCCGCTGCAGCGAGACGCACCGAGTGGTGACCACTCACACATCATGTCAACCAGTCAGGCCCATGTAGTCGTGCTCATGCACGGGTAAGGGACACTAAGAAAATGCCCACTTGGGATGAGTTGTGGCTCATTTCAAGCCACCATCCAAACGATCTAAACCATCCATTGGGTGAGGGAGCTCTGGACGACCAATTCCATGCCTGCCATCCAAACCTATGCACACGTGATGCGTTCGAGCAACAGACGGACTCGCATGCATGGTTGCACTCATTAGAATAGAGTCGTTGTGGTGTCCTCCACGTCAGCAATTCGTGTCCCCGACTCACCCTCAATCTCAGCCATTCTTAGGGATAGAAATCCAGGCTCTCCATCCATTACCCGAAATGAACTGACAATGGTCTGTTAAAGGAAAGGCATGGGGAGACGTTTCTTTTTGGGAAACCCTCTCTGCCTTGATCCAAGTCTTCTGTTTGGCTACGTGGAGTAACCTACACCACTCCCTGTAGGACAGTAGCAGATAGTAAGAGGAGAGATTCTCTTCTCGTGAGAAAACCGCTCGAGGTGGAAAATCTCGTACTGGGTGGTGAAACGTGAATAAAAGGCCTGAAAAACGGGCCCCACCATGATCAAGGGTCCCATTCGATCTGTTCAGATAGACCAGATCACGCAAATACACCATGGATAAAAATTCGCCATTAATGGCTGCACCATCTTCTCCGTCTAGTCTGATGAACCACCGTCATGGTATTGGCCCCACTGGCTGATCAAATGTACTTTTCCAATGGGCCTTAGAGGCGGCATTCCATCCCTTGTGTTAGATTAGTTTCATGCATATGATGGACCGAGGATGAAGCATGAATAGCCACACACATCTCGACCGTCCATTGGGGCTGTTGGTGCATGTTTCACTCCTATAAATAGACACGTTTGCCTCAGAATCTCCACCCAGAAAATAAGAGAGAGTGAGGGGGAAAACAGGAGCAGAGGTAGGAGAGGCCATTTGAGTGAACTCGGTGCCGCACTGCACCAACTCAACATGCTTGACTCGGATTGAGTTGGGTCAGTGCAAACCAGTAGCACTGTATTACCTAGGAAGGGAGAGTAGAGAGCCAGAAAAGAGAGAGAGAGAGAGAGAGAGAGAGAGAGAGAGAGAGAGGGTGCAAGCAAGTGGCGACCCAGCACTGCACTGCACCAACTCCACCTGACCAGATCGGATCGAGTTAGGTCAGTTTGGGTCTGAGAAGTCTCACTGAAAGAAAGGGAGAGAAGAAGCAGCAAGGACAGAGGAATCAATGTTGTGACGCAGCTCGTCGTTGGATCCAGTGACAGGTATCACTGCTCACATCTTCCTCCATCTACAACCTTCGAAAAGGCTAAAACCAAGCACCGATCAGGGCTGAGATCAACCGCATGTCTGGGGCGGAATCTGGCCATGAGTAGCCACAAATTTGGGTTGAGATCCTGGCCTAAATGTAGCATGGGTCTAAAAGTGTATTGTGCCAAGAATAGGCCATGCATTGGGTCGTAGCATGGACTGAAACTAGGCCTCCAAAACTGGTCTGGGCCGTAATCAGAGACCAGGCCTAGCTCGCCCACAAACTCCAGGTTGATCTAGACTCCAACTACATCACTTAGGCCAAGTTCGAGTTGGGTCTTAGCCACCGAAATGGGATGGGATGTGGGCTGATGCAACCTTTGAGTTGACCTGTAGTTCGAGCTAAGAAACTGCCGTTGTCTAAGCCATGTGATGGCTGAGATATGGGCCAAAATCAGACCATACAATGGGTAGAGATGTGGGCAGAGATCAAGCCGATTTTAGGCTGATGAAGTGGGCTAAGATAGAGCTGTGTGATGGGCTGGAATCAACCCTGGATCTGGGCCGATTAGCCCAAAAATGGGCCGAAACTAGCCCGAGTTCAAGCCAAGGTCAGGCCAAAATAAAGTGGGCCTCACCATAAAATAACAATGGGCCTCGCCATAAAAAATATAGTGGGCCATGCCCTAAAAACACAGTGGGTTAGCCTCTTTTAGCAGTGCTACTGGGCAGGGACGAGGCCAGCCCAGCAACTCTTGTAGGGCCATACGAATGGGCCTGCGGTGGGGTGGCAATGGGCTACCCAACTCCATTTTTGGCCTCGAATTGGACCCAACAACTGGCCCAAAACGAGGCCTAGTTTGACCCTTGGTTAGGGGTGATTCCAGACCCAAATCTGGACCATTTATTAGGATGAAACCTGGCGGGCCTGCATGCTCTAATGCAGGCCCAACTGACCTTGTACATAGGTCCTTTCGAACCACCCCCCCTCGTAGCTTCAATACGTAGTTAGTTAAAGTCTTGGGAACATCATCTAATACAAATTCTTGAGTTGGAATCAATCCTAGGGAATCAACTATATAGTATCGAACAATTAACTAGCCACAGAAAATAGAATCAAGAAAGGAACTCTAATCCCTCAAGTAAGAATTCTACCCCTTGAACTTTCTTCTTCCATGTTAACTCATGTGTTAGTCCAACTCTAATTTTACCTAATAATTAATGACTCTGCTTTTATGGCTATTTGTGATAGTTATTAAAATTAATTACATGCTTAATATCTATTTTATGGAAACCTATATATATGGTATGCCAAATTTTGCTTGAAGGATAATTGTGTAATACATGCTTATAAACCTTTGACTATGACACTTATTTGAATGTCTTTCTAAATTGGCTACTTGCAAATTCAGATAATAATGGTTGGAATTAAACATGTATACAGGACACTCCTATTTTTGAATGGACTAACTGTTGGAAAGGTCCATTTTTCTTATTTGGGATGAGCTGACTATTTAAAAGGCCCATCCCCCTAGCGTGAATAAGTCGACTGTTCGAAAGGCCCATCTACTGCTTAAGTGAGCTGACTGTTTGAAAGGCCCACTATCTTACTTGGACGGGTCGATTGTTTCAAAGACCCGTTCCCTTGCAAGTTGAATGAGCCGACTATTTGAAAGGCCCATTTTCTTGCTTAGTGGACCGACTGTTGGAAAGGTCCATTTCCTTACTGAGGTGAGCTGACTATTTGAAAGGCCCACCCCCAATCATGAATGAGCTGACGGTTTACAAGGCCCATTCATGTGTAAGTGAGCTAACTATTTGAAAGGCCCACTATTTGAAAGGTCCATTCATTTGACCAACTGGATGTGCATTCCCAGTTGGCATGCATTCACGCACCCAAGCACCTAAATAAGATCGCGTTTGTGAATTGTTTTTTAATGTACATTATCTGGAACAATGCTTAGTTAATGCGATAGTGTGTAATCTTGAGGGGAGTTCCCATTGAGCTGGCCACTCATCCTTTAAATATATAACCGTATAGATGATGTAGGCATATGTGAGGGTGCTTATGGGGCGGATGTAGGCCCCACGGGCTTGGGAGGAGACTTCTATGAAGAGGAGCCCCATCAGGACCAGGCGGAGTTTTTTGGGCTTAACCATAGTTGAATATGTTTCCTTTCTAGTTATTTGAACATTTGAATCTTATGGTTTGTATCAATAGTCCCCAACTGAGTGGACTAGAATTTGGATATGAACGACTATGAAATAGTTCACCATGATTGCTTCTAGATTCTTTGCACTCTGATTTCATTCACTTTAGTTAACACCCGAGTTTTTGAGGTTCGAAAAGTCGGGGCATTAAAAGATATGATTCATTAAGATTAGATTGATATCTAGCACATATTCCAACACTAAAACCAATATCAGGTCTATTAGCAGTTAAATGTAGAAGACTACCAATCATACTTTGATATAGACGGGAGTCTATACTTTTACCTGATTCATCCTTAGAGAGTTTGAGAGTTGTACTCGTAGGAGTATCAAACTTTTTCCCATTCTCAAACCCAAATCTCTTTATAAGATTCAAGGCATACTTGGTTTATGAGATGAATATACCATTTTCATGTTATTTTACTTGTAATCCAAGAAAGTAATTTAGTTCTCCAACCATACTCATCTTGTCATGCCCCAAACTCAGAAACCGGGCTCACAAAATTTTTGATCACCGAATCTGCCATCAACAACCTCCATAGTACCCCATTCTCGGCTCCTGGCACCCATATACCAGGTTCTAATCCTAGGATACCATAATGAGGATTTTCAGCATGAATTTATTCCATAACAAGCATTATCATAAGGATAACCTACAAACAATAACCAAAACACCATCATAAAATCCACTATAATCAAAAACTTGAGATACAGTGTGCATAAAAGGAAATATAATGATAACAAAAAGGCTCTGGAAGCTTCGATACACACTCCTGCTCCTGCTCGGCTATGATTGCATCCTGGCATCACCTGCACGCATCTATCATACATAAGCTTATAGAAAGCTTAGAGGGTGGTGAAAGTGTGTGCGCAAGGTATCAATGCAAGTATGTAATATCAGAGTAATGCGAAAACATGCTGATAAGTCCATTAATGCTAACAGTCATACCAACACAATGTGATGCAAGGCATGAATGCTATCGGCCACACCAAGGTCATGCGATGCAAGGCATGAATGCTATCGGCCACATCAAGAAGTCCCATAAATAACATGCCCAATGACATATGCAATGGTCAACCACATCTCATGTCACGCCCCAAACTCGGAAAACGGGCTCACAAAATTCCCGATCACCGAATCCGGTGTCGACAGCCTCCGTAGTACCCCATTCTCAGCCCCAAACGTACATATGCTAGGTTCTGATCCTAGGATCCTACAAGGAGAATTTTTTAACATACATTTGTCTCATAAGAAGCATAACCACAAGTATACCCAAATCATAAAGGCAACATCATTATCACGTATCCACTAATATAATCATTTAGACACAATGTTGAAAGGGAAATACATATGTCAAAATTAAAGCTCCAGAAGTCAGCTGCACGCTCCAAGCTCGATGCTACTGCAACCTAATGCCACCTGCAGCATCTATCGTGCATAAGCTTATAGAAAGCTTAGAGGGTGGTGTAAGTGTGTGCATAAGATAAGTGCCAAGTATTCAATACAATGCCTTAATCATACAATATCGGAATTACTGGCAAGATCATGAATCATATAAGCAGAAATACTGCAAGTCTATAAATCATACAATATTAGAGTACGCAATACAGATCAGCTATGCAAATGATGAATTATAGAGAGCTAAATATCAGATGCCGAGGATACAATGCAATATGTAAATCCTGCTAAGTTTGTCTAGGCTATATAAGTGAAAAAACATAGCAACCTAAAATGCCATATGCCTGCGGATGTAATGCACTATGCGATGCGAATGAAATGACCAAGCTGGAGTGTGAAGTTGGGATGATAGTACGTAGTATCACAGACTACGGGGTCCACCACATGAGACTTCTATCCAAACCAGTCCCATACCTAAATTTGGATAGTTAGACTTATGAGGTAAACTCCTGATCTCAGGTTAGTCATGCACCCTAACCAAAATCCTGGTCATTGCGAAGGTACATGTAACAAATAATTGTGCACCACCAACCCGAGTGGATAGTGAATGATTGAATGAGCATGCAACTTCTACCCAATAAGTCCACATATCAGTATTATTAATCTCTGGGATCATCACCGGGGTCTATTACACTCTATACCAGCTTACCGCCCCTATCCAAGCGTATAACCGGGTAAGCGGAAGAGACCTCGCTATCTGCCTGCCAATATCGGGCCCAGCTCGTTAATAATGGGCCCGGCTCGTCAATAACGGGCCTGACTCGTCAATAATGGGCCCATTCATCAAGCTGGTCAAAATCAACCTAGATATTGTTCCCTCACTTAGGCGGGTAAGGTCACACCCCCTCCCAACCAACTACGACACAGTGGGAGACGTGACCTACTGGTATATGGCCCTCATGCACTCATATATATCCACTTGATCTCGACGTTGGGGGGTCTTCTGGCTACGGAGGTTTAGGAATTTTCACCCAGGGACATCTATCATGCTCATATGCTAGAACCAAATATTTTTGGTGTCCCATATGGCCATCCATGATATGCCTATGGAGGTTATGGCCCTGATATCGTTAGGGCGTACAGTAGTCACAATACACAATACAAGATGTATGAGTCATACAATCTAGTCATGCATCAATCCTGCGCATACCGTGCACTCATGTGAGATAACCTCCACCTATCAAGGAGTCTCATAACAACCTGCCCAATGATATATGCAATGGTCAACTACATCTCATAACAAACATGCAGATGATGTGTATGGGCATGTATTATGATGTTATGCTGTCACATACTCATAATCGGTATTAATAATCGGCCTCGACAATATAGACATTTAACCAACATTGCCCCCAAGGAATGACGCACATAGAGCCTAACATATAGTGGACCCATGGCCTCGCACAAGGGCCTAATATACAACACCATGGGCCTTACTCAAGAGCTTAATACACATCACGATGGCTTCTCACATGGACCTAATATACATCACAATGGGCTTCATCACCTGGCCCTCAAATACATCATAATGGGCCTCATAACATAGACCTCATATTCATCACATTAGGCCTTAAATACGGGCTAAATACACGTCCCAACGGGCCTCGAATATGGGCCGCATATACATTACATTGGGCCTCAAACACGGCCGAATGTACATCACAATGGGCCTCAAATATGGGCCACATATACATCACATTGGGCCTCGACAATCGGCCTATACAGTCGGCCTCAACAATCAGAATCGGCCTCGATGATCGGAATCGGCAATCGGCCACAACAATCGGAATTGATTAATAATCGGCCTCGATGATCGAAATCGACAATCGGCCATAACAATCGGAATCGATCAATAATCAGCCTCGATGATCGGAATCGATAATCGGCCATGACAATCAGAATCGGCCTAACAAAGGGCCTAAGGGAAGGTCACAATGTGGGCATTCAACCATCATTGCCCATCAATGTGGACATTTAACCAACATTGCTCCCAAGGAGTGGCCTACATAAACATCATTACATACATCATGGTAAAATCGCACATCACATCGGGCCTTGAATACACAACAAGTGGGCCCGACACCTGGGCCTCAAATACACAATAGGTGGGCCCTGCACATGGGCCTCATACATGTCAAGTGGGCTGCATCAATGAGCTGATACAAATGGGCTAAATCAAAATGGGCCAGTTCAAATAGGCCGAATTAAATAGGCCAAATCAAATGGGCCGAATCGATGGGCCAAATCAAAGGGGCCAATTCAAATGGACCGAATCAATGGGCCAAGTTGAATGGGCCGAGTTGAATTGGCCGAGTCAAATGGGCCGAGTTGAATGGGCCGTTCATCCATAGTTAGAGATCATTATAGAGCATAAAAAATGAATCATTTCCAAGGATCATCTGGACCATACTACAAATGACAGTGATGATAATGATTCCCATAGTTAAAAATTTATAGGGCCCACCATAGCATTTATTTCCCATCCAGACTGTTCATAAGGTCACAAGGACCTAAATAGGGGAGGGAAAAACAATTATTATAATAATTCAAAACTTCTGTAATCCAAAAGGGGTTTCAATGGTGGGCGTTCAATCCACTGCTTTCTGTAGTGTGGTCCACCTGATAACTGGATCGCTCTTATTTTAGTCACAAACCTGAGACGAGCTAGCCAAATGGATGGACGGCAGGATGTAGCACATCCATCATGCGGTGGGTCCACATAATGGATGGACGACTGGATGTAGCACACCCATCATTCGGTGGGTCCCACATAATGAATGGACGGTAGGGATACAACTCATGCATCAGGGTGGTAATCCACGTACATGGCCCACCACAGACATGAATCAACTTCATTTTTAGTTTCAAGCTTAAGACAAGCTCGTCAGATGAATGGACAGTGATGGTGGTTCCCACACACTTAACATGTGAACGTTCAGGATATCAGACCTGTACCAAGATCAGAGCCTACATGGCACCGTCCAAATAGACGGTGCAAATATAAGATATACATCAAGGTAGGACCTCCACACGTGATAGCTGGCCCCACCATCCCTGCCTTTGGACGGTGGGGATACAACCCATACATCACGGTGTATCCACACCCACGTCCACACCGCTGGATGGTCTGGATAAATGATATGGATGGGGTGTGTATACAATATGTACACCAGGATGGGCCCCACGTAGGTGGGCCATCCTACTTCCCTCTCTCTCTAAATATAATATATTATATATAATATATATAATATCTGTATATATATAATATAATATAATACAATACAAAAAAAAAAACAGTCCAGCGTCCAGAGAGTCTGGACGCTCTCTGAACGGACGGTGGATATTTTCTTTTTCTTTTTTTTTAGTAGATTTTCATAGGTGGGGCACGTATAAGGAAGTTCTACTCCACCAGTTGGGTTCCTACATTTGTGACGGGTCTAACAAGCGCAATATTGGGTATTTTTTTGACCCACAGAAACACCATAGCGGGCCCTAATAATTTTTAATTACTAAAAGAATGTTCTAGACGGTGTGGCCTACCAGAGTTTTGGATTGGCCCCATTTCTTGGCTCGACACCTAAAATAAGTTGGGAAATGGGATGGACAGTGTGGATCAGATACATATGTTAAGATGGAATCTACGTGATCAAACCTTGGGAACTTGTTAACCTCAAAGTGCCAGTTATATGGCTGCAGTGTAGTATACATGTCAATCTGCTTCCACGATCAAGGTGGGTCCACACGTGTGGTCCACCTCATATTGGATTAAGATGATATTTGTATTTTCCTTTCATCCAGGGATGCTGGACGTCCAGCGGACAAACGACCCTTGGATGGGGCACGCCATCAGGGTGGGTCCCACGGTTAGATGGCAAGGATATAACACATGCTAATGGGCCACACGTACACACATCAGGTGGGCCACACACCTCTTCATCATCATCATCATAATAATAATAAAGGACAAGAGAGAGAGAGACGGTGTAATGGAGGGACCCCGCCACTATGGGCCCCTCATATGATTACAACACATGCACCAAATTGGGTCCCATCACAAGTGGGCCATCAAATTGAAAATCAACGGTAGATCACCCACCATTCTCGCTTCTTCTAGACTCCTTGAACTCCTTAGCTTCAAAGCTCCAACTTTAATGGAGGAAGATGAGGATTGGTGGCTAAGATGGTAGAGATAGGAGGTAGGGAGGTGGGCCACACAGAAAACTTCTCTCCTATGGACGTTGGGTTGCTTGGGAAAATGAGAGAGATGAGAGAGAGGTGTGATGTAAGTAGAGAGAGAGATGGGTGAGTGATGGGGTGTGATGGGTGAGAGATCGGTGATGGGTGATGGATGTGTACTTGGTTGTAAGAGAGAGTTGACTTTAGGTGAGAGAGGGATGGGTGTTGGTACTTGACATGGGTGATTGATGTGTACTTGATTGATGGGACATATTGTAGAGATTCTCTTAAGATTGCAAACGCGGGGCATTTTTCTCAAATTGAACGCAGGCCCACATCTCCTAGACAGGGTATCTCCTCGACGCGTGAGACGTGGCATCGGAACAGCGATGACGGCACGGTCGCAAAAGTACAAGTCTTGTGTTGAGCCGACTCTGGATTATGGGATACTACTCAGGGTCGCGCACGACTGCTGATTATAGGTCACGGGTTGTCGAAATTCGACCGAGAGGACCGCAAAAGCCTAAAGAACAGTACGGGCAAGGATGCGAGCCTTACAGCTCTCCCCACCTAATAAAAATTTTGTCCTCGAAATTTAAACTTCAAAATAACCAATACAGAGCTCACCAAGGGAGGGAAATCCTATTGTATAGATATAATTATCAAACACCTAAGAGATGGGGACAACGCCCACGAATATCAGCCTCTTACTCCCAAGATGCCTCGTCAGTACTATGATGATTACAATGAACATCGGATCCTGGATAAAAAATGATCGAAATTATGCAGCCTCACAATCTCAAAGATAGGGAGCTATATCAGAAAATCACTAAGTTATTTGAACTCGAGGATCTAATCATTCTAAGTTCTCAATAATCATAGAGTGAAGGGTAGCTATCAATCGATATGTAATATTATCTTCAGGTATTCCCAAGTTATGCTCTAATACCAACTTCTATCATGCACCAAACTCAGAAAACAGGCTCACAAAATTCCCGATTACCAAATTCGGCGCCGACAGCCTCCGTAGTACCCCATTCTCTGCCCCCAGCGTACATACGCCAAGTTCCGATCCTGGGATCCTACAAGGAGGATTTTCCAACATACATTTGTCTCATAAGAAGCATAACCACAAGTATACTTAAATCATAAAGGCAACATCATCATCACATATCAACTAATATAATCATTTGGATACAATGCAGAAAAGGAAATACATATGTCAAAATTAAAGCTCCAAAAATCAGTTGCACGCTCCAAGCTCGATGCTGCTGCAACCTAATGCCACCTGCACGCATCTATCGTGCATAAGCTTATAGAAAGCATAGAGGGTAGTGTAAGTGTGTGCACAAGATAAGTGTCAAGTATTCAATACAATGCTTAATCATACAATATCGGAATTATATCAGAGTAAGCGGAAATACTGCAAGTCTATAAATCATACAATATCAGAGTACACAGGACAAATCAACTAGGCAAATGAGGAATCATAGAGAGCCAAATATCAGATGCCGAGGATACAATGCAATATGTAAATCCTGCTAAGTCTGACTAGGCTATATAAGTGAAAAAATATAGCAACCCAAAATGTCATATGCCTGCAGATGTAATGCAATATGCGATGCAAATGAAATGAGCAAGCTGGAGTGTGAAGTCGGGATGATAGTACGTAATATCGTAGGCTACAAGGTCCACCACAAGGGACTTCTATCCAAACCAGTCCCATACCTAAATTTGGATAATCAGACTCAATGTGGTAAACTTCTGATCTCAGGTTAGCCCCAACTGAAATCCTGGTCATTGCGAAGGTACACGTAACAAATAGTTGCGCATCACTAACCCGAGTGGATAGTGAATGAAAGAATGAATGAATGAATGAGCATGCAACTCCAGCCCAATAAGTCCACATATTAATACTGTTAATCTCTGGGATATCATCGGGGTCTATTACACTCTACGCCAGCTTGCCGCTCCTATCTAAGTGCACAACTGGGTAAGCGAAAGAGACCTCATTATCTACCGGCCAATATCAAACCCAGCTCGTCGATAGCGGACCCATTCCTCAAGCTGGTCAAACTCAACCTAGATATTGTCCCCTCACTCAGGCAAGTAAGGTCACAACCCCTCCCAACTGACCACGACACAGTGGGAGATGGTGCCTACTGGTATATGGCCCTCTTGCGCTCATATATATTCACTCGGTCTCGACGTTGGGGCGTCTCCTGGCTACGGAGGTTTAGGAATTTTCACTTAGGGACATCTATGGCATCGTATGCTAGAACCAAATATTTTCGATGTCCTAACTGGCCATCCACGATATGCCTGTAGAGGTCGTGGCCCTGATATCGCTAGGGCGTATAGCAGTCACAACACACAATGTAAGATACATGAGTCATATAATCCAGTCATGCATCAATCCTGCACATACCGTGCACTCATGTGAGATAACCTCTGCCTATTAGGGAGTCTCATAACAACCTGCCCAATGACATATGCAATGGTCAACCACATCTCATAATAAACATGCAGATGATGTGTATGGGCATGTATTATGAGGCTATGCTGTCACATACTCATAATCTGTATTAATAATCGACATCAACAATCTGCCTCGACAATGTGGACATTTAACCAACATTATCCCTAAGGAATGGCCCACATAGGGCCTAACATATAGTGGACCCATGGCCTCGCATAAGGGCTTACTATACAACACTATGGGCCTTACTCAAGAGCTTAATACACATCAAGATGGCCTCTCACATGGACCTAATATACACCACAATGGGCTTCATCGCTTGGTCCTCAAATACATCACAATGGGCCTCATCACATAGACCTCATATTCATCACATTAGGCCTTAAACATGAGCTGAATACACATCCCAATGGGCCTCAAATACAGGCCGCATATACATCACATTGGGCCTCAAACATGGCCGAGCGTACATCACAATGAGCCTCAAATATGGGTCGCATATACATCACATTGGGCCTCGACAATCGGCCTATATAATCGGCCTCAACAATCGGAATCGGCCTCGATGGTCGGAATCGGCAATCGGCCACAACAATCGGAATCGATTAATGATTGGCCTCGATGATCAGAATCGGCAATCGGCCATGACAATCAGAATCGGCCTAACAAAGGGCCTAAGGGAAGGTCACAATGTGGGCATTCAACCATCATTGCCCATTAATGTGGACATTTAACCAACATTGCTCCCAAGGAGTGGCCCACATAAACATCACTACATACATAATGGCAAAATCACACATCACATCGGGCCTTGAATACACAACAGGTGGGCCCTGTACCTGGGCCTCAAATACACAATAGGTGGGCCCTGCACATGGGCCTCATACACGTCAAGTGGGCTGTATCAATGGGCCGATACAAATGGGCTGAATCAAAATGGGCCGGTTCGAATAGGTCAAATTAAATGGGCTGAATCAAATGGGTCGAATTGGTGGGCCGAATCAAAGAGGCCAATTCAAATGGACCGAATCAATGGGCTAAGTCCGAATGGGCCAAGTTGAATGGGCTGAGTTGAATGGACCAAGTCGAATGGGCTGAGTTGAATGGGTCGTTCATCCATAGTTAGAGAGCATTATAGAGCATAAAAAATGAATCATTTCCAAGGATCATCTGGACCATATTACAAATGGCAGTGGTGATAATGATTCCCATAGTTAAAAATTTAAAGGGCCCACCATAGCATTTATTTCCCATCCATACTGTTCATAAGGTCACAAGGACCTAAATAGGGGAGGGAAAAACAATTATTATATTAATTCAAAACTCTTGTAATCTAAAAGGGGTTTCAATGGTGGGTGTTCAATCCACTACTTTTAGTAGTGTGGTCCACCTGATAACTGGATCGGTCTTATTTTTAGTCTCAAACCTGAGACGAGCTAGCCAAATGGATGGGCGGCAGGATGTAGCACATCCATCATGTGGTGGGTCCCACATAATGAATGGACGGCTGGATGTAGCACATCCATCATTCGGTGGGTCCCACATAATGAATGGACGGTAGGGATACAACTCATGCATCAGGGTGGGAATCCACGTACGTGGCCCACTACAGACGTGAATCAACTTCATTTTTAGTCTCAAGCTTAAGACAAGCTCGTCAGATGAATGGACAGTGATGGTGGTTCCCACACGCTTAACAGGTGAACGGTCTGGATATCAGATCTGCACCAAGATCAGGGCCCACATGGCACCATCCAAATGGACGGTGCAAATACGAGATATACATCAAGGTAGGGCCCCCACATGTGATAGCTGGCCCCACCATCCCTGGCTTTGGATGGTGGGGATACAACCCATACATCACGGTGTATCCACACCCACGTCTAGACCGTTGGACGGTCTAGATCAATGATATGGACGAGGTGTGTATACAATACGTACACCAGGATAGGCCCCACATAGGTGGGCCATCCCACTTCCCTCTCTCTCTAAATATAATATATTATATATAATATATATATAATATCTATATATATATAATATAATATAATATAAGACAAAAAACAGTCCAGCGTCCAGACTCTCTGGAGGCTCTCTAAACGGACGGTGAATATTTTCTTCTTTTTTTTTGTTAGTGGATTTTCATAGGTGAGGCACGTATAAGGAAGATCTACTCCACCAGTTGGGTTTCTACATTCGTGACAGGTCTAACAAGCCCAATATTAGGTATTTTTTTTACACACAGAAACACCATAGTGGGCCCTAATAATTTTTAACTACTAAAAGAATGTTCTAAACGGTTTGGCCTACCAGAGTTTTGGATTGGCCCTATTAAATGGCTCAACGCCTAAAATAAGTTGGGAAATGGGATGGACAGTGTGGATCAGATACATACGTTAAGATGGGATCTACGTGATCAAACCTTGGGAACTTGTTAACCTCAAAGCGCCAGTTATATGGCTGCAGTGTAGTATACATGCCAATCCGCTTCCACGATCAAGGTGGCTCCACACGTGTGGCCCACCTCATATTGGATTAAGATGATATTTATATTTTCCTTTCATCCGGGGACGCTGGACGTCCTGCGGACGAACGACCCTTGGATGGGGCACGCCATCAGGGTGGGTCTCGCGGTTAGATGGCATGGATATAACACATGCTAGTGGGCCACACGTACACACATTAGTGAGCCACACACCTCTTCATCATCATAATAATAATAATAATAAAGGACAAGAGAGAGAGAGAGAGACGGTGCAATGGAGGGACCCCGCCACTATGGGCCCCTCATATGATTATAACACATGCACCAAATTGGGTCCCATCACATGTGGCCCATCAAATTTAAAATCAACGGTAGATCACCCACCATTCTCGCTTCTTTTAGACTCCTTGGACTCCTTAGCGTCAAAGCTCCTACTTTAATGGAGGAAGATGAGGATTGGTTGGCTAAGATGGTGGAGATGGGAGGTAGGGAGGTGGGCCACACACAAAACTTCTCTCCCATGGGCGTTGGGTTGCTTGGGAAAATGAGAGAGATGGGAGAGAGGTGTGATGTAAGGAGAGAGAGGGATGGGTAAGTGATGGGGTGTGATGGGTGAGAGATGGGTGATGGGTGATGGATGTGTACTTGGTTGTAAGAGAGAGTTGACTTTAGGTGAGAGAGGGATGAGTGTTGGTACTTGACATGAGGTGATTGATGTGTACTTGATTGATGGGACATGTTGTAGAGATTCTCTTGGGATTACAAATGCGCGGTGTTTTTCTCGAACTGAACGCGGGCCCACATCTCTTGGCTTGGGTATCTCCTCGGTGAGCAAGAGGTGGCATCGGAACCGCAGCGACAGCGCGGTTACAAGGGTACAAGTCTCGGGTTGAGCCAACTCTGGAATATGAGATACGACTCAGGGTCACGCGTGACTGCCGATTACAGGTCACGTGTTGTCAAAATTCGACCGGGAGGACCACAGAAGCCTAGAGAATGGTACGGGCGAGGATACGCGCTTTACATCTTATATCAAGCATGCAGATGATGCATATGGGCAACTATCATGATGTTATGCAATCACATACTCATAATCGGTATCAATAATCGGCGTATATACAAGGCGGGGTCCATAGAAGGACAACTGATCTAAACCTCAACATAAAGATCAGTCCTCAACTGTGGATATACCAAACCCGATAGTATGGATCCCTCCGTCTATGGCGGTGATGAACTCCCCTCATATCAAGGTTGGGCCTAGGTGGCCTACCTATAATTCTAAGGATCCGGAACTGGTTTCCCTCACCATTTTATCATATAGCCCGCTAGTTGCTCTAGGGGGGCCCAAATAAGTCCTAGATGGACTCCAAGATTAAAATAATCTAACTAGCAACTAATGGGGGACCAACATTTTGGGTTAGCCTAATTAGAATAGATGGATCATACAATTATCAATGGGGCCCAATGATTTGGGTTAACCCACTTAGAGAAGGATGAGAATGGGCCTAACAAAGGCCTAAGGGAAGGTCACAATGTGGACATTTAACCATCATTGCCCATCAATGTGGACATTTAACCAACATTGCTCTCAAGGAGTGGCCCACATAGAGCCAAACATATAGTGGGCCCATGGCCTCACATAAGGGCCTAATACACATCCCATTGGGCCTCACACAAAGGCCTTATATACATCACATTGGGCCTCACCAAATGGGCCTCTCATACATCATAATGGGCCTCATCATATGGGCCATATATACATCACATCCGGCCTCATCATATGGGCCTCATATACATCACATCGGGCCTCATCATATGGGCCTCATATACATCACATCGGGCCTCATCATATGGGCCTCTCATTCATCACATCGGGCCTCATCCAAGGCCACAAACACATCACAATGGGCCTCACCAAATGGGTCACAAAAACATCACAATGGGCCTCACCAAATGGGCTATAAATACATCACAATGGGCCTCACCAAATGGGTCATAAATACATCACAATGGGCCTCACCAAATGGGCCACAAATACATCACATGGACCTTATGGGGCGGCCCATAATCCAGTAAAATAGATCCACATGTACAAAATATACCTTAAGGTGGGCCTGCAAGATGTGCCTTAAATACATCACATTGGGCCTCATCAATGGGCCATAAATACATCACATTGGGCCTCATCAATGGGCCATAAATACATCATATTGGGCCTCATCAATGGGCCATAAATACATCATATGTGGGGTTCATGAGTTGGACAACGCTGATAAAACATGTACATCATGCGGGGACCACGAGGATGGATGGTGGGAATATATAACACGTTACAAGGTGGCCCCCAACTGTCCAGAAATCAGATGGACGACATGGCTGGAAACACATATAATGTGGTGAAACCCACCGTCTTATAGTGTGGATGGTGTGGATACAGAATACATACATTAAGGTAGGCCCCACCCCCACACGTGCAACACATGTGGGGTGGGCCCCACATGTTTCCAAATGGGTGGATGGTGGGGGTTAAACCCATACATCATGGCTGGGGTCCACACGTCCCAAAACGGACGGATGGTATGGGATGAAACCCATGCATAAAGGTGGGTCCACACGTGTGGGACCCACCAGCTGGATGGCATGGGTATAACACATACCACGTGATCAGACCAAAGAACTTACTTACGTCTATGCAGATGGACCCACCATCCCAGCTCTGCTGGATAGACGGCTGGATAAAATCCATGCTTCACATGGGTCCCATATGGATGAAATGCATACATCAGAGGTGGGTGCACATGTGTGGGACCCACCAGCTTTGGGATAAAGCTGATATTTATGATCTCCTTCAACCGGGCTGGCCCAAAAACGAGCAGCAAGGCGAGTCCCATTTGCTAGATGTCCAGAAAATCTGGACAATCTAGATTGTTGGACACATCAGATGGGCCACACACATCAATACCATAAAAAATGAAATAAGGAGGGCGAAAGAGAGAGACGATCAATGGAGGGGCCTCGCCACTATGGGCCCCTCTAATACATGCATCAATACATACATCAAGATGGGTCTCATGCATGCATGGGCCCATCATAACAAAATAGAAAATCTGAGGTGGGGATGCCCACCATGTAAATGAGGGGTCTAGATGACCCTTAGAAGGCATGGATTAGAGAAAAACTTATCATGGTGGGGTCCATGAAAAATGGACCCTCCATGACTCATGCATGCAAGAAGATGGACCAAAGGCCACATCAAGGGGGTTATGGAGGATCTCCACCATGGATTGGTGGGCCCTTCAAGTCCCTGTGCAAGGGGAGGATGAAATCTAGTTCTAGAGAGCACCCACCTAGGATTCTTGATCTCCTTCTTCCACCACTATGCTCTAGATCTCCAAGAGGCGAGATTCAATGGTTGTGATTGATTTTGGAGGGTTGGATTTGGGGGTGGAGAGCTTGCAAAGGGCTGGAAATGGAGAGCTCGACATTGGGAGCTCTCTCTTACTAGGAAATGAAAAAGAAAGAGGGAGGGAGGGAGAGAGGTAAGAGAGAGAGAGAGGAAGTAGCTTAGGTAGGCAATGATGACTTGTGTAAGAGGCATGGGTGGCTAGCAATCATGAGTTGTAAGAGCATGCTTAGGGCTATGAGCTAGGGGCTATAGTTAGGGTGATATCATCCTCATGATGATGGTTGCTAGGGAAATGTGAAATCTGGATAGATGGGTCCACAATCACGCGATCAATGGCCGAAATAATGCGCGGGCCATAACTTACAATCAGAGCATTAGATTGACAGTGACGGGACGGTTGAAATAGTATGAGATGCGGTCATGAGACTCCGCGTCGAAACCGCAGCGACGTTGCGGTCGCAATGGCACAGGTCTCGAGTCAAGCTGACTCGGGTTTACAGGGTGCGACTTAAGGTTGAGCGCAAATGCAATCTACGAGTCGCGGGTCGCCAAAATTCGACCGGGAGGACCGCGAGATCCTATAAAATGAAATGGTCACTAGGACATGGGCTTAACACATTTCAAACTTGAATTTTATTAGATCTACAAACTCAATAGACAAGTTAGTGCATTTAGATCCATAAATAATATCATCAACATAGATATAAACTATCAATATATGATCATTATATTTCTTGATGAATAAGGTTTTATCAACACTTCCCATGATAAAGTTGTAACTAAGTAAGAATTTAGTCAGTTTTTCATACCATGCCCTGGGACCTTGTTTCAAACCATAAAGTGCCTTTTTAAGACGGTACACATGATTTGAAAGTTTTGGGTCCTCAAAACCCTCACTACCAGAAAAACGGGCAAAGGCTACGGATAAAAACTGTAGCTAAAGGCCTATTGCTACAGTTATAGCCTGTAACACGACCGTAGCAATTAGTGGTGTAGCTAAATGTCAAAAAGCTATGGCTACGGATTAAATCCGTAGTAATAGGTATCAATAGATACAGATATAATCCGTAGCTATACTTTCTGTAGCAAAATGTACATACAGCTACTGTAACGCCCCAGATTTTTACCAACCTGGAGTTAGATGTCCTTAAGCAAGGGGTAGATCCTAACCCCTTATGAACCTCTTAAACCTTAAATCTTTTAGGAATTAGACAAAGTTAACTAAGTGCTAAACTAGATTAGCTATGAAATCCACCTGAATCACTTTAAATACGATCTGCAAGACCTAAAAGGTGTAGAATCGTTGACGCTACGTTACCCTATAATCTAGGATCAATCTCCTTACCTGGTTGCTCTCGGGAGCATCATGAAACTCCGCATCGGATCTGGACCGCACATCAAAAGTTCGAATAATACGAAGTTATAGAATTAGGACTGCCTTGCTGGGCTTGACAACCATCTCGGAAATCAAATCTAGATAGTGTCCCGGGGCTATTCGCTTGAGCCCGGAGTGAAGTGTGTGAGAAACGTGGATATTTTAGAAATAAATATCTAAATTTAAGTAATCTGAGACTTGTCACTTGCGGGCCTGATATAAGCAATCAGACCGTCAGAATCTGACCAAAATACACCCTCGGATCAGGGAAAATTTTATATACATGGCAGTGTACTTGTAACCCTGATCGAGTTTCGGGGACCGTTGAACTGAAACTGGTCCGCCACGTGTGATCTGGGAACCCGATTGGAATGAAAACCTAAATTGACTTAGATCCATAGTCAGTGAGCTTAAGTCCGACCTTTGGCTCAAGGGGGGGGGCTCCAGAAGTGCTCCGTTGAGACGGAACTGTCCATATTTGGACATAACCTAAGTATACCATGGCCCTGAGTCTAATTTGGTGAGCTTTTAGCCTATATAAGGACCTTAAACCGTCTCTCTTTCAGCCCATACGAATTTGAGAGAAACCATAGGAGAGAGAAGAGAGAGAGAAAGTGTGAGAGAAGTGGGAGAACCTTCCTGCTATTCTACCCTGCCGATCTACGTGCTTAACCATCACTTTCCAATCGCTATACCGGCGATTCTGGCTTCGTCCTTAGGTAAGAAAAACCTAACTCTAACCTGTTTTAGGGTTTCAATTGATACAAGTAGCGAAATAGCTAGCATAACTCATGATTTAGGTCGTTATACTATCATGGACGAAGACTTAGCAATTCTATCGCGTTCGTTACGTTTTTACGGCGTAAGGTGCGGACTTTAGACGTATAGGTTAAGGTTTTCAAAGCTTTCAATGTCAGATAATGATAGATTCATGATTTGGGTGGTATTGTATATGCACAATGCGATGTTCATTTTGCGTTTCAGTTGCGTATGCAAATTATGGCATATTGTGCATTCTGTATATTTGTAGAAAATACCGTATACGTATAAATTTGGAAAGTGTGTTTGCCATGATAAATTACTGTATGAACATGCTATATATAAGTGAACTACTTACTCGGCGAAAGAATTTGCCCTAATACTTGTTTTGGCTAATATACGTTATGTATGTTAATAAGTGTATTCTAAGTGTTTGTGAAAATGCTTGTATGAGAAAGTACTTAGATGATTGTGCTTTAGGTAAGTGTTGAGATAGGATTCTCAACTACCTTAGTGATGTGTATGATTTCCTTCATATAAGTTGTTTAAGTTAATCGCTTACCTATGAAATGCATGTGTTGTATTTCCTGTTTATATTGTGCTTTATAACATGCTTGTTAACATGTTTGAAGTACTTTGTTAATTCTGCTTTGACTATTATACATGCTTTCTGGTTACGACTTGAATGTGATTAGGGCATTGTGATAGTCCAGGAAATCGATAACAAGCTTGAAGTCGTGGCTGAGATTCATTTCGCCACGTAGGACCTGTTTGACAAACCCGGGTCGTATGTTGGTCTTCGCCAGTGGTTAGGCCACACGAAGTGCTTATGAACTTCATGTCGATCGATGCGATGTGCGCTTGTGCTAGTCGAGCTCGTCAAGTAACCCGATCTGTCTAATATATGTTCACCATGTTTGAACGCTACTGCTTGAACCTAAGGTACCAAACTTACCAGTGTAACCCCGTTAACCTTGGTACCTCGATCCGCTAAGACTAATAGCCGGGCATGGTGGTATGGGACACCGTGGTCAAGCTGTCGGCCTACGCTGGGGCCACGATCCTCCCCGTAGTGACCAGTGAGCAACCTAGACTCGTGAGCCGAATACTGTGGTATGGGACACTGTATTCGAGTTGTCGGCTGACACTGATAAGGTGATGGGCGAGTGGTGTAACGATTGCGTGTAACAGCCCTGAAAGCCCTTTATAGTGACCTCGAGCATACTTTGAATCTGCGGAGAGGCGACGAGCCTTCCCGTAGGCCTGTATTGATAAGGTGATGGGGGAGCGGTGCAACGAGTGCGTGTAATAGCCCTGGTAGCCCTTTATAGCGACTTGGAACCACATCATCGTATGAGATTATCTAGGACTGACGACCCTAGAATGGATCATTGTTTGGGAATGATATAAGGGAGGTACCTTAGTTTCCTAATACTGTTGTATGAAAAGGACTAATAATAACTCGGTAATCATGCTCATAACATAGCACTGCATGTGCCTGAAAGATGTGAAGCACTGAGGGATGAACGCATGCCGCGGACATAACATGGTGTCGAATGAGGGTGGTTTGACAAGGGCATGCATCATGACTGCATTCCATACTTGTATTAATAAGAGTATTTAGGAGTGTTTGATTGTATTGTGTTATCATTACTGCTTGACTGAATTGATAACATGTTAACCTATGCTTTATTGTTCCACTGAGTTGATCACTCACTCCCACATTATGGGATGATATTTAAACACCAAATCAGACCCTGTTTGAGTTTCAGATGATGGCGATGCTTGCAAAGCGGAGCCGGACTTTTATGATAATGAGGAGGGTTTCTCCTTACACAGCTATCAGGTGGTTCTATGTGAACCATCTTCTGATCAACGGGGTTACAAGGTTGCTGATTAGATGCCATTACACTTTAGTTTGCTCTTTTGGAGCACCCTTGTACATTCATTTTGTCCATTTTTGGAGTATGTATTGATATATTTAACCTGGTAACATGTTCACACTCTGGAGACTTACAATAGTTTATATATATTTTATATATCTATTACAATCTTCCGCTTGCATAATTTAATTGTCTCTGGAGTATGATATGTTGTTTTGGCTTAATCCCATTCATCTTTAATGCACTAATACGAACAACATTCAATCATCATTCTTTATGTTGCATAAGTGATGCGTTGGAACTCGGGTGTTGAGTTTTTGCTCGACCCCCGATTTTCAGGGCGTTACAAGATGGTATCAGAGCATGATTTAGATTAAACCGGACCTGGGTTATGGTCTCACGACGTACGCTATCACCCTTCGACTTAGGTGGGTGTGAGAAAAACGTAGAGACAGTCATAGGTAGCCCGATTTCATCGATCAGCGAAGTTCGCTGAAATTGTTCATTTTATTTGAGTCCATACTCAACCGTGATTGCACGAGTCGACCCCAAAACACTTCTTGACCATCAAACGACGGGTTTAGATCACAACTCACCCCATCCCAGCTGTTAGAAATTTGTAAATATAGCTGTGCATCAGAAACCACCCGAAAGGACCTGAAATGGCTTAAAACGGAGTCATAGGCCTACCCACGCTCATCTAGAGGGACCAAGGGTGGGACCCAGACATTTTTGGGACCTAGGGGGCACGAGGACCTCGCCCAAGTGGCAAGGCATCGCCACTTTGTCCAAAGAGTGGCGAGGCCCTTGCCGGTCAGCGAGCTCGCCCAGGCGGACCGCTCGGGCTGATCGCCTTTGGGGCCTAGGGTGGCCCACTGGTATGTGGGTTTTTGATTAAAACCCCCCAAAAGTCGCCCCTCCATCATAAAACACACCTCCAAGCTCTCCCTTTCTTTTAAAATTACTGTTTTCTCTCTCAAACCTCCCCTCCAATCGCCCAATCCATCATTTTTTGTCACAACCCACTCACCTCCATCGTTTACAGCAATACCTACTCCCATACCCTCTCCATTCTCGTTCGTTTGAGCTCCTACACCCCTCATTTGAAGCTTAAAATCGTGCAAGCATTCAACCCATCCCATCTCTTCATTTCCTTTCTTCAAACCCTATCATTTGAGCCTTTGCACACCCCATGGAGGCTTAAATCTATGGAGACCTAAAGACCCCAGACCTTTCCTCCCTTTTCTTCACTTTTCCATGGCTCTATTCGAGCTTAGTACGGCCATTTTCTCAATTTCCCCCTAGATGTCCATGCCGTGATCTCGTGGTTTGTTTATTGCTGCGTTAGCCCTAGTGGTGTAGTCATTGGTAGTATATTCTAGTATTTAACACCTTAATTGTATTAGCTCACATGCATCCTCTGTCATGGTCCACGTAAGGCTACATCCCATGTATTGTGACGATTTTGAGTTAAATGAAATGCATGAAGCTACTTTTGTTATCAAAGGTGTAGAATGCTTGACAAGTTGGAGTTGTACTTGACAATTATGAACTCCTTCCACCCCTCCACCATTACTCCTCTAAACCCATCTCTCACTCCTCTTGGCCTCACCATCTCACACCCATATGAGCACAAAATTCACATTTTTGTGTCCCATAACTTTCATAACCTCCAAATGTTAGGACGTTTAGGGCCCGTTCGGCCAACTGCATTAGGTGAGATTACGATGGATGGAATTGTAAAGGTAACAATAAAGGTAGGTGTAAGGTATTGTCCCTAGATTGGGTGTATCCCATGGTTACCAACACCATGTTTGGAATGTATGCAATTAAAAGTAAATTCCGAGATTTCCTTTCAAATTCACTTCGAAATTCATCATCATGGGATTTGGAAATCCCATCTCACACTTTCCAACATAAGACTCATTTTCCAAAGCTTATAAAATTAATTTTAATCCCCTCTCACCCTCCTACCAAACATGACACTCCAAATCCTAAGGTGGGATTAGCAATGCAATCCATTTAATACAACTTAATACCATTGGCCAAATAGTCCCTTAGAGTTTTGGAACTAAAGTTGGTACTCTTAGATTTTAAAGGATTTGACAGTGTAGGAAATTCAATAAATTGATAACGTGAACCCTAGGACCACCTTAGCTGGTGTGAACATATGTGTAGTGTTTGTGCGCAATTAAATTCAAGTTCAGACAATGTTTGACCCTAAGCGATAAACAATTTCTTGTATTAGAAAGGGTGTGAAATCATCTAGCGTATAAGCGTAGACCTTGGATTACAACTATTGGTTGGTTATACTAAGGAATGTAAAACACTGATTATGTTAAGACAATTGAAAGATAGATTTAGTTAGTTGGCTTGATTAGGTTGGAGTGAAAGCTCATTCTTTCGTTGAATCTCCCTAATACTATAAGCTTCTTTAGTAACTCTTAGGAAGGTTGTTGATTAGTAACTATTCACACTCAGAGGAAACTTATATATCCCTTGGATTTAATGTTAGGCCAAATCAATACACCCCTTGGAATTGCCTTATCAAGGACTTACTATATTGGGAACACAAAATAGAGCAACTATATATAAGCGAAGTATTCACAGTTTGAATTGAATTATCAATCCTAGTAGTTACCAATGAACTCTATGCTCTGATCAAGCAGAAGGTCGGGATCAACTAGGATTAAGAACTGATACGATAAATTTTCTGTCTTCGCGAGGTAGAAGGTCTATGCATCCGACTCAGACCCACTACATAACTTTTCTTCCGTGTTGGCCCAATCACTTACAACCAAAAGTTTATTATTTCATCTTTGAGAAGTATTAAGGACATATAACCAATAGATATTTCCTCTTTAGGCTCAAGGAATTTTCGAAATGGGCAACAGGCAGTTAGGAATTAGGTCCCCAGTCATAGACCATTCAGGCATCCGTGTTGTGCATATGAACTTAAAAAGATAGCCGGTCCGTTAACTTCTTGTGTCCCCACCCCTTATGTGCTAACAATGTATAAATTATCTTACAGTATCAAACTAGACATGATTAAAGAAAGTAAGTCGGGACCTTAACAAAAAGATTCCTCCTTGGGTAGAATTAGACATCTTGCCACAAACTCACATCCGTCCTTGAAATCAACCACAATGCCCATTATATTTAGCTCCTTTTTATAACCATAGGTATCAATGCCATAGTACACATCATCGATGAAAGGCAGACCAATGTATTTCCCATTTCGTGTCAAGGATAGGTTCTAAATCACACCTTATTCCGATATACGGATCAGGACACAGGTTCTTGAGCCTTGAGGCTAGAAATTATTTTTAAGGGGGGTAGCATATTATGAGCCCAATCTAGTTAGGTCAGCTAATACATCCGTTGGATTAAAGTGGCGCAGTGGTAGCGTGGTTGGCCCCTACCCCACTGGCCCAGGATCGAAGGAAATTGACCCAGGTTATATGTAAGGTTAGGTCATTAAATAGGATCTGGATCTTCCTTAGAATGAAGTCTTTAAAGGAAAGCAATTAGGGTTTAAGTGTTAAACCAATTTATATTACAAAATGGGCCTAACAATGGTACGAGCTGAATTATAATAACCGAGGTCAATGAATCCATAGATGTGCTCGTTGAATATGAACTTAATGGGAGCCTTAGCCAATTTTAGGGCCAAGAAGTTTTAAGGAGGATAAACTAAAGTAAGCCAGACTAGTATAGATAGTATACACCCTACCATGCACATAAACTTGAAGTCCATAAAACTTAGGCAAAAGACCCCTTAGCCAATTTCGGGGACGAAATTATTTTTAAGGGGGGTAGATTGTAACGCCCCAGATTTTTGCCAACTTGGAGTTAGATGTCCTTAGGCAAGGGGTAGATCCTAACCCCTTATGAACCTCTCAAACCTTAAATCTTTTAGGAATTAGACAAAGTTAACTAAGTGCTAAACTAGATTAGCTGTGAAATCCACCCGAATCACTTTAAATACGATCTGTAAGACCCAAAACATGTAGAATAGTTGACGCTACGTTACCCTATAATCTAGGATCAATCTCATTACCCCGTTGCTCTCGGGAGCATCACGAAACTCCGCATCGGATCTGGACTGCACATCGAAAGTCCGAATTATAAGAAGTTATAGAATTAGGATTGCCTTACTGGGCTTAACAGCCATCTCAGAAATCAAATCCAGATAGTGTCCCGGGGCTATTCGCTTGAGCTCGGAGTGAAGTGTGTGAGAAACGTGGATATTTTAGAAATAAATATCTAAATTTAAGTAATCTGAGACTTGTCACTTTGCGGGCCTGATATAAACAATCAGACCGTCTGAATTTGACCCACATACACCCTCGGATTAGAGGAAATTTTATATATATGGTAGTGTACTTATAACCCTGATCGAGTTTCGGGGACCGTTGAACTGAAACTGGTCCACTACGTGTGATCTGGGAACCTTATTGGAATGAAAACCTAACTCGACCTAGATCCATAGTCAGTGAGCTTAAGTCCGACCTTTGGCTCAAGGGGGGCTCCAGAAGTGCTCCGTTGAGACGGAACTGTCCATATTTGGACATAACCTAAGTATACCATGGCCCTAAGTCTAATTTGGTGAGTTTTTAGCCTATATAAGGACCTTAAACCCTCTCTCTTTCAGCCCATACAAATTTGAGAGAAACCCTAGGAGAGAGAAGAGAGAAGAGAGAGAAAGTGTGAGAGAAGTGGGAAAACCTTCCTGCTATTCTACCCTGCCGATCTACGTGCTTAACCATCACTTTCTAATCGTTATCCTGGCGATTCCGACTTCGTTCTTAGGTAAAAAAAAAACCTAACTCTAACCTGTTTTAGGGTTTCAATTGATACAAGTAGCGAAATAGCTAACATAACTCATGATTTAGGTCGTTATACTATCGTGGATGAAGACTTAGCAATTCTATCGCGTTCATTACATTTATACGGTGTAAGGTGCAGACTTTAGATGTACAGGTTAAGCTTTTCAAAGCTTTCATTGTCAGATAATGATAGATTCATGATCTGGGTGGTATTGTACATGCACAATGCGATATTCGTTTTGCGTTTTAGTTGCGTATGCAAATTATGACATATTGTGTATTCTGTATATTTGTAGAAAATACTGTATATGTTTAAATTTGGAAAGTGTATTTGCCATGATAAATTACTGTATGAACATGCTATATATAAGTGTACTACTTACTCAGCGAAAGAATTCGCCCTAATACTTGTTTTGGCTAATATACGTTATGTATGTTAATAAGTGTATTCTAAGTGTTTGTGAAAATGCCTGTATGAGTAAGAACTTAGATGATTGTGCTTTAAGTAAGTGTTGAGATAGGATTCTCAACTACCTTAGTGATGTGTTTGATTTCCTTCATATAAGTTGTTTAAGTTAATCGCTTACTTATGAAATGCATGTGTTGTATTTCCTGTTTATATTGTGCTTTATAACATGCTTGTTAACATGTTTGAAGTACTTTGTTAATTCTGCTTTGACTATTATACATGCTTTCTGTTACGACTTGAATGTGATTAGGGCATTGTGATAGTCCAGGCAATCGGTAACAGGCTTGAAGTCATGGCTGAGATTTATTTCGCCACGTAGGGCGTGTTTGACAAACCCGGATCGTATGTTGGTCGTCGGCAGTGGTTAGGCCACACGAAGTGCTTATGCACTTCATGTCGATCGATGCGATGTGCGCTTATGCTAGTCAAGCTCGTCAAGTAACCCGATCTGTCTAATGTATGTTCACCATGTTTGAATGCTACTGCTTGAACCTAAGGTACCAAACTTACCAGTGTAACCCTGTTAACATTGATACCTCGATCCGCTAAGACTCATGAGCCGGGCATGGTGGTATGGGACACCGTGGTCGAGTTGTCAGCCTACGCTAGGGCCACGAGCCTCCCCGTAGTGACCAGCGAGCAACCCAGACTCGTGAGCAGAATACGGTGGTGTGGGACACTATATTTGAGCTGTCGGCCTACACTGATAAGGTGATGGGGGAGTGGTGTAACGATTGCATATAAGAGCCCTGACAGCCCTTTGTAGTGACCTCGAGCATACTCTGAATCTGCGGAGAGGCAATGAGCCTTCCCATAGTAAATAGAGTATAAACTAGGCCTGTATTGATAAGGTGATGGGGGAGCGGTGCAATGAATGCGTGTAACAGCCGTGACAGCCCTTTGCAGCGGCCTAGAACCGCATTATCGTATGAGATTATCTTGGACTGACGACCTGGAATGGATCATTGTTTGGAAATGATATAAGAGAGATACCTTAGTTTCCCAATACTGCTGTGTGAAAAGGACTAATAATAACTCGGTAATCACGCTCATAACGTAGCACTGCATGTGCCTGGAAGATGTGGAGCACTGAGAGATGAACGCATACCGTGGACATAAGATGGTGTCACATGAGGGTGATTTGGCAAGGGCATGCATCATGACTGTATTCCATACTTACATTAATAAGAGTATTTAGGAGTGTTTGATTGTACTATTTTATCATTACTGCTTGACTGAATTGATAACATGTTAACCTATGCTCTATTGTTCCACTGAGTTGATCACTCACTCCCACATTACGGGACGATGTTTAAACACCAAACCAGACCCTGTTTGAGTTTCAGATGATGGCGATGCTTACAAAGTGGAGCTGGACTTTTATGATGATGAGGAGGGTTTCTCCTTACACAGCTATCAGGTGGGTCTATGTGGACCATCTTCTGATTGACGAGGTTACAAGGTTGCTGATTAAATGCCATTACACTTTAGTTTGCTCTTTTAGAGTACCCTTGTATATTCATTTTGTCCATTTTTGGAGCATACATTGATATATTTAACCTGGTAACATGTTCACACTCTGGAGACTTACAATAGTTTATATATATTTTTTATATATCTATCACAGTCTTCCGCTTGCATAATTTAAATGTCTCTGGAGTATGATATGTCGTTTTGGCTTAATCCCATTCATCTTTAATGCGCTAATACGAATAACATTCAATCATCATTCTTTATGTTGCATAAGTGATGCGTTTGAACTCGGGAGTTGAGTTTATGCTCGACCCCCGATTTTCAGGGCATTACAGCTACGGATAATATCTGTAGCTAAAAGCATAATGAAATCCGTAGCAATAAGCTGAAGTTAGCAATAACTACGGTTTTTAGAACAAGAGCTACGGCTAATATCCGTAACTACATTAAAAAATAAAATTATAGCAATGGTGTTTGTTACCATTGCAAGAACCTGCTCTGATTGATCAACTCATCTAAGATAATACAATTAATGCTGCTAGGAATAGTACATAAAATGCAATCAGGAAAGAAAATGATGCATTCATATTACAAATAGCAATCAAATCATACAATGCATCCTACATTCACATTTCTAAATAAAAAATTTCAAAATACAACATATCATCGGTTGTAAGTATAATAAGAGCAAAGGACGATGATCAAACAGAGCAAGTTATAGGATCAGACCCAAAACCATCCAAAATTGCTAGCAGGTTCGCCAGAACACAACTCTGAGAATAACCACTACAGCCTTACTCTAACATGGTGACACTAGGCACATTCTAACTCCGATTCTCCATTAAAACTTCATCATCTAGCTCCTTGATCTGAAGAGAAAATGCTTTAGCCAGCTTGTGCTATGCCTATGCCAAGCTTAAGTCAGGCCTTTACTCTTAAGTGTCAGGCTGGGCTTGCAACCCTTATAAAGAACCTAGTTTTGCCCTGCCTAAAGCTTATTATAGTTCAACGAGGATAAGCGCCAACCAAAATCCAAAAAGAGTGCAACATACACAAGCAACTTGTGAATAAACCTAGATCACATACTGGTCATTGGCACCACAACTTAAAAGAAAGAGCACACGCACATGGAGGGCATAACCCACCATCTTTGAGAAAGCTGTAATGGTCACATCTTTTCCTTCTCGTTATATTTGTCAATGGAGGGCATGAGATGACAAACTTGAAGAAAAATATTAAATTTGCAGATAACGTGTGATGCACTCCAAAAAATCATACCTTAGCTTTTCCTATTGGAAGGCAGAAACTGGAATCAAGAACATCCACTAAAACAGGGAAAGACGCTCCATATCTAGAGCATCCCAAAATCAATGTTAATCA